>OZ014534.1:77401373-77808432 GCA_963966105.1 Volucella zonaria | reverse complement strand
CACCATTGTACACAACGCAGGACATGTCGTTCAACCGATTGTTGCTCCAGTTGTGAAGTCTTATGCTGCTGCTCCCATTGTCAAGACTTACTCAGCTCCAATTGTTAGCGCCGCCGTCCAAACTCCACTGGTTCACACCTATGCTGCCAATCCATGGACTGTAGCTTCATCAAGTCAGTTCACCTACTCTGGTATTCCATTAACCTATTCATCTTCATTGAGCTATGCCACTGGTTGTTAAATACTCTAAATCGGGCAATTGGTCTACAGTTTATGTTTATGAACATAAATTTTGAAATAAAAAAAATTTAAGCCGGAAAATATATGTATACTCGTACTCATTTACTTACAATATTTATTTTAATCTATATACATAACTCTGCGTTAAAGAACCGGGAAGAGTGATTAAACGCGTCTATCCACAACCTCGTTGGAGACTTGCAGCATCGCATTACCAACTTTAATTTACCCCTTCCTCAATAGCAGTTATATATTAGACTATCACTGATGTCTCTTGTGAGAGTGAGGCTATCCTGAAGAGGTCCAATAACCAAATCGGTTTAAGGTGAATCCGATAACATTCCGATTGCTTCACCAAAAGATGTTCTCATTGTTGATGTATTTTCATTGTCTATAGATAGGAAACAGATTCGCAATACGTTCTACGAGGAATTCCCTCGCTAAATTTCAGAGTAACGTCGGGAACGGACCATGTAGTCGGTCAGATCAGTCTGTTTAGGTTCTACTTAATCCCTGTTTCATCAAGAGGAATCCTAGAGTGAGCATATTTGTCTAATAGCTTAAATGTTGCCGACGAGAAAAACAGAAGGCAAGGAAGAAAGTTGGCAACAACGTCACTCTTCCTAGATGATTTACAACTAATGCTGTAACTCTATAGACTAATAATTGGCACAACTGGTAGTAAAACTTAAACAAGGCTTCTCCCGGGACAAACTGTAAATTTCGTTGAATATTGCGAACCGAAGGGGATGTTTTTTGGAGTCTTCTGTGTCGCATAAGGAGATAAGCATTGGTTATCTGTAACCCAACAGGCTGCATGCTGAAAAGCCGATTGTTCCGAAATACCTCTGATCTAAAGGTAATGAGTGCATTGCCTTCAACTGTGCCAACATGCCTGCTAAACCAGGTAATAACGCCAACGGACCTAAGACCAAATACGTGTCAAATTCGAAGGAAAGATGATCTGTTTATCTTGTTACAAAAA
The DNA here is from genome assembly GCA_963966105.1 of Volucella zonaria. NCBI lineage: Eukaryota > Metazoa > Arthropoda > Insecta > Diptera > Syrphidae > Volucella > Volucella zonaria. Next base: position 77,807,207 of record OZ014534.1, on the reverse strand, counting down.
ATTGTACGCAGCTAGAAAAAGGTTCGTAAAAATACCAAACAGATCCATTAGGGCTTCCAGGCTTCGTAACTGACCTTATTAACGGCAGAAGGTGTCTGCACCACGACCCGGATCAGAGAACCTGTTTTCACTGAGACTGAGCTGTACTGTTCCGCTCCAAATGTCCACGTCATATGGATGCAGGACATGAAAATCTCCATCGTCACTCGAAAGCGGAAATCTGCAGGAGTAGATGTCAGATGTGCCCCTGATATTTTTCTTGCCAAAGAACAGGTCCACAGTAGAACAGGTAAGAAATCTATAAACATCATCATCCAATGAAGGTGCACAATAGATCACTCCAAAATTAAGCTGTCTGCTGCCGTACTTTTACGGTTAAGTAAAGACCTGGTACATACTAACATCATGGCATATGCCTATAGTAGGAGAGAAATGTTGCAAAACTGCACTTGAAATCCTTGTTGGGTAAATTAGAGGGTACTGAGGGTACTTTCTACAACGTGACTATAACTATTCCAGACAACGCGGTGTTATTGTCACCGTAGATGATATGTAAGTTTTTCAGGTCACAGTATGCCGAATAAAGTGTTGTCAAAAACCCTTCGATTTATCTGGCTCGTTCTGATAGCATCCTTAAAATACTCGTAGCTTTCAGTATCCCTTAAATATTCGACTTCTCTTACGGATATGAATTCTGATGCACTGACACCAAAATCAACTATCCATGGGACCTAGCTAGATTAGAAGACCTTGAGGAAATGTTATTCAATCTTTACGCATAGTTGTGAAACCCATTTTAAAGGCAATGTGTTGTGAAAGGTTGATAGGAGGGAAGGGACAGCTACGTTGTTCCTAAAACATTTGCCACCCAAAAGATTTAAGGGTGCAAGATCACGTTTTTATTTAGGGGATTTGTCAGACTGAGTTCGGAGCATAACTTTCCACAAACAGATCATAGTTTTGAACTGTTTTAAACTGTGATTTGACTTTGTTTTGTGGGTTCTTTTGATGAATACAAATGTAGAACTTTGCGAACTAGATAAACTTTGATCATGGACCTTGGCATATACAACATAAGATTGAGATCTCCGAGTTTTATTCCAAGGAGAAGTTACCGTAATTTGCATGCTTATTTTGATTGGCATTAAGGTCCAGTAGTCACCTAACTGCTCATCTGGAGGACGAACAGCTAGCAATGATGCTGTTCCAAAATTGTGACATACGACATAAAGATAGCTCTCAAAGCTCTTTAAAACTTTAAGACTTAAGGTTAACAGGTTTCACAAAACGAGTGCTGCTTTGCGTAAAAAAACGTCATCATTGAAAACATTTATCTGCCTGTTCTTTAGAGACATCGCAATCATCCACCCCATATTCCATAACTATTCCATAATAAGGGCCATGGCGGCCAAACTATAAAAAAAAACAAGATTATGCGCAAATGCTTGAAGATGAAAAAGTAATTATAATTGCAACGTGAACATGTTTCTCCCTCCTCTTACATATGTAGGTAAGAAAATCTAGTTTGGGTTTCTTATTTTTGTGCCCTCCTAGTGCTGTTCCAAACAGGCGGCCAGCTATTTGTATTTATGGTCACGGTTTTCCCGGGAGCATCGGATTTAAACTCGATTTAACCGAATAACTTTCTAATATGAAAGTAAGGTTCTAATTGAAAGTTTCAGATAAAAAATAGTGTCATCGATGTCAAGACATCAACAAAGGTTCCGCAAGTCACTCAATACAGACCCCCTAAACATAAAATTAATACCAAGATGTTCAAATTGGTAAGGGGCACTTAACTCTTTCAAAGGAACACCATATTAACGATGTTTTTATTCATTTTAGGTGGTATTGTCTGCTGTGCTTGCTGTAGCCGTTGCCCGTCCAGGATTGAGCTTGAGGTCTTCATTTATTGTCGAAAAACCAATTGCCCGAAGCACTCTCTAGAAAAAGTTGGCGCCGTCGTGAAGACCGTTCTCTCTGCTGTTTCCCACCAAAGCTCCACTATTGTCAACAACTCAGGACATGTTGTTCAACCGATTGTTGCACCAGTCGTTAAGACATACGCGGCTGTCCCAATTGTCAACACATACTCAGCTCCACTTGTAAGCGCCACCGTCCAAACTCCACTGGTTCATACCTATTCTGCCAATCCATGGACTGTAGCTTCACCAAGTCAATTCGCTTATTCTGGTATTCCATTGAGCTATTCAGCTCCATTGAGATATCCCACTGGTTGGTAAATTCTCCATAACGGCGAATCTGACTCTAAAAAATTTTATTTGTTAATGCAAAGTTTTTAAATAAAAAAAAAATTTAAGAAACGTGAATTATTTATTCTTATAATATTTATATTGTTAAGTCTAAGAGAAGCCGACCCTTTCGGTTTTCTGATAATCCTTGATTCATACATTCCGTTCTGCGGTCTTGGCAGCTCTAATTAACATTTGGCAATAAATGGATTAGTTTGAGACCTTTTTGTTTTCTGTCTTGGAAACGTTTACTTGACCGAAGCTTTAATTATTTTCTTGATCTCTCGAAGTTTTTGGTCTTTTTAAGAAACAAATCTACACAGTCCGCATTTATTATTTTCCCCTTAATTGATTAAAACAAGCCGCATCCTTAACAAAATCTAGCTTCCTGCAAAAATATTAAGCTTTTATGGATTACTGTACCAAAGTAACGAAACTTTAGACTGACAAACTTGCAGGAAATAGTTCTTGTGAAGTAAGCAGGGAAGTTGTTTGGAAGAAGGGCAAGTTCCCCAGCACATAGAGTATTGGAACACGCTATCTATTGTGCTATAGATCATATAAAGACTGTTCCAACTATCTGAAAATTTGAAGCCAATTTTGCTGTGATGCTCGAAGTAGGCCACCAAAGATTTCATTTTGATAAATATTGTTTTAAAATGGTAAAAGTTTGAACCAAAATGTTCCAAGTGCATGCATTCTAACAACAATAGTCTAAAAAATCAACAAAACTGATTTGATTCTTGATATCGTCCTAAAGACTCTATGCTGTGAAAAGAGTAATTCAGTTGGTTTACAGAAGTAACAACAGTGGTTGGAAATTACGTCAAGAGAACGATGTGCATATCTGTAAGACCGAGTAATGCATTCTTCAGACGTTATGGAAGATATGACTTGGGATGATATCAAACAAACTTTACTTTCTAGTTTTAATCATCGGGTAATGATAGTGCTTGATGTGTGCAACAGCTCATTCTAAAGAATAGCCAAAATCAATTCGAAGTCTTGGTATGTAGAAGCTGTTTCCAGAACATCTACATATATATCCACTGGCCTTAGTTAATCAATTCTATAAAGATCTCAAATAAGATTTTATTTTATATTGGATCACAAGCCTAAATTCGAGTTCAGTGTATAGACTTGATAAGTGATCTATCTGCTAATCACTAATCGATGCAAAATCCGTATTCAGCCTTCAAATGCAGACACAATCAAGCGGTCAGCTAAGGCTCTGATCCTCTTTTGTAGCACCTGAACCTCAAGCTCAACTGCCTTTCAAAAAAGTGCGTACTGCTTAGAAAAAACGGTATTTGTTGAACACCTTGGCACGATAGAACTAGCCAATGATTCATTCATGGTATATCAATAACCAAAATATGCTGCTTTAAGGGACCAGCAAATAAATCCAATCGGATCAGTATGAATTCTAGTCAAGGAACACAATTTGCCTGTAGATATTATTCGTTTATAAATGAAGGAAGTTGATATCAAGCTGATGCCTGGTTTGTGTTTATAATTCAGATTATCATATTATTCTAGCGCCGCTGTTATTTCTAATATACGAGTATGCTTAGCTTTCAGAACCTTTTCTTACGTTGTTGATTGTGGCGTCTCCTTTAGAGGGTAAGCTAATCGCTTTATATTGGATGCTTTGTAGCTTGCCAATATGAGTTGTTGCTGTGTCTCCTCAAGCCAGTACAACACATCTAAGTCTTTGCTCTATGAGGCAGGTAGATTTGTACTGTAGACATCCAAAAGTCTTTAGTTTTTACTTTTTTTTTTTTGGTAAAGAACTTAACACTCAATGGGATAGAGAGAAAAAGAAAGATTTTTGGGCTCAGTGGTTATTTCGCTCCATGGGTAGCATCCAACATTTAATGGGGAGACTGAATTCTTAGTGGAAGTTGGCTTGATATTGATTTCTAGTCAACTACTCGTCTTACTTGATTTTCGTTAACTGAAATAATGGATGATTTGTCTTTCGGACGAGGCTGGGATTCGAACACCGAACCTTCCGATTTGGAAGCCAGTCCACTACAACTTGAGCCACGGCCACCCACGATTAGTGACGCTGATAACTGTTGGCGTCGCACACGCATGAGTTTCATTTTTGACGTCATGCCGCCATTTGATCAACTCGGGGCTGTTTCCATCGACTGAAAAGAAGAGGACCAAGTTTTGAACCTAGTAGAACTCCATCCTACAATATTTGTTCATTGCTTCGGCAATCCTTCATTTTTACGCAAAATTTTCTTCCTTCAAGTAATCAATTTACTATTGTAGTATGCTACTTTTCGAGATTAGCCAATAAATTTTGTAGTAGAGGCAAAGTCGTCGTTGAAGGTATGGAAAAATCAATTCTCCAGACCATTACACTGCTCGAAAGATACAAAATCCGCAGCCAAGCAGAACGCAACATGTATATCTAAGTTTTTAGAGTGTATGGGTTCCCTGCTGTGCTATCAAAGCCAACAGAAGAATGAGTTTGTAGGGAGCAAACACCAACTCATTCCAAGATTCCTCAACATTTTTTGTCAGATCCGCAAGATCCAACAGCTGGAACTGGAAAAAATGTGTAAAATACATTCTTTTATCTGAAACTACAATATTTATCAATAGTGTGGTTTTTGGGCCGCAAATTAACACTTCAGCAATTATTCGCTCTTCGGGAGATTATACATAGAGGGAACCCAGATGGAGATCGATAATCAAGATCTCTCTATCAATTTCAAGGAGCAATATGACAGCATCTAATATATGTACATAGAACCAAGCTTTACAGATCCATGCCTAGTTTTGGCATCCCTATCAAACCCGTTAAATACCGATGGGAACCGTCAATGACGGAATCTAACCGAGATCTTTGATGTCAGAAAGCTTTTAGACGTGATGGACTGCCATGTGGTTACTTTATTACCTAAAAAAATTATGTGAAATTCGTAAGGCGCCCAGTGGTACAGAGATCTGAATATTTTTCTTTCCAACTGAAACCATTTACGAGTATTATGAAGATCAAGAATCACCACCAAGATTTCGAAATGTCAACGTTTACTTCAAAGTCGATACAAAAGTGCAAGATTTCTACTTCTTAAATTAGAAAAATCAAAATTAATAATTTACAAACATAAAGTGTTTCCACTGTGCAATTGCCTGTTTTGGAGTATTTACCAACCTCAGCTCAATGGAGCTGAATAGGTCAATGGAATACCGGAGTAAGTGAATTGACTTGGTGAAACTACAGTCCATGGATTGGCAGAATAGGTATGGAGTTTGGACGGCGCTTACAATTGGAGCTGGGTAAGTCTTGACAATTGGGGCAGCCGCGTATGTCTTCACGACTGGTGCAACAATCGGTTGAACAACATGTCCTGAGTTGTTGACAATAGTGGAGCTTTGGTGGGAAACAGCAGAGGGAACGGTCTTCACGACGGCGCCAACTTTTTCTAGAGAGTGCTTCGGGCAATTGGTTTTTCGACAATAAATGAAGACCTCAAGCCCAATTCTGGACGGGCAACGGCTACAGCAAGTACAGCAGACAATACCACCTAAAATGAATAAAAACATCGTTAATATGGTGCTCCTTTGAAAGAGTTAAGTGCCCTTTACCAATTTGAACATCTTGGGATTAATTTTATGTTTAGGAGGTCTGTATTGAGTGACTTGCGGAACCTTTGTTGATGTCTTGACATCCATGACACTATCTTTTATCTGAAACTTTCAATTAGAACCTTACTTTCATATTAGAAAGTTATTCGGTTAAATCGAGTTTAAATCCGATGCTCCCGGGAAAACCGTGACCAAAAACACAAATAGCTGGCCGCCTGTTTGGAACAGCACTAGGAGGGCACAAAAATAAGAAACCCAAACTAGATTTTCTTACCTACATATGTAGGAGGAGGGAGAAACATGTTCACGTTGCAATTATAATTACTTTTCCATCTGCAAGCATTTGCGCATAATCTTGTTTTTCTTTTTTATAGTTTGGCCGCCTTATTATGGAATAGTTATGGAATATGGGGTGGATGATTGCGATGTCTCTAAAGAACAGGCAGATAAATGTTTTCAATGATGAAGTTTTTTTACGCAAAGCAGCACTCGTTTTGTGAAACCTGTTAACCTTAAGTCTTAAAGTTTTAAAGAGCTTTGAGAGCTATCTTTATGTCGTCACAATTTTGGAACAGCATCATTGCTAGCTGTTCGTCCTCCAGATGAGCAGTTAGGTGACTACTGGACCTTAATGCCAATCAAAATAAGCATGCAAATTACGGTAACTTCTCCTTGGAATAAAACTCGGAGATCTCAATCTTATGTTGTATATGCCAAGGTCCATGATCAAAGTTTATCTAGTTCGCAAAGTCCTACATTTGTATTCATCAAAAAAACCCACAAAACAAAGTCAAATCATAGTTTAAAACAGTTCAAAACTATGATCTGTTTCTGGAAAGTTATGCTCTGAACTCAGTCTGACAAATCCCCTAAATAAAAACGTGATCTGGCACCCTTAAATCTTTTGGGTGGCAAATGTTTTAGGAACAACGTAGCTGTCCCTTCCCTCCTATCAACCTTTCACAACACATTGCATTTAAAATGGGTTTCACAACTATGCGTAAAGATTGAATAACATTTCTTCAAGGTCTTCCAATCTAGCTAGGTGCCATGGATAGTTAATTTTGGTGTCAGTGCATCAGAATTCATATCCGTAAGAGAAGTCGAATATTTAATGGATACTGAAAGCTATTTTAAGGATGCTATCAGAGCGAGCCAGATAAATCGTAGGGTTTTTGACAACACCTTATTCGGCATACTGTGACCTGAAAAACTTACATATCATCTACGGTGACAATAACACCGCGTTGTCTGGAATAGTCATAGTCACGTTGTAGAAAGTACCCTCAGTACCCTCTAATTTACCCAACAAGGATTTCAAGTGCAGTTTTGCAACATTTCTCTCCTACTATAGGCATATGCCATGATGTTAGTATGTACCAGGTCTTTACTTAACCGTAAAAGTACGGCAGCAGACAGCTTAATTTTGGAGTGATCTATTGTGCACCTTCATTGGATGATGATGTTTATAGATTTCTTACCTGTTCTACTGTGGACCTGTTCTTTGGCAAGAAAAATATCAGGGGCACATCTGACATCTACTCCTGCAGATTTCCGCTTTCGAGTGACGATGGAGATTTTCATGTCCTGCATCCATATGACGTGGACATTTGGAGCGGAACAGTACAGCTCAGTCTCAGTGAAAACAGGTTCTCTGATCCGGGTCGTGGTGCAGACACCTTCTGCCGTTAATAAGGTCAGTTACGAAGCCCGGAAGCCCTAATGGATCTGTGTGGTATTTTTACGAACCCTTTTCTAAGCTGCGTACAATTTTTTGTAACAAGATAAACAGATCATCTTTCCTTCGAATTTGACACGTATTTGGCGTTAGGTCCGTTGGCGTTATTACCTGGTTTAGCAGGCATGTTGGCACAGTTGAAGGCAATGCACTCATTACCTTTAGATCAGAGGTATTTCGGAACAATCGGCTTTTCAGCATGCAGCCTGTTGGGTTACAGATAACCAATGCTTATCTCCTTATGCGACACAGAAGACTCCAAAAAACATCCCCTTCGGTTCGCAATATTCAACGAAATTTACAGTTTGTCCCGGGAGAAGCCTTGTTTAAGTTTTACTACCAGTTGTGCCAATTATTAGTCTATAGAGTTACAGCATTAGTTGTAAATCATCTAGGAAGAGTGACGTTGTTGCCAACTTTCTTCCTTGCCTTCTGTTTTTCTCGTCGGCAACATTTAAGCTATTAGACAAATATGCTCACTCTAGGATTCCTCTTGATGAAACAGGGATTAAGTAGAACCTAAACAGACTGATCTGACCGACTACATGGTCCGTTCCCGACGTTACTCTGAAATTTAGCGAGGGAATTCCTCGTAGAACGTATTGCGAATCTGTTTCCTATCTATAGACAATGAAAATACATCAACAATGAGAACATCTTTTGGTGAAGCAATCGGAATGTTATCGGATTCACCTTAAACCGATTTGGTTATTGGACCTCTTCAGGATAGCCTCACTCTCACAAGAGACATCAGTGATAGTCTAATATATAACTGCTATTGAGGAAGGGGTAAATTAAAGTTGGTAATGCGATGCTGCAAGTCTCCAACGAGGTTGTGGATAGACGCGTTTAATCACTCTTCCCGGTTCTTTAACGCAGAGTTATGTATATAGATTAAAATAAATATTGTAAGTAAATGAGTACGAGTATACATATATTTTCCGGCTTAAATTTTTTTTATTTCAAAATTTATGTTCATAAACATAAACTGTAGACCAATTGCCCGATTTAGAGTATTAAACAACCAGTGGCATAGCTCAATGAAGATGAATAGGTTAATGGAATACCAGAGTAGGTGAACTGACTTGGTGAAGCTACAGTCCATGGATTGGCAGCATAGGTGTGAACCAGTGGAGTTTGGACGGCGGCGCTAACAATTGGAGCTGAGTAAGTCTTGACAATGGGAGCAGCAGCATAAGACTTCACAACTGGAGCAACAATCGGTTGAACGACATGTCCTGCGTTGTGTACAATGGTGGAGCTTTGGTGGGAAACAGCAGTGGGAATGGTATTCACGATAGCCCCAACTCTTTCAAGAGAGTGTTCTCGAACAATTGGTGTTTCGACAACAAATGAAGATCCCAAGCCCAGTCCTGGACGGGCAACAGCTACAGCGAGTAGAGTAGACAATACCACCTAAAATGAATAAAAACATCCTTAAAGTGGTGTTCTTTTAATAATGTCAAGGAGACCCTACCAACTTGAACATCTTGATTTTGATTTGTGTGTTTCGAAGGTCTGTATTGACTGATGGACGAAGTGTTTGTTGATAAATTTAATTTCACTTTCACTGCCTTTTATATTGCATTTCGGATAAGACGATTTTGAATTTTAGAAAGGCCATTTGGCAGTTATTCAGGTCAAAACCAGATACATACGAGTATTACCAACCTGCAACATACAGGTCACGCGACAATTGGAAACAAGAAGTATAAACCCGACTAGATCCAGCCGCTCAATCAATAACGTGCCTGCAAAAATTTCATGTATATGGCTTGGAATCACCAGAAGTCACATTGCGATGATGATTCACAGATAATTGGCTTATTGCAACCATTTGATGGCAAGATAATCCTTTTGTTTGTCGCTTTTAATTCGAAGTATTACGGTATTACGTGTACACATGAGGTGATAATTGGTGTTTGAAAGGCACTTACCAGTGGCATCAAAACTAATCAACGCAGCGAATGGGTCAATTAGACACGTGAGACGCTTCCGAATTTACGCCCGAATTGATTTGGCTTTGAACTTGTGGGAAGATAATGGGCGTTATCGGAAGTAATTTACTGGAAATTGTGTATTAAATTGGGTAAGTGGTAAAGTGGCTGAACTACTGGAGTAGGAAGTTATTTGTTTTACAGATATTTTGAATTTTGTTTTTTTCTTTGGTCCATTGATTCGCGTGCTATGTAGCATGTAGCACCGTCTTGCTGGAACCACATGTCGACCAGTTTTAGCTCGCGCATTTTGGGCAAAAAAAAAAGTTCGAAATCATTGAGCAATAGCGGGCGTCATTGACGGTAACGTTCTCGTGAAAAAATACGGACCAATGATTCCACCAGACCAGAAACCACACCTCAGATGCGACAATTTTGCTTGTTAACAAATCCATCCGATCTGAAATGAGCTTTGTCACAAAAGATGATTTTGCGTGAAAAATCAGCATCATACTCTAACAACCAATTGATGCAAGTTTTACGTTGATTATGATCTGTTGGCTTCAATTATTGTGTTAATTGAACTTTGTAAGGATGCAATTGCAAATTATTATTTAAAATACGCCAAACAGTCGATGGATGAATGCCTAATGCCTGAGAACGTTGTTATATCGATTTTGAAGGTTCTTCAGCGACACTTTGTGCTACAGCAGCAATGTTCTCAGTAGAGTGTCCACTTTTTGACCTAACAGACCTTTATCGATCCTCGACAGAACCAGCTTCTTCAAATTTTTTCACTAACCCGTCCAGAAATTATTCACTTCTGACATGTAGGCGCGACTTTTGAAAGACCTTTTACTTGCAAATGACCCTAACCTTACCCAACAAGGATGAAGTGTTCGTTGCTTCACGATGTTGCATTACGATTTCACCAGTAGTGCTCCTACGGAACCAATAAAGTTATTAAGCCTCAAGCTCTCTTTAACAACCATCTCGTTGTGAATGCTAAAAACTTGATAAAACGAAAAAGCAGCAGGAAACGGGAGGAAGCAGCACACATTGTGAAGTCGCTCGGGCACAATGAGATATGGGAGAGGATTGGGGAACAAAAAGAGAGGGGGCAAGGCGCGTAGTGCGGCACTAACTCGGACAGAATGAGTGATAAAAGGTGCGTTTTGGGTGAGTGCGCAATGCAAGAGTTACGTGCCTAGCTGCCTAGACATTACTTGGTAACAACACTAAAAGCATCATCAAGACTTAAGGGATTAGGCCACTGTAGGATTTTCGAAAAATGGATTTTTTTTTGTTGCTTTCAATGGTCCATTAGGACCTCAAAAATGACATTCCAAAAGATTATGGCCGAGAAATATCTCGAAGTACTTGTTTTTCAAAGTATAGTACAGGGCCGCTAGGTAGGCAGCGAGCCTCTTATGATTTTTAAACGTGTTTATCTCAAAACCGCATTTTTCAATTTGGCCGCATCCATAACTTGAAAAATTTTAAACCAATTCACTTCAAATTTTAACTAGATCTTTAAAAATATATTGTCTAAGTAAGTACGTAGGACTTCTATTTTATATGGCATAGTCCATTTGTTATTAAGATAAAAATTCAGTCGTGTCTTGTAAATACTCAAGTTATATTTTATTTTTAAGGGCTGGATAAAATACTATAGACCCGAGTATAGGCACATAGAGTCACGGCCGGCTTCGTATAACTATGGCGAGTTATAGTTAAGAGAATTGACATGGGAATTAGCTATGTTGTAGAGTATCCCTAGCACGTGGCATCAGTCGTGCAGCATTCGTTATTTATTGAGTTTAGATCCAAATACAAGTTTCTTTTTGAGTCATATATTATTTTGACACTGACCGCTCTTTCCCGCTCGAAATCTTGACGTTTTACGCTTAAACAACGTTGAGAAATATTGCAAACCTATTTCAGAACTGAATGCTGTGTTGTCCGTTTATTACAATTAAGTTATTAAGTTATGAGTTAGTTAAGCACTCATGGTCCCCGTCGTCATACGGTACGTAGCTACAAGAATAAGGCTGCTGAGGCAGAGAGTGTTCTACTCAATCCAGGAACATCGATTCGCAATCGATGTCAACAACTCAACATTTCACGCACCAGCCTGATGAGAATTTTGCAGAAAGATCTCGAATTATTCCCTTAAAAAGTTAAATTGACTCAGCAATTGAAGGTAAACGAACAAACGCTTCATTATCACTTCTCAGTTTGGGCCTTACAGCAGTTCGAATTGGCCGAAATTTGGCCGAAAAATCATTTTTTTTATCGAGGCGCATTTTTATCTTGGCGGCTATGTTAACAAACAAAATTGCCACATCTGGGGATCGGAAAACTCGCACGTAATTGTCGAGAAGCCAATGCATCTGCAGAGAATTACTGTTTGATGCGGATTTTGGAGTGGTGGCATCATTGGCCCATTTTATTTCGAAAATGCTGCTGGAAACGCCAGAGAGCTACAGAGTCCGGATTACCGAAATTTTGTGCGCTGAAATTGAAGAAATGGACTTGGATTATCTTTAGTTTTAGTACAATAGCGCACCATGCCACACAACCTATCAAACACTTGATCTTTAGCGCGCTTAGTTCGGTAATGGTATTATCAGCCGTCTTGGCGATGTCAATTGGCTGCATCGGAGATGCAATTTGACCCCAATCGATTTTTGTTTTCGTGGAGTGCCCTTAATAGATGTGTTATGCAGATAATCCAAAAACCATTTAAGCCCTGAATATCTTCCGAACCATCCGTGAGATAGAGCCAGAAACAGTCCACAAGACCTTGGAGTAATGGGTTGACAGGATGCGTTACTGCGAAGCCAGCCGAGATAGCTATAGGAATAAAGTCGTATTCTATAACTAATGGTAATGATCCTTCTTTCTAGTAAAGTCATAACATACTGAAAATAACTGACTTTTGTTCATTTCATTTTATTTTTAAAAAGAAACTTTTATTTGGACCACCCTGCAAAGTGTGTCGAAGCTACTGAGGTTTTAAAGAAGTGAGGAATTTCTCAATAATGTAAATGGCTTCTTTTATCAAAGAAAAGTTTCTTTTTTAAAATACTTATAATCTATGGGGAGCATCCGTATTTTAACTATTTATCAAGGTTCGTGAAGTTTCACTTCTACCTCCTAGCTTTCTATGCTGACGCTTTTTTTCTAAGATCTTTCGTAATGTAAAAGTTCAATCTATGGTTGACTTTCCTGGCCTAAAAATGCATTGGTTCAGCACCGTTGGACGGTAACCTTGTCCACCTTCGTCCATTTGAATGCTTCATTCTGCCTGATGGTAGAATATTCTACGTTAGTATCGGTTAACAGTCTGTTGAAATAATTTTTCCAAACTCTCAGCAACGACTATGGTTCTATTCTGAGTTTTCTTCCTCCATTCTTGCAGATTTTTGTTGAGGCCTTACAGCTCGGGAGTTGTCGTTTTATTTTTCCGAAAAACTTCCGAACTTCGTTCTTCCAACACCACTTCTCTAAGGCCCCGATCGGGCAGGGGCCAATCTGTACATCCAGGTTTGCCTGTCTGGATTCGTCATGAAACCAGTTGTTTCTTTGTGCTCTTTGGTAGTGATGACACTGGTCTCCTACGTTTGATGCTCCCGGCATCAAATTATCCACTACTGCTTTATTTACAGAAGCCCTAGAATGGACAGCAATTCGACTTTTAACTAGTTTGATGCGCTGTCTGACTCAATTCAAAGAACTGTATCCCTGTACACTTATACTGAAATCGTTATTACGGGCGATTTCAATATACACAATCCTGAGTGGTTTCGACATTCTGGACAGACAACACCAGAAGTACGGTGTGTTTAGATCTTCGCTGCGGAAAATAACTTAACTCAGCTTGTAAATGTACCAGACGTCGATAGTCATACCGGCAACACCCTGGACTTGTTTCAAACTTCTCACCTTGATAAGTACTCTAGGCTCGTCGGACCATTGTGTCATATCAGCTAAATTCTCGTACACCCACCACACAGTTAGAGAAAAGATTCCTAAAAGAACTGCATGGCAATACGAGAAAGCCAATTGGAGTGGACTTAACAACATCTTTAGGAATTTTAACTGGTCGTTATGTTTCCTCAATAACGACGTGGATGCCGCTGCTGATATGATACAGACAGACTATTCTCTTTGGAATAAGATGCTTTGTCCTGAAAACTGAGCCAAAAAATTCTACAATGTCCCAAAGGTAATAAAAACTTTTGGTCGTTCGTCAAAAATATTAGAAATTCTGCCTCATCCTCCATCCCAACGCTCATTTACAATGACATTCCAGTTGTCAGCTATTTGGACAAGGCCAAACTAATCGCTGCACACCTTGCGACCAGCTCAAGACTCCCAAAATGTGCTTTGTCTCCGCCTACATTTGAGTGCGTCGAATCTTCAATGGGACAAATCCACTTTTGCACTCGTACAGTAGCAAGAATTCTTAAAGATCTTAACATTCACAAATCCGCTGGTCCAGATGGTATATCTCCCCTCCTTCTGAGGAGGTGTTCTTCTTCTCTGGCAAAACCACTGCCTAAGCTTTTTCATTAATCCTACTCTTTCGGACTCTTTCCGAGCAGATGGAAAACAGACAAATGCACGTCCCTAAAAAAGGCGGATCTTCCTCTCTCTCTTCCTACAGACCCATTGCACTTACGTCCGTTCTTTCCAAAGTCACGGAAAGACTGATAAACCGTCAGCTAATGAGATATCTCGAAACACGAAAACTTCTTAATGACAGGCAGTACGGTTTTCGTAGCAACAGGTCCACTGGCGATTTGATGGCATGTCTCACCGAAAAGTGGAATCAAAGCGTACATCATTCTGGCGAAAGAGATTTGAGATTTCTAAGGTATTTGGCAGAGTTTGGCATCCGGCTCTTTTGTCGAAAATGCGTGATTTTGGGATCGATGACTCTCTTCTTCAATGGATTAGAAATTACCTCTCGGAAAGATCAATTCAAGTTGTGTTGGATGGTTGGATGCTGGTGTGCCCCAGGTCTCCGTTCTGTCTCAGAAACTCTTTTTAATTTTCATTAATGATCTGTTGTCTGCTACTTCTAATCCAATATATTCCTTTACTGATGACAGTACTCTCTGCTTTCCATATTCTTTCCCGGACTCACGTCCCTGCTCGTCGGCTGTAGAACGGGAACGGCAGCGTATGTTAAGTTCATTAAATTCTGATATTACCAGCATAACTAATTGGGAACCACTAACAGAGTAGAATTTAATATTTCCAAAACACAATGCTGTCTGCTGACGTTAAAGCGAAATTCAAACACTCAGCCATTATCCATGGATGGCACTTGCATCATCGAAACCGATAAACTTTCCATTCTCGGTATGTGTGTCAGGGACAACTTACGTTGGAATGACCACATATTCGATGTCGCCAAAAATGCTGCGAAATATCTAGGTTTCCTCAAGCGATGTAAGAAATATTTTACCCCCTCTGATCTGGCCATTTATCCGCCCAAAACTGGAGTACAATGCTCCTAAAGCATCTTTGCATATGCTAGATAGGATTCAAAACCGTGCGATAAAACTAATTTGTGATACTAATATCAGTCAACCAATTGACACCCTCGAACACCGACGTAATGTCCACCACCAGTGCTCCATTGAAATCGCCAGTAGCATTCCGCCCATTCAAACTTTCAACCATAACATCCGTCTCGCTATGAATGCTCAACAGTACACCCTCAAGCCCACTTTCGGACATACTCTAAAATATCGTGATCCGTTCTTAAGCCGTACAACTCGCTTATGGAATGCCCTGCCCAGCTCTTTATTAGCTCTAGTCATTATAACCTTCAAACATTTAAAACCAACTTTCACCGGTACCTCTCTTTCCATCCTCCCCGATTTTCCTTCCCCCGCGCTGTGTGCAAACATTTTAAGGGTACTAAAAAAATAATCCCATATAATCAATTTGTTTGACGGTTTATATGTAGATCACTGGTCGCCCGGGTCCCTTTATAAATTTGAAGACGTGGTAACCGTAGGCTATAGCTAAGTTGATTCCTGTCGCAAGATCAATAAGTTTATGTTTGTTTTCGGAGGTTTTATCGTGGAGGCTGTGCTCTTCGGCCAAAGATATTTAGCGTATTCTTCATAGCTTATGTAGAGAAGCATGTAGCAGAAGTCTTTGGTCCTTCTCCTCTTTCGGGCAGTGGGCGTTTATGTGGCAACTGCTGGCGAATTTACCCTTTACGTGTATCGTCGTCAGGCTTTCTTTTACATTCCAGAAGTTCAAGGCTTATTCCTTAAGCCTTCCTCTATCGGCAAATCCGTATCCCAATAAAAGCTGCGAGTTCTATCCTTGTCCCGAAGGTTGTCTATGGCAGGCATCCACTTCTTGGATGAAGGTTATGCCTGCCAGGTAGCAATCTATGATCTCTGTTAGTTGTTCAGCTCCACGTGATCTATTATGATCTGCGTTACATGTACAGATCCTGGAGTCGTTAGAACAGACTTTGAGGTACGCTACGAACTTAATTGTTGCACTGTTGGCGCAATGCAAGTTATAGGACAGACGGCAGGCGGCATTAAAAGATTATCTTTCCGAGGGACTTTGTGACATTTTAGAGCAATCGGATTTTGTACGGTTTGACTGGCCGACTCAGGTCTTATTTCGCAGCCTAGAAGACTTTTCATACCGCCATTCACTACTAAGATAGCGAGGACGGCGGGGCTGTAAATATTCGGCTACAGATGTCCTTTTTCGTTACAAGGCATACCAACACACATTGGAGGACATTACTTCTACGAGACCAGATACTAGTCGATGACATCTAAACAGTGAGAGGAGTTTTTATGCGCAGCAAAGATATGGTTTGTCCTTGTTCGTCCTTTTTTTTTTGATTAGAAAAATGAAGTAAACCAGACTGGAAATAGTCAGGATACCTGAAGGTAATTGATTTCCAATAAGAGGTTTCACTTTCGTGTACCAAGAAGACATATATTTTCTTATGAAATGAGATTTGATTTTGATTATTGTTGTCAATAGAAGTTGGTTGCCATGAATATCAGCCAAATGACCTCTATGACCTCTGTGCACAACCAGTCGCACACGATAACATTGCTCATCACATTTTCGCACATATGTATGCACCTCCATATCATCGACAACACCATAGATGTTTGCTTTTAGTGCTTCAAATGACTGTTGAGTCTTGGCATAAACCTCGTCTTTCTTTGTTAAATTACTACAACCATCGGTTGCCAATTTTGATCATTATTTCGAGACATGACGCGGCCAGAAACTTTTCTCGCGAATGAGAAAAGGTTCACGACTTGTGTCGCATGTGTTGATTAACTCCTTTTAGTGCTATTGCTTTTACCTATCATGAAAATGACAACAGATTTTTTGACAGCTGGCAATATAGCTAACAATTCGAAATGAAATCTTTTATTGGGACACCGAGCCCGAGAATCGAGTTTGAAGATTCTCAGCTTCCTACCTATGTCCTCGGTAACTGCTTCATTAACAGCTGGTTTCTTTTGAGCCCTTCCGGGGAATGGAAAATTTTAAATAATTTCTGAAAAGGAAGAATACAATAATATGCCGATTTTAGGAATGTGAATGTAGCTTTTATTCGAAAGACGACTCAGTTGCAAGGACAAATTTTGAGAGTCGTGAATATTTTTAGTAATAAGAAAGATTTCAGGATTGATCCATATTTTCTTCGAGGAAATCTGCTTAAGCTTATCCTCAATATAGAGATTGGTTCTTTAGGTTATTTTGTTTAGGTTGAAATCATAAAGAGTGAACCACTCTCTTGATCCGGAGAATTTACCATCCTTGGCCATACCTCAGTGGAACTGAGTAGGTAAATGGAGAACCAGAGTAGGTGAAGCGGTTTGATAAACCAACAGTCCATGGATTTGCAACATAGGTGTTGATTAATGGAGTGGGGATACCATTTCCAATCGCAGCTGCATAGGTTTACACGAGTGGAGCAATAATTGGTTCAACAATATGTCATGAGTTATGGGCAACTGTAGAGCTCTGATGGGAAATACATATGTAGCATCGGGAAGGGTCTTCACAATAGCACGAGCCTTTGTTATTGAACAATTGGCAGTTACAAAACCAGTGATGATTCCAAGCCCAAATGCGTGTGTGTAATAGAAAACACCACTTACAAAGCGGAGAAAAAAATCGTCGATACTTTCCTTTAAAAGGAATTCTGAGCGTCGACTTACCAACTTGAACATCTTGATTTTGATTTTTGTGGTTAGTGGGTTTGTAATGACTGGATGGCGAATACCCAGTTGATGATTTAAATCTAATTATCACTGTCTTATATGTATGTATGTATATAGCGGTTACGTACTTGTAAGTCTCGTCTGCTAGGTTGTCAAACTTAAAGCAGGTACAATGTACATACATGTAATGTACACTCATTTCAATTGCCATGATAATCGCCTTTTACCTGATCAGCTAAATCGGGAAGGACGTGACCTAAACATGCGATGTGTTCATAACCTGGATCAAAAAGTTCCCGGGGGACACCACCGTGTGGCGCTCCCATTATTCCGATTTGAGTTCCTTTTTTTTTGTTTAGTTGGTAAATCTGTTGTTGACATTCCCTCTAAATCTTAGCATCATAGCTTGACATTTGCAAAAGTTTCGTAGCTAAGAGTACATCTATCTATGTGTGTGTTGGCGATTTTTTACAATTTTAGAAATGGATTTAAATTTGAAACAACGAACTTGTACTCGTACTAAATTTTGCGTAAAAAACGGATTTAATGGTGCGCGAACGTTGGAAATGTTGGAAAAGTGTTTCGGCAACGATTCTCTAAAGAAAACGATCGTTTACCAGTGGCACGAGCGGTTCAAAAGTAGTAGTGAGTCAATCGAAGATGATGAACGCATTGGCAGACCATCGACATCGAAAACCGACGAAAACATTGATGAAGTACGAGTAAAAGAAATGTTGGTCAATAACCGCAAATTAACCATCAGAGAGATAGCGGAGGACTTGAAAATTGCCTATGGATCCGTCCAAGACATTTTGGTTAACGATTTGGGTTTCCGTCGTGTAGCAACAAAGTTGGTGCCAAAAGACCTCAATTTCATGCAAAAAAGAGAGCGTGTTGACGTCGCAAAAGAGA
This sequence comes from Volucella zonaria, assembly GCA_963966105.1. NCBI lineage: Eukaryota > Metazoa > Arthropoda > Insecta > Diptera > Syrphidae > Volucella > Volucella zonaria. Next base: position 77,788,519 of record OZ014534.1, on the reverse strand, counting down.
CGATTAGCGCGATTGAATCCGATCCCATATTCACCAAAAGGATCATTACTGGAGACGAGACGTGGGTTTATGAGTACGACACGTAATCCAGACATCAGGCAAGTGAATGGCGTTAACCAAATGAGCCGAGACCGAAAAAACCACGTCGTTTTCAGTCAAAAAAGAAGGCAATGCTCACCGTTTTCATGGATTACAACGGTGTAGTGCATGATGAATTTTTGCCAGAAGGCCAGACAGTAAACAAAGAGTATTATTTGGGCGTTATGAGACGTTTGTGTGAAGCAATTCGCCGAAAGAGACCAGAATTGTGAGCAAAAAACTCGTGGATTTTGCACCTTGATAACGCACCGTCGCGTCGAACAGTGCATCATTCTTCGTAACTTTTTGACGAAAAATGCAACAAATACCATCCAACGCCCACCAAATTCACTGTGACTTAATTCTGTTCAATCGAGTTAAAAAACCACTACGGGGAACGCGTTTCAGCAGCCGAGAGGAAGTAGTGGAAAAATCGCAGGAAGCACTGATGGACATACCGAAAACCGAATATAAAAAATGTTTCGAGGATTGGATCAAGCGCTGGCATAAGTGTGTTGCAGTCGATGGAGATTACTTTGAAGGGGGAAATATAGATTTAGATGAATAAATTTGTATTTCCAATTTTCTGAATACATTCCGGGAACTTTTTGATCGAGGTAGTATTGCTCAAATGTACTCGTATCTCGTCTTGACTGTGTTAGATTTTGTTGACCTGTTAGACTATAATTGTTATTGCTGTTCGTCCTACAATATATTTTCCGAATATACATAGTAGTCGAGTCACACTAAGAATATATCTGGTCAAAGGTGCACAGTTAATTCCTCAATGGCTGCTATGTAACTACTCGTAATGCTTTTTCTGATTTAAGATGCGGCGATCCCATTTCTTCTTTGTAGCTGCCGCTGTTCCTCTCCAGTTACCTCCAGTTGCACACTCCAAGGTGGTCGTTCAACATGGTTCAGCTATCTCAGACATTGGATCCGCAGACGCCTGACTAGAACGATGTCGCTGTATAATCCAGACTCGTCTGCCATTTGCGGCCAAGTACTTCTTCATCCGCTTTAATAAGGTCCAAGCCTCTACGCCATAGAGCAGAACAAGGATGATAAGGGTCATGTATAAAGCCAGTTTGTTTGTAACTACGGCGCCAAGGTAGACAAAGTCCTTAACTATCTTGAAGTTATAACTAAATATGCTGACATTCTGGATGAACAGTAGGTGTGATATGTGTCTGTTACTGATGACAACATGTACTTTGTTTTGCCGTCTGCCTCACGACAATATCGCTGACGGTTCGCGTATTCACCCAATTATACCAATGTCGCAAGTAATTTTGTGCACTTAAAGAAGATCGTCCCAATGGTCTTTTACAATTCTAACAGGAAATTAAACTGGAAACCTAATATCCAAAACAGAAATTGGGAACAAATGGGGCCTTCAACCGCACATTACCCACTGGCCACGCTAATATTCTTAATACACTAGGAATCCTTCCAAAGAATATCGATTATACTATTTCCCAACGTTCCTTCCTTTCTTTGGCTGTCTTGTCATGGCAGGAATGCCTATCAGGCAAAGGCCTTAACGTTCTGCAAAGAACCCAGGCGTAACATCGAACTAAGCGCTAAAGACGTCTAAACTAGACGCAAAACCGTTAAAAGTGTGGAGTGTGGAGGTGATTTCAAAGGTGGTACTCTCAATAGCAACAATCCACCCGTGGTCTTTTCGACTGCGGTCGGTGTACGAATTCTGTAGGCCCCAACCAACATACTTCAAAAACACCCCGCCAACTTCAGCGCTGACCCGGGAGCTGCTGGCTCACTTGATTTCGACGACTTTTGCGACTCTAGCAAGAGCTTAAGGAGTTCTTATGAAAGTTAGGAAGAAAAGAAGAGAGATACCGATGCACGTTGGTTTTAAATGTTTGCAAGTTATAATGACTAGGAAATAGAGAACTCGGCAGGGCATTTCAATGTAAGTCGGAAAGTGGGCTTGAGGGTAAACTGATGAGCATTCATAGTTAAATGGCTGTTGCGGTTAAAGGCTTGAAGGGCCGGAATGCTACTGGCGATTTCTATGGAGCACTCGTGATGGAAATAGTGATAGAACAAAGTAATACAGCAGACATTTCGTCGTCGTTCGAGGTTGTCAACTAGCTGGGTGATATTAGCATAGCCTATGAGTCTTATCGCTTAAAGATGTTTTAGGAGCACCTGACTAGATGTGCGCACTGTACTCTAATTTTGGGTGGATAAATGCCCAAATGAATGAAATATTTCTAACACCGTTTGAGGAATATGTGTTCATTCCAAAATAAGTTGTCATTGACACGCATACCGAGGATGGAAAGTTTTTCGGCTTCGGCGATGCAAGGTCCATTATTGCAATGTATTGGATTAGAAGTAGCAGACAAGAGATCATTGACGAAAATTAAAAGGAGTGTCTGAGACTGTACGGAGCCAGGAGGCATACCAGCTTTTATTGTGTGAATATCGGACTTATAACCATGCAAGACAACTTGAATTGAAGGTTTCGAAAGTTTCTAATACATAGGAGACGATATCCTAAACTTTCGCATTTTCGACAAAAGAGCCTGATGCCATACTCTGATAAATGCCTTAGAAATATCAAGTTTTGGTTTCACTTTTCTGTGTGTTGCTATGAAACTTGCACTGTGGGTCATTGAAAAGTTTTCGTGTTTCGTGATATTCCATGAGCTGGCGGTTTATCAGCGTTGCCATGACCTTCAAAAGAAGGTACCTATGTGGAATGAGCCTGTTGGGAAAAAGTGGAGAAGATTCGCCTGTTTTAGAGACAGTGTGGACAAGTGCTGACAAACTTCCGTCTGAAAGAGTTCTATAGAATAGGATTGATGAAAAGCATACGCGGTCTGCGTGGAAGAACACCTCTTCAAAATAAAGGTGCGAGATACCATCTGGACCAGCGAATTTGTGATTGATAAGATCTTTAAGTACTTTTGCTACTACTAAAAATTTAATTTGCCCCATTGGAGAGTTAACGCACGCAAGTACAGGCACAATCTGAAATTGTTGAGCTTTGTCTAAAAAGCTGGCAGCTGTTCTGTCGTTACAAACGAGCATTCCAATGGCAGATAAGGCAGAATTTCCAAAGATTTTGGCGAACTACCTATTGGGACATTGTAGTAATTTTTGACTTAGCTTCTGGTCGTATTGGAGTTGCACACTCTTAAAAAAGATGTCTGACTCGTCTTTTCGATTTCCCTCTGTAGGTTGGGTCTAGTCGGACCAACGTAAATATTTTTCTAACCCTCGTTAGAATGAGAATAGTGCCTGTGATCACATCCGCAGCGACATCCACGTCGTTAACGAGGAAACATAACGACAAGTTTAAATTCCTAAAGAAGCTTCAATAGGCTTTCTCGTATTGCCATACGGTTCCCCAAAGTGGCACCCTCCGCGTTGGTTCAGGTCCCCGTTTGTTTGCGTGTGTCACCTTAGATGTGGCCATCCTCTGCTGCGCCGTCCTTCGGGGTTTGACTCGAAGACTGTTTGTGCCGGAGCTGTGGTATCCATTCGTTCAACATGTCTCAGCCGTCTCAGACGTTGGATCCGTAGACGATTGACAAGAGCGATGTCACTGTACAGCCTATATAGTTGTAGGTGATTGCATCTCCCCTTCCATTCTCTGAAATTGCAGCATTTTTTCCAAAATCTGCAGTAGTGTGAACATTTGATTTAAGGTGGATTTTCCTGGCTTATTGGGGTTGTTTTTAAGACTTATTATTCTATAGTTACCGCAGTCAGAAATGTCAAAAAGATGGGCTCCAACTACGTTGAAGTAGGCATCCTGATTAGTACCCGTTTGCAGTGATTAATCAAATCCTCCAGTTGTTAAGGATCACGTCAAATGTATGCATGCAACTGCACAATGCAGAAGTAACAATTAAGTCAGCAAATGTTGTTTGCAGGTATTTCATCTCTCATTTTATAAGTCAATCAACTCTCATACTATAGAGCATCAGATGATTAGAAATTACATTGGCAAATGTCATACGTTCATCATAAAAACAAATCAACCCACGCCAGCTAGGTATTCTGCTTTCGATTAAGTAGATCGTAGTTCTAATAGATTTCACACTTCAGGTTCTTGCACTACTTGTACTTCATTACTCACGTGTTTTACCATGCAGGCAGTAAAATATTCACGTTATCGTAGTAACAATATTCCCAGCATTTGTTAGGAATACTAAACTAATGGTATTGCCTGCTGTTCTTGCTGTAATTGTTAGCAGTCATACACATTTGGGCTGGGAAATCTCACTGGCTGCGGAAACACCAATTGTTTGGGAACTTTCCTTTGCAAAAGGTTGGTGCTATATAGAAGACCTTTCCCAGTGCCGTATCCCATCAAAGCTCAACAGGATACATTGTTGAACAAATGGTGGTTCCAGTTGTGGAGACCAATGTATGCTACTCCACTCGTGAAAGCCTATGCTGCTGGTTCACACCTATGCCGCAACTCCGTGGACTGTTGCTCCACCAAGTCATTTCATCTACTTAGATGCTCCATTCACTAACACTGCTCGGTTAAGGTATGCTACTGGATGGTAAATTGGATGAAATTTTTATAAATGAATAAAAGCCCAGGACAATATTTTTTTTGAGTTCTCAGTAAATTCTGAAGCATATAGCGCGGTTCGTTGTCAGTAGTTTGCAAGATTTCAATCACGTGCAAATATATCACCGCTCTAAGAGTTCTAAGTTGGTCAACTTATCGCAGGAAAAAGTTTTTAAAGTTTCCAGCTGGAGAAGTGTTTTCTGGAATTGAAACGGATATCGTTGCAGGCACAAATGTTTACTAACTTACTGTGGAGGCACTATAGTGGCGCTGTGTCCTTGGCTTACTACCTGCATTTGCCCCTTCTGAGTCCGAAAGAAAACACCAAGAGTTACTCTTCGAATGCTCTTTGTCCTTGACTGTCTCGAAGTTATAAATATTTATTTATTGTAATATTTTGTGTCCTTTCTCGTCGAGAGCATGTAGGGTAGACCGGGGACAATTGTAACACTGGCAATATGTCACTGTAACTGCAAATTCTCTCTTACAGGCTCAGTACATGCATCTGCATACCATCATTGACGTCACTGTTTCTCTACGGCTTCTGTGCAGAGTAGAAATCACTAGAGAAGAAGACAATTTTTTACCCTATAAAGTAAATTATTTCATTGGTAGACATTTTGGAATAACTTTTTTTCTAATTTGAAATTCGCTAATTTTATTTTCTATAGTATAGGTAAGACGTATTTTATGTAGAGAAAGCACACGAGGATGGTTGTAACATTCCCGTACCTTAATGCTAAATGTCAGCTTGATTTAATATCGTATCACTTTTATATTTAGTGTGCCTCGCAATAGAAAGAGAAAAACCAATAGAGGATCAAAAGACGATTCCATTTATCAACAAGCTTACGATGAGGTAAATAACAATAGTTTATCCATCCGTGCTGCTGCTGCAAAAAAAAAAATATGATCTATGCCATGTTTCTCTGATGAGGTATGGAAAGAAAAAAAGTCAAGCAAGCGGAAATGAAGCAGTAACTATGGGATATAAAAGCTGCAATCAAATATTTAGTCCTGAGCAGGAAAAAACTATGGTAAGCTACATTGTACGAGCCGCAGAAATTTACTACGAATTCGCACCTAAAGAAATAAGAAAGTTGGCATATGAATTGGCAGTGTACTATGGAATAAGGAGGCCGCCACAGTGGGACGTTAACTCTTTAGCTGGAGAAAATTGGTTCTCGTCGTTCATGAAGAGACACCAAGAATTGACAATTAGGCGTGCTCAACCGACTAGCCTTTCCAGAGCAACCAGTTTCAATGTTGTAAATGCAAACAGTTTTAGATAAATATAAGTTCGGAGCAAAAGACATTTACAATGTTGACGAAACTGGGGTGACAACTGTGCAAAAGCCTAACAGAGTTGTGGCAAGCAAAGGGATAAGACAAGTTGCAGCTTTGACCTCAGGTGAACGAGGAACTCTTGTCACAGTGACAATCGTAATAAATGCTATCGGAAACGCTATCCCTCCAATTTTCATTTTTCCCCGTCTCCGCTACCAAAGGCATTTTGTGAGGTATGGTCCAATTGGTTCGATTGTGGATGGATGCAAGAAAACGAGTTCGTGCAATTGTTGAAACACTTCCAGCAACATACTAATTCTTCAATAAGTCACAAGGTTTTGCTTCTACTGGATAACCATTCTTCCCATACATCGATCCATGCTCTGGATTTCTGTAAAGAAAATGCGATAGTGGTTCTTTCTTTCCCACAGCATTGCTCACACAGGCTTCAACCGTTGGATCGTTCTGTATACGGACCTTTTAAAAAAGTTGTGAACTCTGCCTCAGACAACTGGCTAAGGAATAATCCAGATAAGACAATGACGATTTACAATATTCCAGAAATCGTAAGAATAGCTCTGCCTTTGGCGCTAACCCAAAATAATATCCAAACCGAATTTAGGACTACAGGAATAATGCCTTTTAACAGAGACATATTTACTGAGATTGATTTTGCGCCATCGTATGTAACGGATAGACCGATGCCTTCAAGTCTGGCAGATGCTGGAAGCTTGAGAACAGCATCTCAAGGCCATATAAACTCCCATCTAACCACAATTTCAAAGAACAACCAAACTGCGGATATGTCTGATCCAGTTGATGAAATGGGTAACACGGGCAAACTCATTGTTCCCACAGAGGTTGTACAACACATCTGTCTAGCATATCTGCTGATTCTCAAGGTCCTAGCAATTTTACTGTGACAACTTTATCTCATTTAAATCCACAACCATCTACAAGCGCAGAGGTCCACCGTGCTGATGAAGTTAGAAATATTGGCAGACCTAATTTTTCACCTGAAGTTTTGCGACCTTTTCCAAAAGCATCAGCTAGGAAACCTAAAACTCAAAGAAAAAACAAGACACGAAAATCAACTCTCTATACCGATACTCCTGAAATAGAGGCTATACGAATTGAGTTCAATGAAAAACAGAAAAGAAATGTTTTAAAGGATCTCAATTTCTCAAAGAAGAAAAAGAAGTGTGTTCACCACATAGACAAATAGTTGGACAGACTTGAAAAATGTTGCCTCTGGTGTTGAAGAAATTGCATAACCGTGCCTCATGAAGCAGCAGGCTGTCCGGCATGGATTCATACATTCATTCCTTATATGCGCAGTCATAAGCGGCCTTAAAATCATCAGATAAGTGTTGGGTGTCGACTCCGAATTGGAGGTTTTTTCTAAGATCTGGCTTAAAATTTTGTCAATGGTGGACTTTCCAAACTTGAAACCAAACTGATAAGGACCAATCTGTAGGCTAACAAGAGGTTTTAGGGAATAGCGTAGTATGTCAGATAAGATATTAATGGCGATGTTGAGGAGATTGATGCCCCTGTATGGGTAGTTGGCTTAAACTTGACGCTATATGAGTATTTTTATTAGATAAACAGATCGTCAGTACGAGTAGGCTTGGGTGTTCTCGTTATCATCCAGATTTAATGGTTTGTTATACCAGACTACATTTCGTACCTTCAGAACTGACTGCGTATCTACCACTAAGCTCCATTGTACGTCCTTGTAGGCTTCCATTTGTATGATACATTCTGTGACATGTTTTTTTCAATCCAGGTAAAATTTTGAAACGTCTTTTCTGCTATAATAGATCTCAATTTTATCGATTTTGCGCTTCTTGTAATTTTTGTTCTCCCTTCTGAAAAGTCGGAGCTCGTCTTTCATATTTATCCCATATAGCTCACGTGCTGCTTTTTCTGGTTTTCTATCTACAAACCTTCATGCGCCAGGCGACATTCATCGTCAAATCATCATTTTCCGATTGGTGGTCAGATGAAACCTAGCACATCAGAGGCAGTTGGGATCTCTAACGGCATGTTTGCACTTTTGCCATTGGGTTCCGGAACAAGATGTTGCCGAAGCGAGTGATCGAAGTAGATTTAGCACCACTTGATCGTAAAAGGCGCTGAAGGTTTATTGCGATTGCAGCCCTCGAAATATCCTGTTTTTGAGGACACTAGTGATATCCCGATTCGTACCTTGGCCATAACAAGGTCATGGTCCGAATCAATATTTGACTCCTCAAAACGTCCAGAGATCTAAAATGTTGAAGTCACTCTTAGCATCGATAACTGGGTTTGTTTTTTTTTTTTTGGTCATAGACGGGAAGCTACATGTCCACACACCATGAAAGTGCCAGTGTAGGAAATCCTACTCATTAAACCTAACCTCCGCAAAGAAATATGGTCCCTGTCTTCGACCCCACGAAACCGCCGTAAAGCGTAACTATGTTTAGCAGGGGAGTAGCATTTGACAAGCTAGCATTGGGTTTGTTAGTCGAGTTCACGTGCTTCTCGTCCTTCCTTATTTCGCGGGGGTTGTTAGCAGTTTCTACATTGCCAACGTCTGCTATCCCACACAATATTATTTTCTTCGTCATTTTGCCTTCTATGACGCTCGAGTCTTCTCATTTAGCTGTCCGTTACTAACTGACCAACTTCACTCCATTTTTCCTCTCAGAGGGTTATTTCGCTAACAATCATGGTTGCATGTGAAAAGTTGTTTCCTGGTCTCTGAAGCGTGAGCAGTGGTCAATGGAAAATTAGGTGATTTGCATCCTCCTTCTAGTTCGGGCATGATGGACAAATTGGGGGTGGGTCATGTGCGTATTTGTGCAGATATTTTCGGAACACACCACGGCCGGTTGGAAACTGTATTATAGAGAAGTCTAGCTCCCCAGCTCTTCTTTTCATCTCAGGTTCTACAAGTATGTTGAGGATAAGTTTGGGTGTCCATCTCCCTCAGGTGGGACTGCCACTTTTGAACTGAGATATTCTTTCCACCTTATGGATCACGCTAATTGATCCGTTTGGTGGACAGACGTATTCTCCTGTGTACGGGTATCATTTATTCTGTCATTAGATCAATGGGTATGATACCAGCTAAAACAGCCGCCGCTTCCCTTGCGACGGTCCAGAAAGAACAGATTTTTCCCAAATCGATTAGCCCTTAAATTCGCGGTATATTTCTTCTAAATTCTTTTATTGCCAGTGCGCCCTCCCATACTGGAGACGCGAACAGTATAATTGAGCTAACTAACTGACAGTCATAACCTGCGACTGCATCTGGATCCTCCGACGTTTGGCATTAATCTCTTCAGCGAGGATTGGGTGATCGATGTTTTTTTCACAACGTATTCTAGGTGAGCTTTAAAGTTACGAGTAAGTCTATCATCAATCATAGCACCTAGGTATTTTAATGCCGGTTTTGATTTCACTATTTGATCTCCAATGTGTACATGCATGTGTTCAACGGTCTTGCGGGTAGTGATAAGAACTGCTTCTGTTTTATATTCTGCTAAAAATGACCCAAACGAGGTTTTCACTCCCAAGTCAACTCGGTTCGTTTGTTACCGATGTTCTTGGCCACTGATATGGTGGCGATATCGTCTGCAAAGCCTATTAAATTCACGTTTAGTGGCTTTGGGGGCCTGAGTACCCCGTCAGACATAATATTCCACAGCAAAGGGCCTAGGACGTATCCTTGTGGCACACCTGGTGTAACGTTGTAGTGTTTGGTACCCTCACCGGTATTACAGCTTTGATTTCTATTTTTGAGGTAGGTAAACATAATTCTGAGGATGTAGTTTGGTACGTACATTCTAGGAAGAGCATTCTTTATAAATGCCCAGCATACCTAATTGAAAGCATTTCTTTGTTCCGAATTACTATCGGCGTCTCTCGATGGCCGCGCTTGCTATATTAGCAACTGATTTGATTGCGTTTATTTTGGAGCGAGATTTTCGGAACACCAACTGGTATTTTGACAGTGCACTGCTCCCTTCTACTATTGTTATGGGGCGATACGACAAGGGAACTCCTGGAGGTTTATTTCCTTTGGGGAGAACCACTAAGTTTCTAAGTAGTTTTCAGTGATCTGGGGATATTCCTTCTTTAAGACAGTTGTAGATTACTTTCACAATGATGTGCAGTCTTGATGTAATTGCTGCATTAAGGGCGCTGTTTAAGATTTCGTCCAAGTATCGCCAATCTTGTTGCATGCCAGCAACAATTCTTATGTAACAGGTGGGTCTCTTCATCTGTAATATCTATGATTTCACAGAAACGGCATCTTAGTAATACGAGGGCGGTTCAATAATTCCGTGACTTTTTGAATTTCTGACCTCTTTACTGAAACAGCAACACTGCTCCTGTCAACAGGCATCTGTCAGTTGACTCCTGTCAAAATTTAAACTTGTTGCGTCAGTTAGTTTGTGTTTGACAGCTATTTTTATCAGACTACTCACTAATTTGAGGAGAAAATGGAAAAAAGTGAATTTCGTGTGCTTATTAAGCATTATTTCTTCCGAAAAAAAACCATTACCGAGACCAAGGCTAAGCTTGATAAATACTATGGGGACTCTGCACCATCGATTTCAATGGTAAAAAAGTGGTTTACTGAATTTCGTTGTGGCCGTACAAGCACTGGACGCCCAGTTGAGGTCTCTACACCCGAAACAATCGAAAAAATTCACGATATGGTGTTGGCCGACCGAAGATTGAAAGTGCGAGAGATTGTGGAAGCCGTAGGGATCTCGCATGGCTCAGTGGTTTCAATTTTGAATGATCACTTGGGCATGAGAAAGCTTTCCGCAAGATGGGTGCCGCGTTTGCTCACAGTCGACCACAAACGCAATCGTGTAACAACTTCACAGGAAGGTTTGGCGTTGTTTAATCGCAATATGGAGGAGTTTTTGCGCCGTTTTGTAACCGTGGACGAAACATGGATCCATCACAACACACCAGAGAACAAACAACAGTCAAAACAGTGGGTTTCTAAGGGTGAATCGGCGCCAAAGAAGGCCAAGGTGGGTTTGTCAGCCAATAAAGTTATGGCGACTGTTTTTTGGGATGCACGCGGGATAATCCACATTGACTACCTTCAAAAGGGAAGAACAATCAATGGGGAATATTATCCCAACTTATTGGACCGATTCAATGACGATTTGAAAAAAAAACGACCTCATTTGGCCAAGAAAAAGTTCTTTTCCACCAAGACAATGCAAGGGTGCACACATGTGCAGTTGTCATGGCAAAAATCCATGAATTGGGCTATGAATTGCTCCCTCATCCACCCTATTCTCTAGATTTGGCTCCGAGCGACTACTTCTTGTTCCCAAACCTGAAGAAATGGCTTGGTGGAAAAAGATTTGACTCCAATGATGAAGTCATCTCGCAAACAAAGGCCTATTTTGAGGACCTCGACAAATCATTTTTTTTGGAAGGGATAAAAAAATTGGAGAAGCGTTGGACAAAGTGTATAGAGCTCAAGGGAGACTACGTTGAAAAATAAATTTATTTTTTTATCAAAATATCTGTGTTTTAATCCAAAAGTCACGGACTTATTGATCCGCCCTCGTATTTTCCAGGATTGTCGAACATAGTAGTTGAGGTACTTTATGTCCTTTGACATTTGTCATGATGATTGCCAAGAGTTTATATCGGCTTCGTCAAGCAGCTTCTTAAAGATCATGTTTTTGCTGTCCGTAATGGCGCTTTTTAACCCTTTCGACCCGCAATTCGAACAAATAGGTTAGAGACACTTTGAGTGGCCTTATATGTCGGTAAGAACCCACTTAAGCTTAATATGATAAAAAAAAATGGCATCGGGGGCGGGGATAGGGCGGGGCAGACTGGTACAAAAACGTACCAGTCGGGATGTTATCTGGTACGTTTGTGTACCACTCGTCCTTTCTGACATACCAACAAATGAAACAATTTTTTTTGAAAACTTCAAAGATTCTATTTATTTACGGAACAGTGATTTTCAGAATCAAGTATGGTAAGGGGTGAAACATTTTTTACACAATGGTACCTCGCATTCCTTGCAGATTATTTTGGTGCGTGACTGTTTCTTGACCAGGCTGCAGCTATAACATCGACGTCTGGTAGATACTTCGATTGGTAAATGTTTTATTGCCGATTCTTTTTTTGGTCGACGACCTCGATGAAATGATCTGCGAATAGACGTTTTTTTCGAACCTTGACAAATCAAATCCTCCGACAAATCCACCAAAAAGGTTTTGAATGGCACTTTTTTTCTATTCAAGTCACAGTGAATAACCCATGCGTTGACGGCTGCCATCATAATCAAACGGTAAAACACCTTTTTCCACCATTTATCCGATTTTCGATCGTATTCGTAGAGCCCACTCATTTGGTCCGCCAAATCAACGCCTCCCATTATTTCACGATAGAATTTGATCATATCTGGACATGGCACTATGACTTTTTCTCCAGTCTTCAAAGTTTTTGTGACGTTTTTCATATCATTAGTGTGACAATTACTCAGCACTAAGACTTCTTTTGTGTCTTGCCATTTCACACATAAGAGACCGGAGGACGTACCTTTGAACTCTGCCTCACCTCTTTGTAATTTTTTCTCGAATTTGGGTACATTTTTCCGATTGGCCATTAGAGTACCAACCGCTGGATAGGCAATTGAGTTCAGTAAATTTACAGATGTGAAGAAACGGTCAAAGCACAAGTTTACATCCGGTTCTGTTATTGTACTGGCTAATTTATTCACAACTCGCTCTCCAAGTGTTCCTTCGACTGATTGAAGTTCTTTCCCGCTGTATATATTGAAATCATATGTATAGCCTGTTTTAGCGTCACAACGTAGCCACATTTTTATACCCCTTTTGACAGGCTTTAGAGGCATGTATTGCTTCAATGTACTGCGCCCTTTGAATTTCGTCATTGATTCATCGATACTTTGGTATATACTGTCCTGTCTGCAATTTTGAAAGGTTTTTTTCAAACATTCAACCAAATCACTGACATAATATGTTTTCGAACTATTTGAAGGCTTCTTGGGACCAGTGAAATACATCTTCGACGTTATCATCGTAAAGCGATCACGAGTTATTGCATTGATGATAGACTGGTTTCCTAATGATTTATGCATTGACCAATAATCTTTTAGGCATGGAAGGCGATTATAGCACATAATGAACATGCACCCAATGATTACCTCAACTTCTCCAGCGTCCGTAGGTTGCATGTTTTTGCATCGATTATTTTTTGTCAATCTTCGGTAGATTTCCAGGCGCTCATTGGTACACTGTGCAATGTAAATGTACAGAGATCGTGGCAGAAGCTTATGAAAAATATCAAGATTTGACGAAGATTTATGTATTCTCTCTGCTACTCTGCACCCTCGTGAAGGAGTTATATTCTTTTTAGGAACGAATGTTTCATTTACCGTAGTCCAGATATAACCTTCACGGTTTGCCTCTCCTGAAGAGTTGGGCAGATTTAATTCGTCAGCAGCAGTCTCCTCGTCATCTAATTCGTTCTCAGAGTCGGAATATTCATCATCATCGTCGGAATCTGCGTCGGGCTCATCTCTAGCTGGTGGTTTATAAGAATCACCGCTATCAGATGAAAAGTCTTCTTCGCTATCAGAAGAAAAGTCTTCGCCGCTCGAAATACTAGGCTCTTTTTCCAAGAACATTCTGATTTCGTCTTCATCCATTGCAATCTTAGAGTAAAAAAAAAAAATATGGCTGCTGAATTCATGCCATAGGAGACGAGTGGTACATATTTGTACCACCATAGAAGACGCATGGTACATTTGAGTACCACCTACTAAATATTGTTCACAAAAATGAACATTTCAATTCGAAACACTTACCTTGTCTAATTATATCACAACTTCAATTATATCCACTGAATTATCAATTTGTAATAGACTTGTCTATGCCCAATCGTCAGAAAACTCCAAAAAAAATTAAAGAACACCACGTTTTTGCATGAATCACAAGAGAACAATGACAGACAAACCCACACAGCTGAAACCAAAATAAAATGTACCGCTAGTTTTCACTTCCGGAATACTCAAGCACGATCTGGTACAAATTTGAACCATATTAAATAGTAATCAGAGATTCTAGGGATGTTTGAACTTTTGCTGGTACATTAATGTACCATGCGGGGCGAAAGGGTTAAGGATATCCAGACGTGCCCTTGTGTTTTTGACCTTTCGTCTCACTCTCAAACAAATAGTTCTTAAAGATTTTATTTCATCGTTCCACCAGTAGCAAGGTGAGCCGAATAGACTGGACTTTCTTCTTGGCATAGAAGCATCACATGTAGAAATTAATAGGCCCGAGCGCTAGGTTCTTTGAGGTCCCGGGTCTCTGTTGGTAAGTACTAATGACCTCCTCAAACGTTTCTCTTTCCTAGGTAGTGTCTCTCCACTTTGAACCAGTCATTTTGAGGCGGATTCGGCGTTTCTCTTTTAGGTGTTCGAAAATCACATCCTGATTGTCACTTCGTATATAGTCTTTACTGGTCGATCACTGTGTGGCTAGTCTGGATGGAGAAGACGATTGAAACATCATGCTTTGGACATTGAACATATGTTTTGTCCAGGACATATGTTTGGTCGTTTGCGCCATCGTGCTTCTCCTCCGCTCAGGCGTGCGCGCATTTAAGGCTGATGTTAGAGAGTTTGATCATGATGCGAATGGTTCTTGCTTAAGTCTGCATCTGTTGATACAATAGATACGCTTTCGCTTCCACAGTGGCTGCGCTGCTTGTCTTTCTTTTAACGTGTCCATTCCACCGCACTTTCTAGATAGCGGTTCCTTCCGTTTTAAAGTAGTCTAGAGACTTCACGAGTTGTTCGACAAATGGTTTCAGTTCCCTTCACAGTACGGCAGATAAGATCTTAACCCGATATTAAGGAGACTGATCTTCTATAGTTGGTGGACTTTAGAGGTTCAGCTTGGACAAACGATGTTAAAGGGATTTGCATATTCCTCCAACAAAATCGTGGAAATAAGTTGGTGTATGCTTTCTTTCAAGTCATCTCGTGCTGCCTTAAATTGCTTTGCAAGATAGCCGCCCAGCCTTGCTAGAGTTAAGATACGTCTTTATTTCAGTAGGGGTCTTAACTTTCTGCTTGATAATGGAGTTTGGGTCATCCCTGCCGATAAACAGTATGCAGAAATAGATTTATCATATCCCCAGCACCGACTGCGACTCTACAGTTAAATTTCCGTGTTCATCTCTAAAGGTTTTTGTGCAGCCTAGTTGGCGTTGAACGTTGCTCTCACACCAGAAGCATTAGGAACATCTCAATTTCCTTGATCATTCATTTCGCATGTTCTATAATTTTTCTCCTGAGAGTATGATGTTCTACGTTTTTCCTTTGCATACGTGAGGTCCTCTATCTGCTATGCAGCGCTGCCTCATGTGCGAGTAGCTTTTATACATCATCAAATCAGCGATTTCGTTTAATCTTGGAGTGAAACCCAGCACATTAGATGTAGCATTTCTGACGGCTTCCCTGCAGTGATTCCACTGATCCTCAGCACTTAATATAAATTGAAAGGGAGTTGGAAGAAGATTAAAAGACATGCGATTTGCACACATTTTTGTAGCAACAGTAGCCGTTTTCAACGTTGAATCACCGCAGTTATTTGTAGTTGTGATATTGTGACTAGCTAGGTATTGTGCTAGGTACGAGATACGAGTATGACCCAAATCTACATTGACCGCTTTGAATCAAATTAAGGTCAGGAAACCGTATTTCAGCTCTATTGATGTTCCAACCCGCAGCAAGGTTAATGAACTTTAGTCCAAATTCTGATATGGCCTCGTGTAGGCCATGTTTTCCGGTTGTTCTACGAAAGATGTCGTATTTTCTCAAATGTTGTCTTAAAAACACGTAAAACCTTTTTATCGTCATATTACCTAAGTGTATTGTTGCGCAGATTCGTCCTTTGATTGCATCGCCTATATCTTTTATGGGAGTATGAGCTCATTTGAAGATGATGTTGGGGAGTTAATCCTTGATGCAGATTGTTATAGTTTAGGCCAAACAAAACATGCGTATTCCGTTCAACATTTTGGTGACCTCGAGGTGATTGCTTCCCCCCACCAGTGGTATGGGGCAATTCACCTCTATTAATTCACATCAATTAACAAAAGCGTTTGTCAGGGCTATACACTGGTAGTTGTCTCAACCATCGTTTATTAAAACCTCTCTACAAAATTTAAACATGGAACAAATGACGGCGACTCAAAGATCACTTGGAGAAGAAGTCCAGCAGATCATCAGAAACTTCACGAAGGATTCTCCAAGTCGAAAAACTACGGAGGAGTGTTTTACCTCCAGAATCAACCGATTAGACACCATATGGGAGGAATTTGAAGCCACCGACAATAGAATCCTATCTCTTACGGCGGTCCCTCTAGACGACAATTACTTCTTGTCAGACTACTACCCCAATATCAAGGAGCTATACACCAAGTATAGGCAGATCTTGAGTGATTCGTTGGGCCAGATCAAGGCAAGCAATGCCAAAACGCCTGCCACTGGACTAAACCCGACGACAGAAAACGTCGTTCCAATTGTGGCAGAAGGGTCGTCAACAAGTCAAGACGACAAGCAATTGGTATCAACAATCAAGCTACCAGAGGACCAGCATCAACGGGCCGTGGATCAGCTTGAATTACTATTCAGAAGACAAAGAGTCATGATGTCTTCATTGGAACGAATCATCAACGAAACGGCCAGAGACGAAACACCAGCGCAATGTCTATTAGCCATGAACAAGTTATGAACTCAAATAGAAGGAATCCATTTCTCCACTTGGGAAACTTGCAACCTTCCCCTAGCCAAAGGATATGACATGCAGTCATACACTAGTCTAGAGACTAGGGTCCTTCGAGCCACTTTAGAAAGGGCATCAGGTCAAGTTCATTTCCCCGAAACAAGGAAATCAGTAGGCGAGCACACAATAATTCAGCTTCCAAAAATGACTAATGCAATGAATAATGCACATTATCCAGCGCATTGGAAAACGGCGGTGGTGCAACCTATTCCCAAAAAGGGAAAGGATATATCCAATCCGGCGAATCTCCGGTCGATAAGTCTCCTTCCGAATATCAGTAAGGTGTTTGAAAAAGTAATCAATAGAGCTCTGTCTAGGTGGGTTGATGACAAACATATAGTTCCGGATAATCAATTCGGTTTTAAGGCGGGACATGATATCACACATGCCGCGTCTAAACTGGTGTCCGATATCCAATGGAATAAAGGCAAAAACCAATGCACTGGTGCCTGCCTTGTTGACTTGGAGAAGGCCTTCGACACTGTATGGTTAGAGGGTCTTTTCTATAAGCTGACTAGGCTGGGGATCAGTAAACCACTCTTGTACATTCTTTATAATATGCTAACCAACAGACAGTTCATCGTGAAAAATGGCGATGTGACTTCTGTTGGAATATTTCAAATTAAAAATGGTCTTCAGCAAGGCGCGGTCAATTCGCCGATCCTATTCAACATTTATACAAGCGACTTGATAGGTTCACTTCCCCATACTATTGCGTACGCAGACGATTTGATAGCGTACAGAGCAGGTCCAAAAATCGAGGTCATTAATACTCTCTTGCAGCGTGACTTCGATAAGATAAGACGATTTTGCAATGACTGGAAGTTGAAAATCAACTTTCAGAAGTCGGAAACCATTCTCTTTAGGACGCCGTTGTCTAGAGCCTCTAGGGATACCAGAAAAAATTGGCGAAAGTTCTCGATCATTGGACAACACGGACAGCCACTTGCCTGTCGAAATGTAGTCAGATACCTTGGGATCTGGCTAGATCAGTTTCTGTATTTTGACAAAAATGTAGATGCTGCTCTGGCCAGAGCCAAAGGAGCTTTTGCCCTTACAAAGAGACTGTTTTATAGCAGCCAACTCGATGCGAGGGTAAAGGTAATCTGCTACATGGCCCTTATCAGGCCCATGCTGGTATTTGGTTGTCCCGTGTGGTTCAATGTGCGAGCAAGCTTAATGGAAAAGATTCGGGTGTTTGAGAGGGCTTGCCTTAGGGCTTGCCTTCGCTTGTACAGAACACCAGAGTCGGAGTACAAAAAATTTTATCGTAATGAGGTCCTTTACAACAGGGCGAACCTAATACGAGTGGACAACTTCGTAATTAAGATGACTCGAAGGCACATTGCAAGAGCAATGACCTCGACGAATAACCTGATATATGGGGCTTACTACCCCAACTACCTTTACCACGTGAGTGTGCGCTCTGACGGCTTCGTTCCACCGGAAGCATTCCTCTACCTAGATCAGATAGGGTTGATCCAGGATAGATCAGCGGTCCCATTAATCTTCCATGTCGCTCGGAGAGCTGGGGACAGGCGACTCAACTACGACAGAGACGTCGCACACGGCAGTGTGGATCGTCTCAGGTTCAGTAGGGCGGTGGGGAATCGCGATAAGAGGGATGTCGTTCAGCAGCACCAGCATTTCTGGTGGTTGAATGATGGAGAAGATGTTTCGTCGTCGTTTCCGTCAATTACGGACCAGCCTCACTAATGAGGCAGAGCTGACCAGTCTATTTGCTCTGTAAATAGCGATGGCCAGCTTGCTTAGGTTAGCACTTAAGAAATATATATATATATTAGTATATATAAAGGTATATACTAGTATATGTATGTAATTGTGTATAGTGTCTATGTGTATATATGTGTGTATTGTGTATATAGGTTAGGTAGACTAAGGTTTATTTTAAGTTAGATATTAAGATTTTATAAAAAATAAAAAATTATGTCCGTATGCTAAGTTTTTGTTAACAATTTTTTTCTTAGCCTTAAGTATAGAAAATAAATATTCCTAAGTAAAATGTTAATAAAGTCGAAAGACATAAATATAAGAATTTAGAGTAGCTTAGAGCGCCTGTGTGGGGCCAGTAAGTTAGTATAAGGTTGTTAAGTAATTTTAAGCTAGCATTTAAGCATTTTTTGTTAGTATGTAAGGGTTAATGATTAAGAAAATAAAATGCATTTAAAACTAAACTAAACTAACTTCCAAAAATGACCATACCGAGATTTGATGGCGATCATCTGAAATGGCAAACATTTTCAGACATATTTAAGAAAATGATTCATGACCAGCAAATACCACTCATTCAAAAAATGTGGTACTTGAAAACGAACGTTTCCGGCGATGCAGAACGTTTGTTGTGGCATCTCGAGCTAACCGATTACAACTACGACATACGAGTAGCTTGGAATATTTTACAAGACCGTTTTAGCAATAAACGAGCCTTAACTTCAGCACTGCTACAACGAATTCTCAGTCTGCCGAACGTCAAATCCGAAATGAAGGCAATCAGAGAATTTCATGACGCCATTCATGAATGCCTAGAATCACCCAAAACTCTGGGAGTAAGCACGGAAAACTGGGACCCGTTATTTATCGACATACTCATGAAGAAACTCGATCGACAAAGCCACTTGCTTTATGAGCAATCACTGCAAAGGCCTCGAGAACTACAACAAATTAAGAAGTTCTTAAAATTCTTAAAGAATCGATTCGAGGCATTGGCAGCCGTGGGAGGAAAAGGTGCAGTCTCAGACTTGTGGCACACACAAAATCAAGGTCACAAGGGCAAGGTGGTGACATCCGTGGCAACATCAAATGGCGAAGGCTGTAACGTGTGCAGCATTAAGGGTCATCCACTTTATTAGTGCGAGAAGTTTTTAAAAATGTCTGCTGCGGAAAGGTTAAAGTGGACCCAAAAACGAAATCTATGAGTTAATTGTTTTAAGGCAGACCACACCGCAAAGGCATGTTCAGCAAGATGTTGTAATAAGTGCACATTAAAGCATAATAGCCAGCTACATTTGGGAAAATCAAACGCAATGACCCAAGACCACAGGACTGCAGACGATCCAAGGTAGTCATCAAACGGGGTCCTCTCTCCATCAACTGTAGTTACCATTAATCAAGTCAACAAGAAGAAAGGATACGTACTTCTAGCCACAGCCAAGGTTCTCATTGTGGCAAATAACGGAAGAATATGTGAAGCTCGAGCAATTCTGGAAACTGGGTCGCAGATAAATTTAAGAACTGAGAGGCTCATGAGACGACTAGCCCTCTCACCAACCCCATCAGTACTGCGCATTGAAGACATAGGGAGGGGGACACGAAATACAAAACAACGAATCAACCTTGGACTACAATCAAAGGTTGGAAGGTTCGCCTGCAGGATGGAGGCATTCATACTCCCTGAAATCATTTTCTTCTTTCTTTAGATTTTGTCCTGGTAGGACCCTTTGTACTTTAGTGCACTGAGTGTTCCAAATGACTGAGCCATTTTCTCGAAATAGTAATCTGACGATAAAGCGGCCGCTATTGGTTTTTGATACGGTTTGAATGAAATGGTTTTCGCAATATCTCTCTGTTGATGTCATTTGCATTGATGCATTGTCGTAATCCTCAAGCCTCCAAAATCGTTCGATGAGCTCATTCGTTGTTTCTTCCTCGCTTAGTACACCACAGATTGCCGAGCAATAATTTTGATCTTCAATTTTTCCAGCTATTACCCAACCAAACACTGTATTTTGTAGAATAGGCAAATTTTTCCCAATCCGTATCTGTTCTGGTCGATTAAAATGTTCGTAGAATTCTGCTCCGAGTAGAACATCTATCTTGTCTGGTCGGCAGAAGTGATGACATCCTTGGATCATCTGCATTCCTCCTACATCAGCTTCGGAAACATTTCATCAATTGCCAGAACCATCGAAGTTCAGGCCACACTGGAATTAACTCCAGCACACCACCACAACACCTCTCTGGAATCACTAACTACTCTTCAAGGTCAACTTGCCGATCTGCAGACTCAGAGACTCCTAGAATTGCATGACAAGTCGGAATCACAATCATCTGCAAACTGCACAGCCGAATGACGTCAAATTTAAATTCCACACCTATTTTACAACCCGGAGCTCAATATCGTGTCAGCGAAATCTGAGTACATATATAGTTGAAGGCAAGCCATTCAACGCGGGGGAGAATATTCAGGCCAAACAAAACAATGCGTAGTCCGTTCAACATTTTGTTGCGTTCCTTCACATACCGATAGCTCAAGACTACGCTAATACAGATTTGCACGTAATGGAGTAGTTAGCTGCATGGATAAATTCAATCTGGAGATCCAGGCCTTTTCTGGGACTCCACGGGAGAAAGGCTATTTATACTCCGTGGGGAGTATCCCCTTTCGCGGATGTGAGAGCTACCGTCTTCCCATTAGGAGCGAACAAGTCTACCGTACAGACCCATGATGCAGTTCACGCGAAATCATTATGTTCTACTTCTGAAGTTCAGTCATTTCTGACGGGATGTGATAACGTTGCTATCTTCTCGTGCTTATTATTCGCGTATATACTACAAGGACTTATAAAAAGCATATTAGACGCCTCCCAGTGCCTACTTGTATCGTACAATACCCAACCACCACTTATTGGGTACACAACAGAGAATAAGCAGTCCTTTCTTTGTCATCCATACTTGGTTGGCTTCTTTTTGGGAACCCAATTCTTTTTATTTTTGAATTCAGTTCTTTTTGCTCACTCGGCTTTCGTCGGAACCTTAGTCCATTCGTAATGCTTCCCTTGATCCGGCATTTATAAATCGGCTGTTGCAGTCAAGGCCGTCTGTTTTTTTTTTGAGAATTGTATAAATATATTATTAGACCTAGCCGGATTCGAGTATCTTCTCTTCAATCGTAAGACATTCCGCATTGAGTAGTAGGACACCTTGAGAAGGAAAAACAAGTGGTTCGTTAGTCTTTGAGGACGGTATCGAGACTTGACTGTTTAAAATCAGCTGCGTAACTTGCCAAGTATAGCTATGGCTTTTGAGTCAACAAAAGCCAGTGCCATGGCCGCCATAATTTCTTTCATTAACTACAAAGTAGTCCTTAACTAACGAAATAACCTGTGCAGATACTTATCTCGAATGTGACAGTTTTACTCAATAAAAATTTCTAACACAATTGTTAGTCAATACCAACGACATTAACAGGTTTTAATCTCATTAAGTTCCGTTAATTAACCTGCTAGTGAATGAATGCAAAAATTTACCATAAAAAAGCGAAAGAAATGACCGCATACACTACGTCACAAGATCACCTTAGGCCGGTAAGCCACACATGTATACGCAATTAGCCGCACTCGTAGCGTAATAGCAAATCATGGTCAAGTAAAGTAATCCACGCGTCAGACAAGTGTAAATCTTGAATCCAAATGCAACAATCACTGTTGAGTGTATAGAGTTGGCCACGTCAGGCGATTGGTATTTGTAAAGTGCGCAAACTTTCGGTATAAATAACCGTCAGTGACTACCAAACAGTATCAGTTCAATCTTCGAACTTTCAAGTCAACACAGACCTCCTAAACACAAAACTAAATCAAAATGTTCAAGTTGGTAAGTTGGGAATACTTAACCTGGTCCTTTCAAATTGCTAATTGATAAACTTTTGTCTCTTGTAGGTGGTGTTGTCTGCTCTCCTCGCTGTAGCTGCTGCCCGTCCAGGACTTTTGGGATCACCAGTGGTATACTCTACACCCATTGTTCAAGAACACTCTCTTGCCAAGGTCGGTGCTGTCGTCAAGAGTATCCCAACTGCTGTATCTCACCAAAGCTCCACTGTTGTCCATAACTCAGCTCAGATTGTTGAACCAATTGTTGCTCCAGTCGTGAAGACCTATGCTGCTGCTCCAGTCATCAAGGCCATTCAAGCTCCATTGGTTCAAACTTATGCTAGTGCTCCAGTTTTGAAGACTTATGCTGCTGCTGCTGCTCCATTAGCTGTTGCTGCCCCAGCTCATATTAGCTATGCTGCTCCAGCACATCTGGGCTATGCTGCTTCAGCACATCTGAGCTATGCTGCTCCAGCACATCTGAACTATGCTGCTGCTCCAGTTGCCTATGCCAGTGGATGGTAAACAAAATGTTCCTGTTCCCGGATAGTTGGACGGATTTGATTTGTCGATGAAATCTTTCAGACGAATTTAACATATATCCCTTTCAGAAGCTATGCGTCTACCTGTTGAATAAAATACTTATGAATAATTTATTACAATTCGAAAAGTTTATTTTCATTTCTTTTTTAGTTGATGGTTGCTTGAGATTGTTCTGATTGCGTCACACAATTAATATTTGTATCATAGTCTGAGTTCAGATGTTCAATCGGCCTACGCCGTGCGTACAATATATCTTAATCGATCAGGCGATAAACTAGTTTCGGTTGGTGAATTGAAATGCATTCGTCATGTGATATTGTAACTAGTTCACCGACAGTGACATTTTCTTCGCTAATAGAAAGACATTCAAATGGGATTTTTCTAGAAAGTGCTCATTCGGAATGAAAATACTAAGCCTACACCTGGATACGAGCTAAAACTCGTGACGAATAGATACAGTGCTCTTACATCCGGCTGCTTGCTTTCTCAGAATCGATCGACAGCCGACGCTTATTAGATTTATTATACGTCTGAAGTTCTAGAATTATCTCACATTAGTTTGGGGGAAGGCCTTTGTTTTTATAATTTGCGCGCGCTTAAGGGATTTGTATCTTTAAAATGCCTACAGACAGCGCGGACGAAGGAAAATCAGGGAGGATAGAAAGAGAGGTACCGGTGGACGTTGGTTTTAAATGTTTGAAGGTTATAATGACTAGGAAATAAAGAGGCAGGCAGTGCATTTCATAAGCGATTTGTACGGCTAAGGAATGAATCACGATATTTTAGAGTACATCCGAAAATGGGCTTGAGGGTATACTGATGAGCATTCATGGCGTGGTGGGTGTTACGGCTAAAAGTTTGAAGGGGCGAATGCTACTGGCTACGTCTACGGAGCACTGGTGGTAAAAATAGCGATAAAACAGAGTGAGACACATCGGCGTTCGAGGGTATCCATTGTTTGAGTGATATTAGCATCACCTATGGGTCTTCTCGCACGGTTTTAATCCTATGTAGCAGGTACAGAGATGTTTTAGGAGCACCAGATGTGGGCATTGCACTCCAATTTTGGGAGGATAAATGTCTTACACATATATTGTGGCCAGATCAGAGGGGGTAAAATATTTCTTACATCGCTTGAGGAAACCTAGACATTTCGCAGCATTTTTGACGACACCGAATATGTGGTCATTCCAACATAAGTTGTCATTGACACACATACCGAGAATGGAAAGTTTATCGGTTTCGACGATGCAAGTGCCATTTACGGATAATGGCTGAATGTTTAAATTTCGCTTTAACGACAGCAGACAGCATTGTGTTTTGGAAGCATATTAGTGGTTCCCCAATTGGTTATGATGTTAATATCAGAATTTAATGAGCAGAGAGTACTATCGTCAGCAAAGGAATATATTGGATTAGAAGTAGCAGACAAGAGATCGTTGATGAAAATTAAAAAGGGTGTCGGGGACAGAACGGAGCCCTGGGGTACACCAGCATTTATTTTGTGAATATCGGACTTGAAACCATCCACGACAACTTGAATTGAACATTCCGAAAGGTAATTTTTAATCCATTGAAGAAGAGAGTCATCGATCCCAAAAGCACGCATTTTCGACAAAAGAGTCTAATGCCAAACTCTGTCAAATGCCTTAGAAATATGAAGTGTAACTATCTTGCTTTCGCCAGATTGATGTACGCTTTTGTTCCAGTGGACCTGATGCTACTAGAACCGTACTGCCGGTCATTAAGATGTTTTCGTGTTTCGGGATATTTCACTAGCTGACGGTTTATCAGCATTTCCATGACCTTGGAAAGAAGAGACGTAAGTGCAATGGGTCTGTAGGAAGAGGGGAAGGCTGGACAAATGCTGTTTACCATCTGCTCGGAAAGAGTCCTAGAGAGTAGGATTGATGAAAAAGCTTACGCAGTGGTTTTACCAGCGTGGAAGAACACCTCTTCAGAAGGGGGGGATATATACCATCTGGACCAGCGGACTTGTGAATGTTAAGATCTTTAAGAACTCTTGCTACTACACGAGTAGGTCCCATTGAGGATTCGACGCACTCAAGTGTAGGCGGAGACAAAGCACAATCTGGGAGTGTTGAGTTGGCCGGAAAGTGTGCAGCGAGCAGATTGGCCTTGCCCAAAGAGCTGACAGCTGGAATGTCATTGTAGATGAGCGTTGGGATGGAGGATGAGGCAGAATTTCTAATATTTTTGACGAACGTCCAAAAATTTTTACTACCTTTGTGACATTGTAATAATTTTTGCCTCAGTTTTTGGTCTTACATGCTTAAGAAAGACGTTGCAGTCATTCCTGGCTTGTTTAAACCTTTTTTGGTTTCCCTCTGTTGGGTTGGTCTTGAAAGACCGAAAAAACATTTCTTTAGCCCTAACAGCCTCTTTTCATCTCGAGTCGTACCATGCCTTTTCTTTTGGTTTGATACTCTTCATCCGATGAGGGATGAAGTTTCTCATTCCAAAGAGAATAGTTTATGTGATCATATCAGCAGCGGCGTCAACGTCGTTATCGAGAAAACATAACGAACAGTTAAAATTTCTAAAGAAGCTGTTAAGACCGCTTCAGTTGGCTTTCTCGTATTGCCATACGCTTCTGTTGGGAATCTTTTCTCCAACTGTGTGGTCGGTGTACGAGAAATTAGCTGATATAACACAATGGTCCGACGTGCCTAGAGGGGAGAGCAGATCAGCGATTTACTTATCAGGGTGAGAAGTTAAAAACAAGTAAAGGATGTAGGCGGTATGACTATCAACGTCTGGTATTTGCGTGGGCTCAGTGACCTTCGACTTGCAGAGGGATATTTAATATAGCCACTGTGTAGCCAGATGTTATTCAATGGACATGCATAGTAACATTAACTGGTTTAGAGTCGTGCATTGCAAGCCGGA
The DNA here is from genome assembly GCA_963966105.1 of Volucella zonaria. Lineage (NCBI taxonomy): Eukaryota > Metazoa > Arthropoda > Insecta > Diptera > Syrphidae > Volucella > Volucella zonaria. The sequence goes on along the minus strand of OZ014534.1, from coordinate 77,762,675 downwards.
GAATCCAGTACAAGGGGTCTCAATCAACTTGGAGCAAGAATCTGGAGGTGATCATCTAAATGCAAGATTGACTAAAAAGTCCTGTTAGTTGAGACTTAGATTAGACAATGTACATACTCGTATGTAGAGGTTGAAATATGACGATTTGCAGATGTTACGGATAAACAAGGATTCGAGAAGCCTCGAAGGATCTGTATATCGCCTTCATCGACTTGAAAAGCATTCGGAAGAGTTTCCACAGATCTTATCTGGACGTCGCTAAGATCTTAAGCTGTATCCAGGATGAACATAATAATGATAGCAGATATTTACGATGACGTCAAAATGAAGATCAAATTAAAAGCGGGAATAATCGCAGGATTCAAGGTTAGGTTGCAGTTCACCAATGCAGTGTTCAAAGTACTTAGCTTTAAGCAATATTGTATGATGGACGAGAAGCAATAAAGAAAATTAAAGCGACCGAAATAAAACCTTACAAATGCCAGAGGGTGTGACGTAATCTGATAAGAAGTATGTATGCATATTCGTGAAAAAACCCGACGGCGCATATATTGTAGATGAAAATGAACTGGTTTCGTCATATGCACCAGAAGTCGTCAAGAAATCCGGTTTAAAACCCAATATAGCCTCAAGTTCCAGTCAAGGCTCGAAGAGGGGATCGAAAAAACATAATTGGATCACTTAAATGCAAAAACTTCAGCGAATTCTTGGGCTACTAACGAGGTGATCCAAGGTCCACCGATTTAGCCAACCCCACAAATGGCGCAGTAGTAATGCAGATACGTGTTAGAAATATGAAGCATTAGATGTAATGATACGCGTTACTTATTTCAGGAAGAAGAAGTTGAGGCATTGGTTCAACCCATTCAAGATCGTGAAGCGAGCTTTCTTTCTAAGATGCAATATGACCACCAAGGCGGAAAATTAAAGACGCTCTCTCTAAGGAGGGATACACCCTGGGTATTTTCATTTCGGTGCTCTCAACAACGCAGCTTTTGACTGGATTTGTAACTCGACCAGACATCACCGCATAGACGAATCACTCGTTTTGTGGAAAAGAGCAATACTGGTGAAAAGGGTAGTTACTGTTGATGTTGATTGCGACAATTATGTTACGGCGGTAAGTTGGGAGTGCCCATAGAATTGTGCTTTCTCTCTTCGGCTATAATGCATATTAGTCAATTCACTGCTTTAATAAGCTGTACTATTTGTTGCATTATATCTAGTGATTGTCTGCTCTAAAGCGCTGGTAGTACACTGGTGTAATACAAATGACTTTCTTACGAGAAGGAGGAGGTCGGGTTCCCTAATCCACCACTTGTTTTTCCAACAAACTGATTTGGACTAAATGAGTCAAGTCTAAAACCTGCCAGGCGTTGTTAGCTTTCTGGCAATATAAAGCAGCTTTTGGTAAGGCATCAAGGGGTTTGATTTTGATCTACAGGGCTGTAATATGATGACTTATATCCTATGTGTTGTTTGTCTAGTGGATCAAGTTTTTACGAAAATACGTCACTGAAACTATGACCAGACTCCAAAAACGCGGTCCGCTTCAGCGTAGGCTTTACCTAATGTCCATTGCTCTTCTCGAGACACACTGAATAAATTTCTCAAAACAAAACTTGCAACTTGCGTCTGACTTCCAAGCCAAGATATACAGGTTAGCTGTACTTAAGGTCTTCCTAGGCTCTCTCATTACTTTCAAACTAGTTTGAGAATGAAAGCCGTTGGAAGCCTTAATTTCAATGAACCTTGTTTGGCCCATATAAACTTGTTAAGTTACAAGTGGTGCTTCCGTTGACACTTGGGTTTGTAGTGGGTAACCCGGAAATGATTTTTGCTGAGCATCTAAGTGTGCTGGGCATAAGTTAGAGTGATGACGTGATGTGACTTTCCAGGTTACGCTCGCATCTGGCTGGATGAACGAGGTGCTGATCGCATGGATACTGGTGCTGTTGGGACTTCTTTACTAAAACCTTTACTCATCTTTCTACGAAAGACTTACAAATTCCGGTAAAAGGAACATACAAAGAGTACAGCAGTTCTTTGCCTGAATGCTCTGTTCTGACAAAAAAAAAGATTGAGCACTGCTATTGAGTGCCTGCGGACTGGATAAATTTGCGGCCGTATTTCTATTTTGGGGCACCACGTCATGTCGGTGAGATCAAGAGTTTACTGATCTGTTTACATTTAAGTAATCAATGGCTTGCTTGGGTATTCAAAAATTAGTCCATTTAGGTCTTAGTTAAAAGAAGATTATCCATCGTTATCCTGCAAAACCGAGTGCACTAAGCAGGGATTCCAAAACAATTTATTGCTCTGTATAATTCATCTCTATAGCTGCTGTCACATGCGGCTTTGAGGTGATGGTGTATTGATATGGAACTCTTGTGAAACCACACTGACTGAGGCCGGTCAGACTGTTTCCGTAAGCTCTTAGGCATTTACAAAATGAGGTAGACAGCGGTTTTTATGCAATGATGAGGAAACTTTTCCTTGTAGTTAGTTATTGTAGTTCAAAGGATCTCCATTCTTTAGGATCGGACAGAAAATGCTGAGGTTTCGGATCGGGCATGCTTTCAACGACCGAGTTTTTAGAAATAAGTTTATGTATTGTATGTTCCGTATACAATCATCTCTTCGACTTTTCTTCGGAGAAGCCCTCCTTTTTGGCTCGTGGAGTTCGCGTTCCTCCTCGTTCTTTCCTTCAGACCCACTCTGAACATTTCCTTGTTCCATTCATCATCGAGCCAGAGATTTCTTAGTTGGGGCGGGTTTAAACACCGGTACATCAGATGCGGCCTCTCTGTTTGTTACATCCGTATCGGTATTTTGGCCACTATAAGACAATGCTTTGATTCAATATTAGCTACTGGGAACGTTCGGACATTCAAAAAATTTTAGGATTGCTTTGCGTCGACTATAGTTTATTGGTCAAGAGTCGCCAGGTTCTTTTATGGATTTCAAGGTTTGGAAACCGTGTGCTGGCTATAGCTTCATTACGTCCTGCCCCAAAATCAGTGATATCATGGAAGCTGTGCTTTTCGTCCGTATTACCTCCTTGACCAGCTTTGCATTGAAATGGCGAATGTTGATTTTTAAAACGTGTTTAGGCCATTGCTGGTGGGTGCTCGTAGAACCAGCCTTTAGTAACGTCGGCTATTTAGTATCTGATAGTGTGGCTTGTGTTGACCCATTTAGGCTTTATGCGAATTAGCGTCAGACATTCACTTACAAGGCTGCGGCTCAAGACTTGTTCCCTAAGTCTTTCTCTGACGGCGAATCCGCATCCGAATAAACGTAGCGACCGCTGTCCTTGGCGCCTACACAGAATCGAATGCGGAGATTCTCGATTAACTTTCCGGGTAATCAAAGCACAATTGACTCAGATCTAGCTCCTATGCTGCCTTAGTTAGTATTTCGTATTAGTTGTTTGCAGTTTCAAATGTATTGACCCCATATTGCATGGTACCGACGACATATGTAATTATAATATTCATTTCGTACCTGACGTGCTCAACTCACAAAAGCCTCAGACCCATCGGTTCAACTTCCTTTCTACTGAAAAATATGGAAAGAATGGTTATGCTTCCTGGCGAACCTCTAAAAGAAACACCACTGACTACTTCGCTGAATGTACAATTATTTGACAGAGCGATAAGCCAGTCATACGAGTCTTCGCATCTTCCACCCTATTTTAGGTTCTAAACCAATATAAAAAGTGATGTACGTAACCCGTAACTATTTCGTTTTACTTGGAAAACCTTGCCCGGACGTATAAGTATTAGTACAAAAAGTTTGCTTCGAAATGACAACTCTAACCCAAGAACGCTTTCCAAAAGAACGTTGGGTAATACCAACTTGTTTCAAAATATTGTAACTTGACAAAAAAAACAAACTAAGAAGTTGTACTCGTAGAACTGATTTTCAAATCCACATTCCGTCGAAACGGAAGTACACAAAAGACAATAATTATTCATCAACAGGAGGACAAGTCCAACTTTTTATTCTCTCTAGTAATACAAGCGGGCTTTAGTCATAATCCAAAAATTCTGTCCAAATATCTTCGATCCAACGGGCAATTATAGTATCTTAAGTCACTGTCTTACCAACCGGTTGTGGCGGTGTAGGTCAATGGCGACGAAGCAGCAACATGAACTGGAGCGGTAGCAGCATAAGTCAGGGGAACTGAATGAGCAACTAATGGAGCAGCAGCAGCGTAGGTGCTAACGACAGGTGCAGCAGCATAGGTATTTACCAATGGGGCAACGATCGGTTCAACAACATGACTTTGACCGTGAACAACCGTCTGACTTTGGTGCGACACAGCAGTTGGTACACTCCTGACTACAGATCCGACATTGGCAAGAACTGACTCTTGAACAATGGGTGATGATGAGTAGACAAGTGGGCTGGATGAAATCAATCCAGGACGAGCAGCAGCGATAGCACAGAGAGCAGCAAGGACGACCTTGAGAGAGATCAAAATTGTATACTCAATAAGGAATTCAAGGAATATACGCAGGACTGCGAATACTTACAAATTTGAACATTTTGGAATTGATTTTGAGTTCTTCACTTCACTATGACTGAAGACTGGAGAATTGGTTGTGATATATTTGACAGCGTGGGACAGCTCTTTTATATGGTACAGCCCTGCCAAATCAATCAATAACCGGAAAGGTATAGATTGGTGACAATTTTGGGATATAGCCTGCTACAACAACATGCCTTGTACATACTTCACGGATCTATTGTAATTTGGATCACTTTGAAGAACAGACTTCAACCAGCTTATTACGGGACGAGGCCAGCAGAGAAAAATTCAAAGCACACGCCACATTCGAATGTGTGGCCAATTGTTTGTTTTGAATTCTTTGTCTGTCTGTCGCTACCAAATACAACAAACTATTGTCCGGAGAGTAGGGGGGAAAAAACACGCATTTTCAGGGCCACACCTGCGTCGATGATAATGAACTGAAAGCAATTCCGCAGGTAATTAAGTTAATTGAAACGAGATGGAGTGAGAGGTGTGCAACTCATGCGAATCGCCACTGACCACAAAGTCAGTCGATCAGTCGATATTACACAATTTCTCAGTTGCACTTTGTGGGAAATACACATTTTTGGTTAATGTTGCTATAAAAGAAATTGACGTACGGCAGCAGGGCATTCAGTTCAACTGTTCTCCAGTCAATACAGACCTCTTAAACCAAAACAAATCAAAATCAAAATGTTCAAGTTGGTAAGGATTATCAGGAGCAACTTCGTATCATGGAGTTCCTAAGAATTGTTTTATTTATTTTTTTTTTCAGGTGGTATTGTCTGCTCTCCTTGCCGTAGCTGCTGCTCGTCCAAGCCTTTACGAATCATCCCCAGTGGTGTACTCATCTCCGATTGTACAGGAACATAGCCTAGCTAGTGTAGGAGCAATTGTCAAGAGTGTGCCCACTGCTGTATCACACCAGAGCTCCACTGTGGTTCACGACTCGGCTCATATTGTCCAACCAATTGTTGCCCCAGTTTTGAAAACCTATGCTGCTCCAGTCGTTGCCGCTCCATTGGAATACTCTGCAAATCATTTGACTTATGCTGCATCTCCAATTGGTCATGCTATTGCTTCTCCTCTCAGTTACGCTGCCACTGGTTTGTGGTAAAGTCGCTTAGGACGAATTGTTGGACGGAAATAAAGAAAACCAAAATTAAAATTAATTAAGACCAGTTTTTCATTTGAAACCGTTTACTGTATGACCTAGCTGGAGGTAGAACTAATGAAGGGAACTTGAAATTTATTGGTTTCAAAATCAACCTGTTTTTCTGGTAAGTAATGTTAGGATCAAGTACTGCACTTTGTGAAATATTCATTTAAGCGGGACATGTGCGGAGTATTGTGGGAATCTGCTTCTGCGAATATTAACCCGGTAACTGAATGCTCGTTTCCTTGGGTCTTACAGCAACCCGATCTAAATAGGAAAAAGCACCCACATTCAGTAAGATCTTTTACAAGTAAAGTTTCTAACATATACCAAATGACAAATACTTACTTACTTAGGATCTATCTATTACCAGTTCAATTTTAGAATCTAGGCAGTGGACCTAAAATTTTGTGACATATTTTATGTAATTGCGAAACCTTCACCAATCTGTTCTAAATACTGGCTGCCAGAAAGACTAGGGCAGGTTACCAAGGCCAAGCAACCCTTTGTGGCTGCTTTTATACGAGAGAGAAACAAATTTGTGATTGGTGTTTACCTTCTCGAACCAGGTGCAGTTAACTCTTGAAACGTTTTCGTGGGAAACGTAAGAATATTTCATAGCCCAACAGACGAACCCTTCTGACTCAATAACATTTGAAGCTCCGGAATAGGTTTGACAGCAGTGTATACTTACTCATTAACCTAGAACACTATAAGTCAATGTTAAGATCAATTGCAATTATCGTGTCTTTTATGCAAAAATGGTTAGTGATGCCTCCAACGCACTGATTGGCAAAAGGCTGTGACAACAGAGGAATAGCCCATGTAATAACCTAACACACTTAGGTAGCGCTACAGCGCGGAATAAACTTGAGTCTCAACCAAGAAGCCTCTTCAGGTAGTATGATCTCTTGAAAGTAGTCCCGCAATCGAAATTGGTTCAAGTCTTCCCTTACTTGCGTGCCCAGCTCAGATGAGGTCGTTTTCTACTGTGCCGCTCCCGGGTTTTAGACTCTGAGACGGTTTGGGCCAGATCTGAGGCATCGTCGGCAGACGATTTCGCTGAATAGCCCATGCAGTTCGTGGCTGAACTCCCACTTCCCGTCAGTTCCGAAAATCTTTCTCTAGAAACAGCCAAGTTTTTCTTGATTCGCTTTCGACAAGGTCGAAGCCTTTGGGCCTTAGAGTCTGCCCAGGATAGTTAGGGTGCAGATATTACTACAGGGGGCTCTGTTAATACATATATTGCTTACTTACGCAGAGTAATTCTGCGTCTGATTTCTGCACTGATTTCTGTTTGTAACTGATTAGAATACTTATTCCTCCACAGCCGACATTGTTAAAAGGTTTCTTTTCTTCTGGATCGGACAAACGATGCTGAGGTTCCATGCTTCAGGCATGATATCGTCTGACAATATCTTGCAGATGTGCGGAATGGTAGTGTTGGCGAAGGTGGATTGCCTGCTGACGGACTGTCCCACGAGCAATCTTATTAGACACTAGCTTTGAGCAGCTTGGGTTTTTTAATGCTCACAGATTTACATGCTTCTTCTTTGCTTGCACGAACCTACCAACATTCATCATCCAACCAGAGGTTTCTTCGTAGCGGCGTTTTGAAACCAACCACATAAGCAACAACTCATTGACAGCATTCCCATTTTTGTTCCTTAGTTTGTGTACGCGCGTTCGAATTTTGAGAGAGCTTGAAGGAAACGCAATCAGCAAAGATTGAATCCGTTGTGCCTATGCTATCCACATTCGTACCTTGTAATAGTCCGAGACAATGTTGGCTCGTTGGGAAGTTCGGACATCCAGAATGCTGGAGTGTCTGATGTTCATCGGAATATGATCAGTCTGGTTTACGATTGATTGATCGCGAGATAGCCAGGAAACTCTGTAGACGTGGAGATGTAGGAACTGCGTCCTGGCTATTAAAAGGTCACCTCCCGTTACAAATTCTAAAAATCTGAATTTGTTGTCAGCAGCCTGTGTTCTCCGATGACCAGCTTAATGGCGGCTTATTTTCTCAATCTTGCGTTCAGATCTGCTAGTATAAGGTAGCGACGATATGTTTGGCGTAGGAGGCCATAGAACTCGTTTTCGATGCTGTAATCTTTATTTTCTGTAGAGTCATGATTGCAAATAAAGATTATATTTCCGAAATCAACTTTGATACGGATTAGTAACTCGCGTTCGCCTACGTGCCGAAAGTTTAAGTCTTTTCTGCATAATTCTACCTTTAATAGTATATCAACATCCAACTTAGCGTTAAATTATATTCCTTGTTTATACCAGTCACCGTAGTTCTCAATTGTTGTGAGGGCATAGCACCTACAACAATTGGATTCGGTAAACCAACTCTGAATTTTTACTTCACATCTACGCTTAATAACGTCAGTGTTTGTGTTTTTTGTGTTTGTCTTTCTTTATGATGATTGGATATTGCCAATATACGCGGGCTAAAAAGCGATCACTTTTCTGGGTACGTCAACGTCTGTAAATATAGACCAGCTGTTTTGGCACTTAGTGAAACACAGGTAGATCCCCGCCCACACCTCTCAGATCACTCTGATCTGAAGCTACCTAGCTACGAACTAGTGCCACCATTCTTTCCCCATCGCGGTCTCGCCATTTATGTGCGCAGTGATGTAGTTTCCCAAATTCCACCACAATGCAGTCCCTGTTCCAATCCGGAACTCAATTTCATGTGGTTAAAATTCCATCTCCGTAAGCAAATTACCCACTAATGCTTTATTTACAGAAGCCCCAAAATGGACAGTAATTCGACTCCATTCAAAGAATTGTATCCCTGTACACTTATACTGAAATCGTGTTTACGGGCGGATTCAATGTACACAATTCTGGTTGGCTTCGACATCCTGGACAGACAACACCCGAAGGACGGTGTGTTGAGATCTTCGCTGCGGAAAATAACTTAACCCAGCTTGAAGATGAGCCCACACGGATACCAGACGTTGAAAGTCATACCGCCAACACCCTGGACTTGTTTCTAACTTCTCACCCTGATAAATACACCGTTGATACGCTCTCCCCTCTAGGCTCGTCGGACCATTGCGTTATATCAGCTAATTTGCCGTACACCGACCACACAATTAGAGAAAAGATTCCCAAAAGAAACGTATGGCAATACGAGAAAGCTAATTGGATGCGGGCCTAACAACTTATTTAGGAATTTTAACTGGTTGTTATATTTCCTCGATAACGACGTGGATGCCGCTGCTGATATGATCACAGAAACTATTCTCTTTGGAATGAGAAACTTCATCCCTCATCGGATGAAGAGTATCAAACCAAAAGAAAAGGCATGGTACGACTCGAGCTGTAAAGAGGCTGTTAGGGCTGAAGAAATGTTTTTTCGGTCCTTCAAGACCAACCCAACAGAGGAAAACCGAAAAGAGTCTAAACGAGACCGGAATGACTGCAACGTCTTTCTGTAAAATTCCAATGCTACAGAGGCAGAAATACCACAATGTCCTAAAGGTAGTAAAAATTTTTGGTCGTTCGTCAAAAATATTAGAAATTCTGCCTCATCCTCCATCCCAACGCTCATTTATAATAGCATTCCAGCTGTTAGCTCTTTGGCCAATCTGCTTGCTATACATTTTGCGGCATGCTCAACACTCCCAGATCGTGCTTTGTCTCCGCCTACACTTTTGTGCGTCGAACCTTCAATGGGACGAATCCACTTTCGCACTTGTGCAAGAGTTCTTAAAGATCTTAGCATTCACAAATCCGCTGGTCCAGATGGCATATCTCAACTGCTTCTGAAGAGATGTTCTTCCTCGCTGGAAAAGCCACTGCGTATGCTTTTTCATCAATCCTACTATTTAGGACAGCATTTGTCTAGGCGGTCACTAAAAAAGATGAATCTTCCTCTCTCTCCTCCTATAAATCCATTGCACTTACGTCCCTTCTTTCCATAGTAACGGAAACGCTGATAAACCGTCAGCTCATGAAATATCTCGAAACACGGAGACTTCTTAATGACCGGCAGTACGGTTGTCGTAGCAACGTGTTCACTAGTGATTTGATGGCATGTCTCACCAAAAATTGGAACCAAAATCTACATAAATCTGGCAAAAGCAAGATTGTTGCACTTTCTAAGGCATTTGACAGAGTTTGACATCAGGCTCTTTTGTCGAAAATGCGTGTTTTGGGATCGATAACTCTCTTCTTCAATGGATTAGAAATTACCTTTCGGAACTTTCAATTCAAGTTGTCTTGGATGGTTTAAAGTCTGATATTCACAAAATAAATCCTGGCGTGCCCCAGTTCTCGACTCTCTTTTTAATTTTTGTCAATGATCTCTTTTTTCTTAAACTTCTAATCCTATATATTCTTTTTGTGACGACAGTACTCTGCTTTTCATATTCGATTCCAGACTTACGTCCCGGCTCTTCGGCTGTAGAACGGGAACGCTAGCGTATGATAAGCTCATTAAATTCCGATATCGACAGCATAACCAATTTGGGGAACTATCAACAAAGTGGAATTTAATGCTTCCAAAACACAATGCTGTCTGTTGTCATTAAAGCGAAATTTAAACACCCAGCCATTATCCATGAATGGCACTTACATCGTCCAAACCGAAAAACTTTCCATTCTCGTTATGTGTCTCAATGACAACTTACGTTGGAATGACCACATATTCGATGTCGCCAAAAATGCTGCGAAATATCTTAGCTTCCTGAAACGATGTAAGAAATACTTTTCCCCTTCTGATCTGGACACAATATATAAGGCATTCATCCGCCCAAAATTGGAGTACAACGCTCACATCTGGTCAAGTGCGCCTAAAACATCTCTGCGTCTGCTAGACCGGATTCAAAACCATACCATAAAACCCATAGATGAAGCTAATATCACCCAGTCAATGGACACCCTCTAACACTGACGAAATGTGTTGTGTATCACTCCATAGAAAACGCCAGTAGCATTCCGCCCTTCAAACCTTCAACCGTAACACCCGTTTCGCTACGAATGCTCATGAGTATAGTCTCAAGTCCACTTTCGGACGTACCCTAAAATATCGTGATTCGTTCTTAAGGCATACAACTCGCTTATGGAATGTCCTGCGTAGGTCTTTATTTCCTAATCATTACAACCTTCAAACATTTAAAACCAACATATATCGGTGCCTCTCTTTATAGCCTCTCTGATTTTCATTCGCCCGCGCTGTGTGCAAACATTTTAAGGGTACCTTAACCCCTTGAACCCGCGTTACTTTTTTAAAAAAAACCGTAGCAGATGTCGTAGTTTTTCATATGCTTTTTGTCCGCCCCACCCCGTATCACTTATTGTTTTGCGGTAATATTAGCTTTAGTAGTTGTAGTCTAAGGCCTTCCCGGGTTATTCGGCAGAACGTGCTAATATTCAATGTTTGGGCTGTCTTTTGTCTCTAAATTTTTTTTCTCCACTTTGGGGAAGTTACGGCATACCTGGAGGCCTGGGCCCTTAATGAATCTTTCGAACAAATAGTCCAGAAAAATGGTTCGGTGCCGGTAGCGCTGAGGTTATGGAGGTGTTCTTGCCTTCTTTATTCTGGAGTTCCCAGGTCTCTTTAAACCTGGGCTCCGAATGCGTCAGATTTGATGGGATTCCTCCGCTGGTCTTGATAAAGAAGAGTGCCCTAGTGTCAACACTTTCTCCCCCTGAAACAGAAAACAGACACAACTCGATGCACCTGTGTCGTTGAAACCGAAAAACTTTCTATTCTCGGTATGTTTGCCAACGGCAACCTACTTTAAATGATCACATATTCAATGAATACATATATGATGCCCAGGTCAGGTACTTCTAGGATTTCCCTGCACCTAGACGTCGAAACCATCATAGACGAGACGAAGTGTCTTCTGCTGTTCTATGGATATTTTCACTACCAGTGCTCAATTAAAATTGCCGGTAACATTCCGCGCCTTCATAATATCAACCATAGTACCCGTCTTGCTATGAATACTCATTAATTTACCCTCAAGCCCTGTTTCAGACGTACTCTGAAGTATCTCCATTTTTTCCTCAGCCGTACAACTCGCTTATGTAATGTCCTGCCGAGCTCATTATTTCCTAGTCATTATAACCTGCAAACATTCAACCTCAACGTACAATGGTATTTCTCTTTTCTCTCTCCCTAATTTTCTCTTGCCCACGAGTTGAGCAAATATTTTAAAGTCTCCTAAATGCATTTTATCTAGATGCGAAGAAACTTAGAGTTTTTCTAACAATAAGTCAGTATCGAAATTATCATTATTTTTTCTATTGTATTTAGTATTCCAAACACTGCCTATAAAAGGCATAACCTTTAGGATAATTCCTTCTACTATGACTAAATAGATCATTGTCAATCATTAAGGGAAGCTTCCTTGTATGTTACTAGTCCTACTGCACTTTTTCCAGCTTTAATCCTTGTTCACAGGTTTTGACTTCAACTCATTAAGTAAGGGGAATTAGTTTTTCTTGAATAGTTAACGACTAAGATAATGTCCCTGTTTTCATCATACATATGCACACATTGGTATACATACATTCATAAGATCGGAATTCAAAAATCCGCACTTTTTTCACTAAATTTTCTTTATTTGTATAAGGTGTCCACTGAAGTGACTACCACTGATTCCAGCCACCGTATACTGAACCACCATACAAAGACCCACTGTGCAGTAGCCCTCCATGCAAGGATCCTCCGTAACTACCATCCCATCCATGCAAATATGGTGTAGAGAACACTTCTGGAACTGCATACGACTTCACCACCGGCACATGTTCTATTATCGGTCTCAAGTACGGTCGCTTCTCATGTACAATGGTTTGACTTTGATGAGACACGGCTGTCGGAATTGAGTGTACGGTATGTCCCACAACGGTAGGCTGAAGTTCGTAAGGAACTACTGCTGTATGTAAATAGCTTGGCCGACTCCAAACAACCGAAATAATGGAAAGGATAACAATCTAAAAAAAAACGAAACAATTCGAGTTGAATTAAAATTCCTTCTTCACTCAAATCCAATCAGCTTACACTTTTGAACATTTTCACTGTTTTTCGGGTAATCCACTAACTGAAACTGTGTCCAATCTGTCCACTGGCAACCTCTTTTATAAGCCCACTGCTGCGAAAATTCCATTTCCAAGGCAATTTTTAGATTTTTTCCTCATGAATTCCTCCAAACAATTGGACAATAATTCAACGGTACACCGAGTAAAACGAAATACAGAATTCGCAAGATTACCTACTTGTGAGTTTCCCGCAGCCTTGCGTTGTTCTTGCGAGCGTTTAAGTTGTAAGCCACCCTCCCGCATGATAGGCTTTATCGACCTAAACGCCTCCAAATCACTTTGACCAACCGATATTAGCATAAATGCGTGTTTCTTCAGCCGACTTGAGCCAAAGCACTGGACCGTGGCGGCACAGGGGCAGATTTTTCGACTCAAAACTTTGTACAAATTACATCACAACATGATGTACGAGTATCACAGTATCTACAGTAATGCATAACGTGATGAGGTTGAATTCTTTCAAATGATGTACGAGCTCGTGGAGTTTTCATTTACATGGTTCCGCATAAGTCTGTCATTTGTCTGGTAAATCAACAAATCAACACCAGATACAATTGCTTTTGCTTCGTATATAGTGTGGCAAGGCTGGCATGACCAGAGTGGGTAATGAGAAAGATTAGATACTCGGCTTATGGACATTTAAGTCATTGGAAAATCTGTAAACAAACATAAACATTCGGCGTAATTAGTCTGGATTGAAACTAAAAACCATTTAGTTCTCACGCTCCGACCTGGTGTTCTATGTAGATTTACGGCCACTGAACCGGTTCTAGAAGGTGTCTCTGAGGGAAGTATTAAGTTCATTGATTCAGTTAATTAAGAGAAAGTGTCTGGGTTACCTTACATTATAACAGAGCCTAACGACTTTAAAGTATTATTAGTGTGAGCTATAAATTGTACGTGATGCTGACGCCAATGAAAAAAAATTCCATTCCAGCAAGCAAATTTAAATAATTTCAGCTTAGGTGATCTTGGCTGATATAGTCCTTAACCAAAAGATGGATTACATGATCCATTTATCCAGTTACTGTAACCTTCGGAAGAAAAAAGAAGGAGCACGAGAAGCGCTGAAAATCTGGAAAGATTATTACTGCAGACTGCTAAACAGTGATTACGAACAACATCTCAACATCAGACGGAATGAGCTATTTAACCTGTATAATACCAGACAACATTTCCTCTCCAACACAGCTGCTTCACCACTGGATTGACTACAAGTCATGATAGGATACAAACATACATCAACTTATCTCTAAAATCTGGATCCACAAAAGTCTGCCCGACGAATGAAACCTCAGCATTGTTCGTCCGATACTAAAGAAGAGAGATCTCCTGTACGGTGCCAACCACAGTGGAAGTCTTATCGGCTCTTACAGTGTGGTTTTAGGCCAGCAAATTCTACCAAAGCCCAAGTTTTCAGCTGATGGCAGATCTTGGAAAGAGTTCCAATTGAATATACCCAACCTCTTTATCGATTTCAAAGCGATATACGGGCAACAGCCTTTATACATAGAGACGAACAATTCAGAGCCATATCTAGTTTTGTTGTACCTGCCAAATTGATTTGGATGGGAAGACCTACAATGTCATGTGATTTTTTCACCATCGTTCTTGAAAGAATAGTGCGAAACTTGAAGCCTGTTCAGTTACTCGCATACACAGACGACATTGAAACAATGGGAGCATAGAGATTTCATTTGAACGTTTGAGACTATTGAAGCAGAAGCGGTATGATGGGTTTAGAGAATAATGAAGCAAAAACAAACAACAATGACAACTAGGACAAAACGTCACGATAGGCAGCTACAAGTTTGAGGCTAAAAGCTTCGAAAACAGCTCAGCGTAGAAACCAGAAAAAGAATCACTTTGTCTCGTCGGGCGTAGAAGGTAATTTAGTAGTAAAGCTATCTCTCGAACAAATAAAAAGATTTTATGCAAGACGCCATCCCGATCATCGCTCTCGGGCGCTTGGATAGAAGAAGTTTTTCGGGTAGTTTTCGGTCCCGTTTGCATCAATGGAGAACGGAGGAAACGTTTCGAGACCGATCTGTACGGGCTGTAAGCCTAGTTTTCCATGTCAGATAGTTCTTAGGAATGTACTGCAAAGTTCTGTCTCACTATTTGAGAATAAATATTTTCCCACACGTAGTAAATCTATGTAGTAGCAATCTACAGGACGTAGCAGATACGACGGTAGTCCCAGAATTAGCTGACCTAACACAGAAAACACACAAAATTTATGGAAAAATATGTTAACATGTCTACGTAGTCTCATTTTCGTTCAATACACTCTTCCCAGCGATGCTCAATAGCTTCGGTACCCTGTTTATAGTGAGAATCGTCCAGCTCCTTAAAATAGCCATTAACAGAAGATTCCACCTCTCTACTGTTGGCAAACGTTTTACCACCGAGCCACTTTTTCAAGTTCGGAAATAGAAAATACTCCGAGAGGGCTAAATCTGAGGAATATGGTGCATGTGGAAGTATTTCGAACTTTAACTCATGGATTTGTGAACTGATGCTTTGTTTTGATGCAACAAAAATCCGGCTACTTCTGGGACAATCCTAGTATATCCCATCGGTTGTGGGGACGGATGAGGCCACTAAACATGCTCTTACCTCCTTTGATGGTCTCAAGTCGTTCGCCTCTGATAGTATTGTATATACCCAGTTATACTACCAGCTTTGAAGAGAATCTTTACTGCTAGCCTAGCACTTGCATACATACCGAAAACCTCGTTAGCCGTGAGAGTAGAATTCATAGCGAAAATCGGAAAGGGGGACTATATACTCTGACTTCCTTAATGTGGAAGACCATGGGGAGAATCGTAAAGATCCATATGCGTAAAACTGATTCGCGAGTGGACCCTATGTCTTAGATGCAACATCCTTATCAAGCCGCAGCAAGAGTGCGCTTCAAAATACGGTAGGCAGAATTGAAGGAGCACTCGTCCAGAAGGAATACTCGCTGGGCATTTTCGTCGACTTGCGTGCGTCGGCGTGCTTTCGGCAACGGAACTTTTGCTGGCATATATAATTCGGCCAGGCAACACGGCGTAGACGAGTCACTAGTTTTGTGGAAAAAGTAATGCTGGTGAATAGAACACTGATTTCGGATGCTGACTGCGGCCAATAAGTGATGGCCGTTACCCACAAGGCGGTGTTCAGTCTCCACCACTATGGTGCGTATTGATGGACTCTCAACTCAACGCGCTTAATAGTTGTAACATCTATACACAAGCACACGCGAATGACGTAGCTGTACTCTTTATTGGATCATGTCTGACGACATTCTGCTCTAAAGCGACTAAAAATGTGCTTGCAGTCAATTCCGTCAAAACAGAGGTTGTTCACTTTACGAGTAGAAGGAAGTCCAACTCATCTAGTGTTTAAAGGCATCACTATCCAATTCTCTAAAGAAGCTAAGAAGCTAAGTATTTGGGTGTCATCCTGGATAACAAACTTCAATGGACTAAATGTTACGTCGAAAGCCTCTAAGGCGTCGGCGGCCTTTTGGCAGTGCAAAAAGATGTCAACAAGACATGGGGTCTGTCACCGAGAAAGTCAATTATATCCTATGCGTTGGTTATCTAGTGGGATGAGCTCTCATAACCAAACTAAAAAAAACAGTCTCACTCGGTTGCATGGAGGCCTTCCGTAGCACGCCTGGCTCCGTTCTAAGAGCATTGTTGATTTTCCCTTCCCTTGATATTCATATCATGGGCTGCACTGTCAAGGCCATCTTAAAAAATAGTGGTCTTTGGTACAACACGCACTGGAGGCTTGATAGCCATGCGCGCCGGCTGTCTTATGGTTCTGGTTTTATGGACATTCCGTGCCAGAACCCCTGCTGCTGTAAAAATACGAAATCGGCTCTCCCTGTACCCAAGACTAGTTTCGATCAGAATCTGAGTCAGGAAAGGTGTGTAATCGGGTCTTCACGAATGGCTCCATAATAGATCTCGGATGAGTCTATGTGTTTCTAGAGGACGGAAACTTTAGATTTCACTTCATATGGGATACACGCAATCCTGATGGCAATGAACTATATTGTGAAGAATTGTCGAAGGGGCGAATCTTCTGAGACAGCCAATCTCCGCTTGCAACCTTGCTATATCTTCTTACGACTTCTAGTTTGAGAATGTAAGAGTTCATTGAATGCAGTCGGACGACTAATTCACTCACGGGAAATGATATCGCCGATGAACTTACTAAACAAGGCTCAGAGGAGTGTTTTACAGGAAACGGATCTTTTTTATGCCTGCGTGCGTCCTCCGTTAGGGCTTCCTTTGACAGTTGGGTTTCATATGAACATTCCTTACGACAGTATAGCTCTGCAAGAAGCCAGCGAATTCCTATTGTTCCTCAGTAAGTTCAGTTAATGCTTCACTTCCAAAAATTGAGGCAAAATACCATAGTATTAAATTTCCAAAATACATTTTAGATGTAATTAAGTCTAGAAATGTGGCAAGAAGAAATTGTCAGCGATACCGTCACATAACTTTTAAAAATGAGATGAAATGTTGTAAGGGGTTAGGCCACTCTAGAGGCTGTAAAAATATTCTTTTTTGTGCATTTTTTTCTGGAAAAATATAAAATAAATCGATTTTGCAAAGGTAGAAGGTTATTGTACGTATGATTGGCTGTAAAATATAATTTTTATAGAATAATTTATTGAAAAATTGCGGCAGCGCAGCGTTTCTCAGATGACCTATCTTTTGTTGAAGGGACTACGGCCGTACCAACTCCTCCTGTAAATTTTAAATTATGATGAATCACTATTTTTCTTATTGCACATTACAACAGCTAGAGAAGTACGTAGGATTTTTTTGATATATTGATTTTTGGACGAATGGCGCACTTCCAAAGTTAAACTTGCAAAATTCGCAGACAAATTGCCAGAAAATTGTTAATATCAAATGAACTATTCCATATGAAATCCTATGTACTTATTTAGACAATATATTTTTTAAGATCTAGTTAAAATTTTAAGAGAATTTATTGAAAATTGTTCAAGTTATGGGTGTGGCCAACTTGAAAAATGCAGTTTTGAGATAAACGTGTTCAAAATTGATAATAGGCTCGCTGCCGACCTGGCGGCCTTGTACTATACTTTGAAAAATAAGTGCTTCAAAATATTTCCCGCCCATAATCTTTTGGAATATCATTTTTGAGGTGCTAAGGGACGATTGAAAGCAATAAAAAAATCGATCTATTGAAAACCCTTGCGTGGCCTAGCGCCTTAATGAACAAATTTCAATGCTTATAGATCTGGACCGAAACAAAAGCTGAAATAATAAGCTCAGAAGTTTTGAAAAGCAAGCTGAACCTCCTTGGAATATCTTCAAGATAGCCAAGAACAAAAATAAACAGATCCCACCTTCTCAAAATGGAATATACAGTGATCTTGATAAATCGAATGATCTCGCCATCAACTTTTCAAGAATTACTCAGTGTTCTAAGTGTTGCTAATGATAAAATGAATGAATTTAGTGTATCCTATGTACAACAGAAACCCCGAGAAATACTAAATTTTTCATAAACAGCTTAAAAGTAAAACACAATCATCTGGTCTTGATGGAAGGAAATCCCTAAAATTTTAATAAGATATATTCAACTTATTATTAATCCATGCTTCAAAATAACTTTGGCTGCTTTTCCTATTGCATGGAAAGCAGCTATATTTATTCCAATTCCCAAACCTGGAAAGCCTCCTAATCAAGTAGAGATCTATCGACCAATAAACCTCCTTAGTGGCTTAAGTACATATGATCCTTGAAAAAGCTCTTAAAGACAAACTTCTTCAAATCATAGAAAATAATAACACTTTAGAAAACGAACAATTTGGATTTAGGCGATTTCGTTGTATTCTTCCTCAAGTCCTGAGAATTAGTAAAACACCAACCATCACTAAAAAGCCTTGTATTTTATATGGCATAACGGTCGTATTTTCAAAATGATTTTCCACCACTTTTATGTTCAAGGCTTTCTGTCCCAGCATTCGTTTAATGCGTTCGTGAATAGTAGTCGTTTTGATGTAAAATATGTTAGTTCTGGAGGATCACAAGTTTCTGTTCTTGGTCCTGTATTATTTAACCTTTTTACATCAGATCTACCCAAACAACAATATATGCTGTAAATTTACATTGCACGAGTTCAGTCTTAATATCGAGACGAATCTAGTCAATGCAATTAACATTTTGAACGATTATTACACAAAATGGAAAATTAAACTAAATAAGTGAAAAATACAACCCTTCTTTTCTTTCCTCAAATCACGAATAATTGCTACTGTGATTAAATGGGACCCAAATGTCAAGTACCTGGGGGTTCCTCTTGACTCTAAGTTAAGATTTACCTATCATATCACCCAAATCCTAACATTGGCACTAGCAATTTTGCTTTAATTGCTCTAAGATAGAATATACATAAACTTAATTCCAAATTTACAGAGAGGTGCACCAAAGCTTATAATCCTCTCATTAAAAATTTATTTTCGTAGTCATACTCTGTACAACGCCACATTGATCAAAAAGTTCCCGTGTGGTGCTCCCATTGTTAAGATTTGAGTTCTGTTCTTTTTGTTAAGTTGGTAAATCTGTTGTTGACATTCCTCTAAATCTTAGCGTCATAGCTTGACATTTGCAAAAGTTACGTAGCCAAGAGTACATCTATCTCTGTATGTGTTGGTGATTTTTTAAAATTTTAGAAATGGATTTCAATTTGCAACAACGAATTTTGCGTAAAAAACGGATTTAATTGTGCTCGAACGTTGGAAATGAAAAGTGTTTCGGCAACGATTCTCTAAAGAAAACGGTATCAATGGCACCAGCGGTTCAAAAGTGGTCGTGAGTCAATCGAAGATGATGAACGTAGTGGCAGAACATCGACATCGAAAACCGACGAAAACGTTGATGAAGTAAAAGAAATGTCGGTCAATAACCGCAAATTAACCATCAGAGAGATAGCTGAGGACTTGAACATTGTCTATGGATCCGTCCAAGACATTTTGGTTAATGATTTGGGTTTCCGTCGTCTAGCAGTAAAGTTGGTGCCAAAAAACCTCAATTTCATGCAAAAAAGAGACCGTGTTGCCGTATCCTCCGCTATCTCTCTGATGGTTAATTTGCGGTTATTGACCAACAAATCTTTTACTTCATCAATATTTTCGTCGGTTTTCGATGTTGATGGTTTACCACTGCGTTCATCATCTTCGATTGACTCACGAGCACTTTTGAACCGCTCGTGCCACTGGTAAACGAGCGTTTTCCTTAGAGAATCGTTGCCGAAGCACTTTTCCAACATTTCCAACGTTCGCGCACCATTAAATCCGTTTTGTACGCAAAATTTAATGCAAATTCTTTGTTGCAAATTTAAATCCATTTCTAAAATTGTAAAAAATCGCCAACACACACAGAGGCAGATGTACTCTTGGTTACGTAACTTTTGCAAATGTTAAGCTATGATTTAGAGAAAATGTCAACAACAGATTTATCAACTTAACAAAAAAAACGGAACTCAAATCGGAATAGTGGGAGCGCCATACGGTGGTGTCCCCCAGGAACTTTTTGATCAAGGTGGTATGTGTGCCTGCTTCGCCAATCTCCTCACGCTGTCAGCTTTGTGGAGTTGATATAAGTTTCTGTATTTTTATTTCGTAGGACTAAAATCCTTACTTTCACTTAGTCCTTCAATAGATTCTATCGGAACAAAAATAAGAATATGATGATTATAACAACAAAAGAAATACTTGATTAACTTTTATGTACATTGTAGAAATATTAGGTACTGCTTTACTAGCCTTGTCTTTCTCCAGCCAATTAGCACTTATTTATAAGTGCACTGCCTTTTGTCTCCATTATTTAACTTTTTGAATTTGTTAACTACAATTTTTAAATTTCAAACCGCTTTCGTGACAGGAAATGCAAAAAAAATAGTTTGTCAAACTTTTTTTTTGTAGAGAGTAGTTCACAATAGCTTTGTTCAGTGAGACTGTTCCGGACTGTTCCATAATGTTCCGGACTGTTCTGAACAGAAAATCTTGCACCTACTTTCGAAGTAGAACACAATTGTGAAAAGTGTCAAAATCAGCTGTGCTGTACTTTTCTGTTCTCATTTGATTTGACGTTTTTCACAAATCTATGCTGTTCTGTTCCAGTTTTTCTTCACTGAACAAAGCTAGTGGGATCAGGATGACAACACAATGACGCTAATGTGCCTCATAGCGTGCACTTAGCTAAGACAGGTTTATTCAACGTTTATGAATAAAGAATTTTATAATACTCGTAGGTTTATTAGTGCCTAAGAGTATTTTAACTAAAGTATGTTATAAACCTATTATAGGGGATTTTTTTATGAATAAGACAGTTAGAGTTTATGAATTCGTTATTTAAATATTTTTTTAATTTTAAATTTACTAATTAATTTATTTGTTCTTAATTTATCTATTTACTTATTTGTTTGTTATTTAATTCATTTACATAGATTTGTGTTTATATTCATTTATTTAATTGTTTTTTTATTTATTATGTATTAATATATTTATCTGTATTTATGTATGTATTTATTAACTAGCTAATTTATTTATTTATTTATTTGTTAATTTAATTGTTTGTTTTGTTTGTAGTTGAAATGACTTTTATTATTTTTTGTTATTATTACTATTTTTATTTATTTATTTATTTTATTTTATTTTTTTATTCTTCTATACCGAGGTTTTGGTATACATTTTTCCTCAATTAGAGCAAATAAGCGAACTCAATTCCACTATTTGGTCAGAAGAAAGTATGCCAGATGAATAAAACCTGAACGTACCTGGTACTGTCAACGGAAAAGAATCCTACAATATAAGCTGCACCAACTATGATAGCATCAATCTCCTAAGCATGATCGTGGATAAGATCATATTGTGTGGACACCTCAAATCATTTGCCTACGATCTGATTGTGCTTCTATCAGTGCGGTTCCAGGCCTGGTAAATCCGCAATTGTAAAAACATATATACATTGACAGATTAGCATCCCTGTAAAATCCGTCAGATTGTGCAGAATGCCGGTGGAGAAAACCCGCTGCTCTGTAAACGTTGAAAGTAATTTCACTGAGACCGTTTCGCTCTGAAAGAGTGCCAAAGAGGAAGGATCACACAACATCGACGAATCAGATAGAACGCCACTATAGAAAGCTGTAAGTTTGAGGTAGAAGTTTGCTTATTCATTGCCCATAACCCTTTCCAAAAATGCAATTCACACTATTTACATATGTACGAATATGATCCTAATAATTTCAGTCCTGTTCAATATCACTAAAGCATGGACCTTAGCGAAGGGTATACAATTTTCGTTGGCCGTTTTGAACGAAAGATTCTTCCAATGATTTTTGGTTTCGTTTGGATACATGGTCTCTGGATGAGGAGATATAACATACGTTGACATCGATTTGTTCAGAACTTGCGTATAAGTAATCCGAAAGGAAGTTCTCGCCTGAGCCGTTTTTCTGGTATCTAGCAGAAATCTCGCCTACGTGCTATATATTAATGTACTGGATTGTGGGGACTTTAACATAAATTTACTATTGAGAGACTCATATGCTCGCCAAATAAATGATTTATATCGTGTAGTGAACTCATAATAGCTATGGAATCCTACCTGTTTTACACAGTGTACAAATAATTTATTTGGCCGCGCTAATATTCTTAATATATTAGGAATCCTCATAGAAAACTTCGATTACACTATATCCGAACTTTGGCTTGACAAAGACTTCCATGTAAGCTTCCCCTCTAGATCCTTCTGAGTGGAAGATGTTTTCACACAATACAAGTCAATCCACTTTTATACAGATGGATCTAAAACTGAACGCGCGGTTGGTGGCGGTGTTTTCTCTAAGCTAAATCTAAGGCCCTTATTCCATCTTCCAAATCACTATAGCGTGTTCCAGGTGGAAATTTTGGTGATTAAAGAAGCTCTGTTCTAGCTGAAGAAAAACTTGATATCTGCAAAGGATATCCGCATCTTTTCGGATAGTCAAGCTGCTATCAAATCCCTGGACTCAGTCTCATTAAATTCTAAAACCGCACTTGAATGCCGATCATCTTTTACTCAGTGGCGGTCCACAGAGACATTCCAGGGTATTGTAGGGCTGACAAACTCGTCAAAATTGGAACCATTCTACCGGAAAAAGATAGCATAGGTATACCAATCGCTACGTGCAAATCAATATTAAAGGTGGATGCTAATAAAACAACAGACCTTAGATGGAGTGTTGGACAAATATGTCTAGCGACCACAACAGATCTGGCCAAAGCTGGATCTGAATCGCTCTAAGAGTTTAATCTTTCTAACTAAGAAACATCTCATCGTCATCATAGGTATCATTACTGAACACTGTTTTATAAGTAAGCATGCCAGAAGGCTTGGCGCCTTTACAAATGATTTGCGTAGAAGCTGGATGGTCGAGGAGGAGGAAAAGCCAATCCGCCACCAACTCTGTACTTGCCCAGCTCTCTTCCAGCTCTCTTCCGAAGAAAAAAACTTTACTGAGGAGCTTTCTTTTACAATGGCTTAAGCGATCTAAAGAATGTAGACGTTAATAGATTCCTATGCTTCATCATAAGCTCAAATTGGTTCCAAGAGTAGGAGGATCACAGATCGACGTGGCATCACAGTGGGCCAATAGGCCTAAGAGTGTTGCCCTTTTCAACAGCCACTTTTACCTAACCTAACCTAACCTACCTATTTTAATCATTTCTCTCGTACAGCTCCTCCAACACCTTTCCAATTTAAGGACTTTACCTCCATAGACTTCTGCCGCTTTAAGTTGCTGATCCTAATAGAAAATTGGATTATTTTCAGATGCTTATTAAACATCTCTACCATCCCCGCTAAAACGGTTTTTGTCCGCAATAAAGCCTGCCTATGGTATCCTAATGAAGTTATTAGTGCGATTTAGAAAAAAAACAAACTTTACAGCAAGCGGAAGTACTCGTACGTATAAAACATCTGCCGCTCATGCATCAAAACGTTACTATTTCTCCTCTGAACTAAGCAGTTCCCTTCCTTCAAAATGCCTATGGAGAAACCTACCTCAGGTTGGTATGATTTATAAAACTACATAGTAATAGCTGTACTCTAGATTTAAATGACCTCAATGAACCTGACAAGTTTAACTATAATACGATCACTCCTATAACTCTTGAGCGTCAAGGTGATTTTGAGGTTGTTACTGAAATAAAGATCGTTAGTATTATTAGGTCATTGAGATCGTATGCGGTTGGAGAAGATGTGGTGTAACTTCGTTTTGTGAAAATTATTTTTGCCACAAATTATAAGTCATTTAACGCACATAATCAACGCATGTATAATGGCTTTAACCTTTCCTTTGGCCTGGAACCGTGCAAGAATTATTTCTGTCTCTAAGAAACCTAATGCTACTAATGCTAATGATTGAAGGTCTATCAGCAGTCTCCTATGCCTGTCTAAGATCTTTGAAATAGTACTGGCATCGTAAATTTAGCACCTTTCAGTCCAGCTGCGGAGCAGGTCACAGCTGCGCGTCCACTATGGTCAATATCTTGAATGATATAAGGGCTGAATTTGATAAGGGACTTGTGATTTGGCTTTGCCTACTAGACTTTACAAGGGCCTTTGCCAAGTCAATCACTCCATACTTTGTTTTGGAAACTGCGGCATTATTTTGCGCTTAGTGATCGAGCTGCAACGCTCATAGGTAGTTTTTTGAGTGGTAGGTCGCAAAAGGTAGCCGTAGTCAATGCATGCTCTGTTTTTAAGCACATAGTGCAAGGTGCACCTCAGGATTCGGTCTTGGGGCCCATTCTGTTCTTCCCATACATTAGTGCCTTACCGTCGATTTGCAATCATGTGTCTATTTACCTCTACTCTGATGATGTTCAACTTTATTGCTCGCAGCCGCCTAATAAGATAGCAGAACTTGTTTCAAAGATAAATTAAGATCTTCTCGCGATAAATCAATGGGCAATGAAAAACGAACTACTCTTAAACTCAACTAAATCCCAAGCCTTACCTATCTCGAACAAACCTCTAGAACTAGCTTCTGTGCAAGATAACTTATTATCAGCTACCACAGTGAAGCTATTAATAAACATTGCAATAAGTGTCGGCTTTGTCATAAATCGAAACTTGTCTTGTTACAATCACATCAACGCTATAATTGGTCCTATTTATGGACGCTTGCTCAAATTGAGGATTTCAGCTAGTTCCACTCCGCTTGAGATACGTAAAACGCTTGTGCAAACACTCATCATGCCTCATTACGCTGAAGAAATACATATACAGAAGCCTTAACTCGCTTGCTTTTCATAAACTGCATGTAGCTCTCAATGATGCTGTTACATATGTTCACCAACTATGTAGATATGATCGAATCTCTACACTCTGGAAAGAGTGTCTCTAAGGCAGGAAATCAAATACTACGTTAACTACGAAAAACACGTTTCAAGAAAATATCGATTTTCAACTCAGAGACCCGGAGATTAGTATTTGGAGCAGCAGCTTATCCTATTGTTATTGACTGGCATTGATTTTCCAATTCTCTTGAGCCTCCATGCTAAAGTCTATTTATACCAAGGAGCTGACTGGTATCTATATTTGTATATGTTGTTAGCTTTCTGCCAATTGGTGCTTCAGCTACAAGATTATCTACCAACAATTTCCTGGCCAAGGTCGCTTTAAATTTTGTAAAGTCGGCATTTCACACGAAATGCTTAATCCATTGCTTATCTCAAAACCACTTCCTTCATCGCTGTGCTGTTGTCATTATAACTGGCAAAAGCCACTAATTACGCCCCACTTGACACCCACGAAAAATTGCCTGCAATCAACCAATATTTTCTGCTTATATTTCACCACTAATTACCCACAACGACGTCGTCGTAGACGTCACTTCTTTCAGCAAACCGTAACTCCTCATTTGTTGGCTCAATTTTCGCCAACACGTTGGACATGATTTACAAACTTAAATCTTCAATTAAACCGCGAAGCCGCAGGCAAAGTCATCGTCTTACTTGTCGGCAACTCAATTAACAACGCCGCCAAGTGCTCGAGCTTAATAGTAACCGAACACACCCCGAGGTCTTGAGAAACCGCCTTGTGTACGGTTTGGTTGCGAAACAAGTGAGAAAGGTCAAGCCCAAGGGTCAACCAACTAAGATACAAACAAATAATTTACTTTTATCGATTTTATTTAATTTATTTTTAAAAACCGTAGTATGGATTAAATCCAGTGCG
Source organism: Volucella zonaria (assembly GCA_963966105.1). Lineage (NCBI taxonomy): Eukaryota > Metazoa > Arthropoda > Insecta > Diptera > Syrphidae > Volucella > Volucella zonaria. The sequence goes on along the minus strand of OZ014534.1, from coordinate 77,736,646 downwards.
GTAGTTTGGAGTGGGGACAACACGGTATGCAAGTGGTTGCTGAACATACGGATATCCATAATAACTTGGTGCGATGAGACTATTCCGGACAGTCTCAAATTTGTGACGGTTTAAGTGGTCGACACGAGCAGCAGCAACTTCTGGAGTTTCCGTTACTGGGACGAGATCAGTTTTTGGTAGTTCGACTTCTCCAGCTTCGGCTTTTCTGACAGCTTCTAAGTGATCTGCTCTAGCTCGTGCTACCTCCTCCGTTTCCATGATGGCAGCCGGAGGTGTTTCGATGATATCTCCGTACTCTCCATCTTCTGGAATTCTGCCGATCCTGGGTTGGTTCGATCCGAACACCATGAATCCCTCCTTTCCCGCTGTGTACGACACAACTTGTACTTTGCCATCGGCGTCAATGTAAGTATACGCACCACGAACTAAGCCATCAGGAGTTCGTTCCTCCTGATGAGCGACATTTCCGGTATTGTAACCAAAGTGGTAACCACCAGATTTGTCAATTCGGTTGAAATTTCCTTCCATGGTATTTGCAAGTGCAGGTCTAGCAGATGCAAATTGAGTGAGAGCAGCGAAAAATATAACTGCTGTGAGGAACCTCATGACTGTAGGAATAGTTTGTGAAGACTGTCAAGGAAAGGGAAGGAAACAAGTAACTGATGATACTTGGATGGTCGAACATTTTATAGTACGGAAGTACACATGCACATATAAGTAACAGGAGCGTACCTGTTTGGGAGTAAGAAGTAGGTCGTTTTGTCAAACTGGAACTCACCAACCAGTTCTCAGTTGAAATATTTTTATTATCAACGATTATCTTAAGTTTGTAATGGAAAATGTATTGTTTGTATGTAGATATATTTTATGTGGTCATTGGGCGACATTGGTATCTTGTTTAAGGTACGAACACATATCTCCAAGTCACATTCACGTCAGGGTACAAGTCATAGTCATACGTAACTATTAACCGAGACGATGGAACTTGGAACAAAGGAACCAACTTAAAATAGATGTTAGTCTTTCCATCTTCTACATGGAAAACTATCATACTGTTCACTTTTGAATGGTAAATTCGACGTTTAGACAGATTAGACAGGTTACTTGCTTAGCATAGCAACAAAAGTATCAGCAGATTTAAGGAGATAGTAGTAGATTGCGACTTCCACACCTGTAAGCAATCTGCGCTCTTTCCTAATGGCAAACAGCTGAAAGTGGTCTGATCTCTAAAAGAATTCAGAAAGCTTTCGTTTGGTATGCCAGCATTCTGGAGAAATATTGCATCCGCAGTTATGTTCACACGAAACTTAAATGTCAATGGAAGCACCAACAGAGGACGTAGGGAATCCTAAAGTCCCGAAAAACGCTCCTCTGAGCCTAGGGTCATCGACGATCTTATTTTCCGTGATCCTATGTGACCCAGCGAATTCAATTTTCCGATTGGAGTCGAAAAAGTAGTGCATTTACCAAGTTTCGTAGTGGCAAAAAGATTCAAGGATGTAGTGCAGGTAGGCTTTCGCTGCTGACGGAGTGAACTTGGACCTCAACTAGCAAACCCTTAACTGCCTCCAATTGCGCTCTGAAAGTCGGTTGAGGTCACCTTCTACTTGTGCGCGCCACCTAAGGTAAGCACTTCCTCCACTGCGTTGTCCCTCTGGACTAGATTCGATGACTCTGCGGGCTGAAACATTGGTGTCCATTCGCTCTATATGTAATAGTGATCTCATGCGACTGATGTGCAGTTTTCCGACAAGTTCGATGTCCATGTACAGCTCGTATGCTTCTAAATCCCGTTAATGCAAACGCAACCGAATGAGGATATCTTCATCCGCCTTCGATAAAGTACATACTTCAATGCCATAAATTGGGACCGGGATGATCAAGGTCTGATATGGAGTTTCCTTAGTTTTTCGCAATAGGGCCTTACTACTCAATTGCCTTTTTAGCCCAGAAAAACAGCTAGAGCGATTCTTCGTTTTATTTCCATTGAGGTTTTGTTGGCAGCATTTACAGCAGAGCTAAGGTAGTGCCTTCTTGTTGACAGCATATATCTTGCCCTCATTTACCACAAAACCTATTTTGGCAGCTTCCGCTTCAATACTAGTGAACGCATCGGTGACAGCGGTGCTGGTAGTCCCTACCAGGACTTAAATCACGGTACCATGGGAGTCAGGAGCCCCCCGGATTTCGGTCCGGGCCTGACTTGTTGAGGTAGGCCCCCTAGTGGTGGCTGTGGTTTAAACCCAAATCGCGGGAAAGGGTCTAACCCATTGTAGAGTTGCAAATAAGTACTGGGTGCTGTGACCCTAAGAACAGTAAGAGGTTTTAGGTCGGCCTCGACTCATACCAAGGGTGGAACTTGTGTCTCCAACACAGTTCCGAATTGGTATCAAAGGATTGACGGAGAGGGATGGCAAGGCGTATCCTTGCTCCCATGGATGTATGGGCATCCCGTAAACATACGAGTAAGTCTACATGACAGGTGGTTTACGTTAAAAAAAAAAGAATATTGTTACCGACCTTGACGGAGCAGCAAGTGTTCTCAATCGTTATTCTGCACAAACGGCGGATTTTGCAGGGGTGGAAAATGGCAAAAGTAATACCTTTGCCAAAAAACTCTATTGGAGACGAATTTCGACCAATTTCCATTCTACCATTCCTCTCCAAAGTATGCGAGCGAATACTACAAAAGCAACTTAACGAATATCTTTCTCGCATTAAAATGCTAACCCATATGCAATCAGGCTTTCGAAAACACAGTTGTACTACTGCTATGGTAAAATTTGAAGAAGATTTTCAATCTAGTTTAGATAAAGATGAAGTAACTTTTTTGATACTTCCAGGCTACTCTAAGGCATTCGACACTGTCGACAACTCACTGCTCTGTAAAAAACCACAGCACTACTTTGGGTTTTCTCCTTCTGCTGTTAAATTGATTCCATCATATTTAAGCAACAGAAAACAAGCCGTTTTTGTTAATAATGTCTTATCTGATTTTCTTTGTTTAACTCGAGGGGTACCTCAAGGATCAATTCTTGGTCCTCTCTTATTCTCTCTATATATAAATGAGATACCAGGTCTAGTCACACATTCCTTAACACACATTTATGCCGATGACGTCCAAATTTATCGAATCTGCACGCTAGGTCTCACTGAAAATTGTTGCCTTGAAACTAATTGAAAATAGCCTGACACTCAACCCTAATAAATCCAAATGCTTGGTTATATCTAAAACAAAATTGGATCCGTCATATTTCCCGCAAATCACTTTAAATAACTCACCCGTCGATTTTGTGGATACAAGAAAGAATGTGGGTGTTATATTTAACAGATTTTTAACATGGAATGGTCATATTAACACCATCGTAGGAAAGGCTTATGGCGCTTTGCGAAACTTACACCGCTGGATACACGAATCATATTGATAAAATCAGTTTTAATTCCAATCCTTGTACATGGGTGTGAATTATATGGAAATTGTGATTCAGTATGCACACGAAAATTAAAAGTTGCCTTTAACAGTGCCATTCGATACATACCACTTTGATCAAAACGTTCCCGGGGGACACCACCGTGTGGCGGTCACATTGTTCCGATTCGAGTTCTGTTTCTTTTTGTTAGATTGGTAAATCTCTTGTTGACATTGCCTCTAAATCTTAGCATCCTAGCTTGACATTTGCAAAGGTTGCGTAGCCAAGAGTACATCTATCTCAGTGTGTAAAAAACGGATTTAATGGTGCGCGAACGTTGGAAATGTTGGAAAAGTGTTTCGGCAACGATTCTCTAAAGAAAACGATCGTTTACCAGTGGCACGAGCGGTGCAAAAGTAGTCGTGAGTCAATCGAAAATGATGAACGCAGTGGAAGACCTTCGACATCGAAAACCGACGAAAACATTGATGAAGTAAAACAAATGTCGGTCAATAACCGCAAATTAACCATCAGAGAGATAGCGGAGGACTTGAAAATTGCCTATGGATCCGTCCAAAACATTTTGCAATTTCATGCAAAAAATAGACCGTGTTGACGTCGCAAAAGAGATGATTTGCGAGGCTGAATCCCATCCCAAATTCATCAAAAGGATCATTACTGGAGACGAGACGTGGGTTTATAAGTACGACATGCAATCCAGACATCAGGCAAGTGAATGGTGTCTACCAAATGAGCCGAGACCAAAAAAAACACGTCGTTTTCAGTCAAAAAAGAAAGCAATGCTCACGGTTTTCATGGATTACAACGGTGTAGTGCATCATGAATTTTTGCCAGAAGGCCAGATAGTAAACAAAGAGTATTATTTGGGCGTTATGAGACGTTTGCGTGATGCAATTCGCCGAAAGAGATCAGAATTGTGGGCAGAAAACTCGTGGATTTTGCACGCCGCACAGTGCCATCGTTATTCGTAATTTTTTGACTGAAAATGCAACAAATACCATCCACCAGCCACCGAATTCACCTGATTTGGCTCCCTGTGACTTCTTTCTGTTCAATCGAGTTAAAAAACCACTACGGGGAACGCGTTTCAGCAGCCGAGAGGAAGTAATGGAAAAATCGCAGGAAGCACTGATGGACATACCGAAAACCGAATATAAAAAAAGTTTCAAAGATTGGATCAAGCGCTGGCATAAGTGTGTTGCAGTCAATGGGGACTACTCTGAAGGGGACAATATAGATTGGTCTATAACTTAATTCGTGCGGTTTGTTAAGAGAGGGCGCAACTTGTATTATTCCATTGGAACATGCGTTAGAAAGCTACTGTCATTATACGTCATTTCAGTATATGTCATTCATTTGAAGCGTAAACAACAATAATTTTTTTTCACTCAAATATGTCGAACTTTGTGCCTGAAAAAATGTTTTCGCGGGGAGTTCTTCTTTATTACTTCAATATGAAGAAAACTGCTGCCGAAAGTCATCATATTTTGGTGGAAGTTTATAGTGAACATGCGCTAGCTGAGCAAATGTGCCAAAAGTGGTTTGCATGATTTAAAAGTGGTGATTTTGGCTTGCAAGACGATGAACGTCCTGGGCAGCCAGAAAAGTTTGAAGATGAAGAACTGGAAGCCTTACTCTATGAAGATTGTTGCCAAACACAAGAAGAGCTCGCAGAATCTTTGGGTGTCACTCAAGCAGCCATTTCAAAATGTTTAAAAGCAGCTGGATATATTCAAAAGCAAGGAAATTCGGTTCCACATGAACTCAAGCCGAGAGACATCGAAAGGCGGTTTTGCATGTCCGAAATGCTGCTGGAACGCCAAAAAAGGAAGTAATTTTTGCATCGGATTGTTACTGGTGATGAAAAATTGATCCATTACGACAACACCAAGCGCAAAAAATCATATGTGAAACCCGGCCAACCAGTCAAATCAACGGCAAACCGAATACCCATGGTGCGAAGGTAATGCTCTGTATTTGGTGGGATCAGATGGGTGTGCTGTATTATGAGCTGCTAAAACCGGGTGAAATCATCAATGGACAACGCTACCGAACACAATTAATCCGTTTGAAGAGAGCAGTGGGCGAAAAATGCCCAGAATATGCGACCAGACACGAGGCAATAATTTTCCATTATGACAACGCTCGGCCACATGTTGCTATTCCGGTTAAGAACTATTTGGAAAACAGTGGATGGGAAGTCTTACCCCACCCTTAGCGGAGACCTTGCCCCTTCTGACTACCATTTGTTCCGGTCGATGCAGAACGCCCTCACTGAAATACGATTCACGGAAAAAGTCATAGCTTCAGATGGGCAATACTTTGAATAATACTATTGTACATATTTTTCTTAAATAAATGTTAAAATTTTGAAAAAAAACCGCACGAATTAAGTTATATACCTATTTTCTGGGTACATTCCGGGAACTTTTAAATGTACTTTATAGCACTTATTTTGAGTTTTATTATAAAAACAACAAAGGCGTAACCTTTCAAACAGACTATATACATATAATCATGTATTTTAATGAATTTACCCTGTATATAAGCAAAATTGAATTGCTGGATAAATACATTTATAATCATGCTATTGTAATTGTATGGCGAAAATCGCTAAAAGGAATACTAAGCTGTGAATCTATACAAACGAGATAGTGTTCGCTTGGCTTTAAAAAGGCTTAGATCGTGAAAGAAAATTCGAATCAAAAATTGAATTCGTGAGTTTTATTTCTAAGATAAACGGTTGGCTCTGCCTCAACCGGCTCGCTGTCAATTACTGAATTCAGTGTGGTAGATCTTTTTGACAGTTGTAATACAATTTTTGGCGATTTTAGTCATGGAATCATTTACCATGCATTATTCAACCTTATTACGAAAATGGGCGATTTGAAAAAGTAACATTTCGTGAAATTCGTGAATTTTTCGGTCTACATAATCGCCCTCGTGCGTCCGGAATTCGTACAATGGTGAAGCGTTTTGAAGAAACTGATTCAGTATCGGGTCAAGCTCTATATCAGCGTTCTAGGCCAGCTAGGCCACTCACTACTGTGAGTGAAAGTGTTCAAAACCAGCCAGGCACCTCAATTCGTCACCGAAGTCAACAATTAGGTCTCACTTATGGCACTTTGCGGCGAATTTTAAAAGTTAATCTTCATTTGCACGCCTATAATATTCAAATGACACAACAATTGAAGCCTTTGGAGCATCCATTACGTCGCCGATTTGTTAACTGGATGCTGTATCGCCAGGACAATTTGTCATCGAATGTGATCTTTTCCGACGAATCCCATTTTTCGATGGATGAGTACGTAATTCATCAAAATTGTCGTTTCTGGGAACCGGAAAACCCATACGGGACTTACGAAAAACTAATGCATCCCAAAAAAGTCGCTGTATGATGCGGATTATCCATTGGCGGCATCATTGGTCCGTACTTTTTCGAAGATGAGGCCGGAGGGACAGTTACAGTAAATATAGAACGTTACCGCAACAGTTGACCGGCTATTGAATAATTGGGTCTGGGGGATCCTTGGCTTCAATTGGATAGCGCTACCGTCCACAAAAGCCATCAGTCAATCAATTTACTGCGCACGAAAATTGAAGATCGCATTATTTCGGTTAAAGGAGAAGTTGATTGGCCTCCAAGTTCATGCGATTTGACATCTTTAGACTTCTTCCTGTGGGGTTATTTGAAGAGTATGGTCTATGCTAATAGCCCAGTGATAATTTAGGATCTCAAGCAAAACATCTAAACTGAAATTGTGGCTATTAACGCACTTATTTTTCAAAAAGTTATCGATAGTTTTGACCTTGGGATGGTCGCTTGCAACTGAAGCCGTGGTGGTCACGTGAACAATATTGTATTATATTTATAATTGCTATAGACCGAACTTTATTAATCAATGAAACTCTAAATTGGTTTTATAATAAATATGTCTTTAATTTCATAAAAACTTCCACACTAACTGTTGACTCACCCTTTATAGTTTCCATTACATTTTGAGGTCGTGAAAACTCTTGTGTCCTTACAGCCTTCTTTACTTTTTATTTGTACGTTCTTTGGGTTGCGCTCTGGCACAGTAATAATTTTTCCAAATCCTGCAGCTCAGTTCTTGGAGAGAAGCTCTTCTTCTTCGTATCGTCAATCGGTTTGGAGAGGCTTGTTGGTGGCGTCAGTATGCAAATGGGAATTAATGCTAGGTATCTGACGCTTTGGACATTAGTTTTGCTTTTATCGAAAAGAGTCTTAATTTAAAATTTAATTTTTCCGGCATCTGACATATATTGCGTATATATCCAATTTTGTGTCATAAGAAAACGTTTTTTTATATTACTACAGGGTGAATGACTCGAACTCCAACTTTTTAAAATGCTATATTTTTTTTATTTTTTGATAAATTTTATTGTATCAAAGCAAAAAATTTTGGAAAATACATCAATTTTCAAATTGTATCAGTAGTTTTCAATATGTCCACCCCTGGCGCGAATAATGGCCTTCAGACGGCCGAAAAAAGCATCGCACACTGCACGCAAGTGGCTCTGCGGTATTTTGGCCCATTCCCGGCGAAGTGCTTGTTTGAGGTGGTCCAAACTTTGGTATTTTTTAGTGCTAACCTTCGCCTTCAAAATACCGCAGACAGAAAAATCCAACGGACTTGCATCCGGAGAATTTGCAATCCATTGTGTCGAAGAAATGAAGTGTGGAACATTGTTTTTTAACCAATTTTGGTTGACGCGCACTTTGTGAGACGGTGCCGAGTCTTGTTGAAATGTGTACGGTTTCCGACCGAAATGATTGTTTGCCCAAGGCTTCAATACTGCCTCTAAGACAGTTTCACGGTATACGATCGCATTAATTTTGACGCCACGGTTCAAGAATACGAGCGGAGAGCGACCATCGGCGGTTATGGCGGTCCAAACTATCACCATCGGTGCTGCCTGCTTTCTGGTGGCCGTCCGAAGGTGTAAATTTTCGAAGGTCCTCTCTGGCAAGTACTATAAATTCGGTCATTTTGTTTGTTGACATATTGCTCGATAACAAATGGCGACTCATCGGAAAAAACCAAATTCGGCAGTCACCACTTTCGCGCAAGCGTAGCAACTCTTTCGTTCTTTCGACTCTAACTTTTTTCTGTTGCGGTGTAAGATCGTGTGCTTCTTGGAACTTCAATGGCTTGAGCCCAAGCTCATGTGTATGTGTTGCATCCGTTCCAACGATATGTTGAGCTCACGAGCTATTCTTCATCCCCTTCGCTTTTTCGAGCGAGTAACGATATCTACTTTTGGTTTTCCAGCCAAATATGTATAAAGCAATCACATTATTACATTTGAATTCCATCGCGGATAAAAATTGTTCAACACAACTGAGACGCAAATCGTTTAAAAGGCTTGTAAATAATAAAATAATCTGTCATGTGTCAAAATTTGAGCTCACTGTCATGAACGGTTTGGAAATTATAGCAGTCTGAAGTTGCTTGCAGTTGGAGTCATTCAGGATATATATAAGAAATGCGACTAATTAGCAGCACGAATATGGCAACTCTCTAAAGAAATACTGACCCACAAATCTAAATCCGTAAGAAGTGGAATAAACTGCGACTACATAACCATTTGGACATCATCTCAAAGTCTAAAAATAAAGAACTGAAAACCTTTTTGTATCTGCTACTTATGATAATATGTATAACTGAGTAAACAGATGTAACAGCCGACCTTAATAGTGTATAATAACACTTCAAAGTCAATGAAATTTAAAGGCTTTTTCTTATATTCTCGTATATTTATAAATGGAATAAAAATTGTATAGATACAGCCATATGTATGTAAAAAAAAACACAAAAGAACTGTGAACTGTTTTGCATCTGTTCGCTTCCCCATTGCAATAAATTAAAAAAATAAATAAAATTTCAATTATGCGGTTAATCGTTTCTTCGGATCGTCAAATTAGCATAATCTTGCCCATAAGAGGTTTGCCGATCTCAAGTCTTTAACTCATATCTACGAGTTACTGCGTTCAGTGATCGCTAATTAGCGACCTTTAGCTTGAAGTGGCATTGTTTTGTTTTAGTTTTACGAGTAATGGTAAAGATCAAACGACACTGGTTACGCTCGTGGCTAGTGGACACGATGCAGTGTTAAATGGTTTTATGGTCAGATGATAGATCCAGATGCAGGTTAACGAGTATAAGTATGTGTCACAAAAATCAAATGCAAAACCTAATCACAAAGGTCACGAGCTTAATTCAGATACTTGTTTGCACCTTTATCCGCTTTTGTTGAGTGATTTCCATTGTTTTATATATTTGTGGTTGAAAGCACCTGTAATTCGGTAGCTTCGATAGAGAGAGGTAATGATGATGGATGACGGATGTGCATAGACGTTGGACACTAAATACGATAACACAAATCTCAAAAACCAAATGGAGTTGCTGATGTCTCCACCACGTCAACAGTGAATCCGTTTTTCTCTGAGGCCATTAGTTGTTTCGTCAGATCTTTTTAATCTCCTCCGCAAATAGGGTGGTGACCATATGACGGCATAAACCAGTCATACCTATGGCATTTTGGGTAAGGGTTTACCTTTATCTGGGTAACTACTGACTTGAGATCATGTAAGACTTTTTTTTGTTTACAAGTACTAGGCACACGTTTCAAAGTTACAAAAAGTGGTGGTAAATAAGATATTTTACCAAAAACCCTTGCTTTTTTTTTCATGGCTTGGTGAAACATCTTCATAGACATTACGCGCCCGGAGCTCATGGTAGTGTGAGATTTTTACGATTTCGTAGTCGGCGCATAAGTTTTGGCTCGTCCAGAATTTTTGAGTATGAAGTTGTTGCAATATCCATGAAGACGAATACTGAGTTTTTAAGGAAAGCTCATTATTTCGTCATCGAACTCCCATGTCTCTATGGATACAATTGTTTCTGATAAGAAAGACCAGCTAATAACGATAGGAAAAAAAAAATTAAATAAAACAACGACGGCGTGAGATATAAAATTGATTCAGACTTTATTTTGGAGCTACGTTCATGCCATTATGTGTGGGAGAGCACATAATTCCAAATGTCCGCCTCGGCTTTGCTGACAAGGATTCAAGCGGTCGGTCCAATTTTTGATGATTCGGTCCAATATAAGCGGCGTTATTCCAGCAATAGCGTGTCGAATGTTGGCCTCGAACTCGTCCATAATGGTTTGCTTATGGATTTGAAGTAGCCCTAGAGAAAGTAATCGAGTGGTGTCAAATCGCATGGTCATAGCGACCAATTGATGAACGCTCGACGTTAGTTAACCTCGCCGCTAAATTTCTCCTTCACAACTTCGAGCGTTGCGTCGATTGTATGGCATATAGCGCCATCTTGTTGGAACCACAGCTCGGATATATCAATGTTGTCGAGCTCTGACCACAGTAAGTCGGTTAAGACATCGCTCTATACATGAAATCATTTGCGGCAACGGTGTCCCCTTCCTCATTTCGTAAGAAATAACGTCTGATGTTGCCGCCATGCCAGAAACCGCACCAAACAGTCTATCTTTGTGGATGCATTAATACTTGGCCGAACACATGTGGATTGTGTTCGCTCCAATAATAGAAGTTTTGCTTGATGACATAGCCGCTGAGCCAAAAATGGGCCTCGTCCGAGAAGAAGATTTTTTGGACAAAAGATGGATCTCCTGCCAACATTTCCAGCGCCCAATTAGCCCAATGGTCGTCCGGTTTCCATTCTTGCATTTGCACAATCTTACACGGACCTAAGCCCAATCTCAACCGCAAAGTAAGCCGGGTTGACTCACTGGTGATGCCCAATTCAGCTGATCGGTGCCGAATCGACATTTCTGGGTCTTCTTCTATACCGGCCGCTACGGCGGCGATATTATTTTCATTTCCCACCAATCTCTATCCGATTGGTGGCTTGAGCACTCATGCTCAAACTTTTCCGCGGTGCGATGAATTGCCTGCACACTAGAACAATGATAACGACTGACCTCACGACGAGATTCACGCTGCGTATTTACAACTGAGCCAGAATTTCGATAAAGTTTTATAATAATTTCCGCACGTTCGGCAAGCGTAAAACGATGCATGATGAACTGCCAAACCTTACTGAATATTTTGAAAGCTGGATGTCATTGGTAGCTTCGACAGCTGCTGCAACATAACAATTGGAAAAACTATCTGGTCACCCGTTACCATGGGACATTTACTATGACTCTTAGCACTTTGTTTTGAAAAGATTGTAGGATATCTCTATTGCTTCGTTTAGCACAACCCCAAAGTCCATATGTCCAAAGAGGTTAGCGTTTCTTTTTAACGTGTGACTTCCATTTGAGTATCGCATAGTGTCATTCACAGATACTGTGCCTCTACCGAGCTAATGAAAATGGGTAGGTTGTTAATTTTTTTGTTAAGTAAAGTTAACAGAGTTGGTTTGGTCTTGTTTAGAGCAATGCGCCAAATTTTTGTCCATTCGTAAATTCTGTCCCAAGCTCATTGTTGCTAACTTGACTGATTTATCTGTTTATCGTTTATTGCCGTATCATCCGTGAGCATAGCTACAACAGACCGGACCAAGAACACTTCCTTTTGGTAATCCGGTAGAGATTTCTTTGAATTCGAAGTATTCCGATCCATGTTTAACACGGAATAGTCTTTTCACAAGGTACCTACTTAGGATTCTAAAATCACTTATAATTATTCTGGAAGAATCTGTCTTAACTTAAACTTCAGGCCTTCGTGCCAAGCAACAAGCGTTGTGGAAGGGTTGAGAGACGTCCAGAAAAGCGTTAGAACATATCTTTTTCTCCTCTAAGGCTTTCTCTATTTCATTTGTTCTGAAACCGAATTGATGTTCAGAAATCAAATGTCTTTCTTCAATGGCCGGTTGTAGGCGCTTTAACAAAAGTTTTGCAAATACCTTAGATACAATGGGCAGGAGCGATATCGGTCTGTACGATCTTTTGTCGTTTGGAGGCTTTCCCCGGTTTGGAAACATTATCCTCTTCCCGACTTTTCGTTGTCTTTCCATATACGCTCGCATATTCTCAAGATTACTGCTGAATGACCTGTTGAGAGATGAAAACTTTCCTCGACGTTTATAATGTCTTTAGCGAAATCACCAACCAAAAATTTCGGTCCAAGCGAGTCCAAAAGATTTATGAGGTCGGTCTTTTCTAGTTTGTATCGTACGGGATTTTGAAGTACGAGTGCTTATTTCTTACGCGAACTGTACTTACATGATGCAAGAGTTATATTTATAGAATGTCAAATACCATATTTGACGAATAGGGAAGATGCTCCTGGGATGGATGGTAAGCATGGTAAGCGCAGTATCATTTTATCTTTACAGATTCGTTTTTCTTTTATTTTTCAAGTGTGTTTCGGAAACCAAGGATGTGTTCTTCTATCTTCTCCCATAGCTCGTGTGCGTTCCATATTAATATTTTGAGCAACTCTTTCATCTTCATACTTGAGATCCTGTTTTTCGAGTTCTATGCTTCTTTCCAATATGAGCTTATTTGTTTTGCTTTTCTCCTCAAGTTTCTCGAGAATTATCTGAAGAGCTTGTGAGATTGTATTTGGAGCAATACCAGTTTGTTTATTTTCTAGCGAAGCGGCTTTCGCAAACGTTTGCCCGCCAGAGGATGACGACTTTTCTTTTCGAACTTTTTCTGGCACGACTTTCGTCTTTTCCTTGACAAGTTTTCTTTTTGTCGCTGTTTTTCATGTATAAACTTTGGATTTTTCTTATGGACCCGGGTTCGGGTTTTTTTTTTGTTTTCATCGCTCTTTTTTTGAGTTCTTTGGCTGCATCGCATCCTCTATATAGTAGTTCGCTAGGTGCTTCCCTTTGCAGTTTGTACAAGTCGCTGGATCCTTTTTATCTAAGCTGCCCTTTCCGAAAGATGTTTACCGGCGCATTTAATGCATCGCTGTTCCTTTTGTTAGTAAGTATGTGTATGACTGAAACCTTGACAGCGCTTACACTGTGGGATCGATCTTGTGTTCTTACGAAATGGCTCGATTTTGATTACGATGTTTAGTATACTTTTTATATTGCGGATGTCGTCTATATTCCGGTTCTCATTGTAACTAAGCATAAAAACCAGGAGTCCACACTTAACCACGATTTCTTGCTGTTGTTCCGTCTGCTGCGTCTCCTTCTTGATGAAATTTACAGCGGTAAGAATTTTAAAGCCTTTAGCTTGAAGATCATCTTATTTGGTGTACGAAGGGTGGAGACCTCTTGCTACAACACGCAATGGCGTTTCTAGCTTGTATTCGTATATGTACCATTGGACCTTTTCGGCATTTAATTTTTGGGACAATGCTTGGTAATCCTCGGGAACATGGACGTTCATTTTCCAAACGTCATTGCGCAGTGACTTGAATGTTCCTTTGAGGAGGCAACGCAATTTACTATAATCTGGAATTCCAATCACATTAATTGGGGGCGGGGGAAGTAATTTTATTTATTTTCGTTTCGCTCGCAACTCTTTCCGCTTGTCTTCCCTTTGTCACTCCTCTTCGTATGAAGAACCGGCTCTTCGTTTTATTAAGCTTTACACGGAGTTCGTTGTTTTTCTCCTGAAAGTTTTTGCGTGTCTCTGAGTTTCGCTTTTCGAACATTGTCGTTACCGGCGTACTTCTTTTACCGGATGCATTCGATCTTGGTGGTGGCGATCGAGATACCCATGAACTGTTGGTAAAAGGGTCAAAGGACTGGAATAAATGGGTGAATTTTCCAGTAAACCTGGATTGCAAACTGGGGTAGAACAAGGTGGCTCAAAAGTTATCACCCGATGTGCTTTGACTGTGATTTTCGTTATGAATGAAAACTTTTAGTTCTCTTCTGGATTATGTTTACTTGATACTCGTATCTTAAATTTTTTCTTATTAAGTCAAGAAAACGATTTGTGGCATTTTCCATCACTCTTGCCAGAACTTCCGTCGATAGGTCCGGACATTTTTGACGGATATTCTCTGTGAGGTCTTCAAGAGTCTGAGGCTTGTTGACATAGACTCGTGACTTTAAAAAACCCCAAATCAGGTGATCTTGTCGGCCAGTGCAAATCCCCAAAACGAGAGATTAGGCGGCCCGGCAATGCGGCCCTCAGAATTTCGGTTGTGGCTCACGAAATATGTGCAGTTGCTGCATCCTGTTGGAACCACATATTCTCCAGTCCTAATCCATCCAATTGATGAAGGAGAAAGTCGTTGAGCATGGCTCTGTAGCGCTCGCCATCCACAGTAGTCGCTTGACGCGCGGCGTTTCCGAAAAAATATGCAGTAACACTTCATGGGTTATACGCGGATTTTCGGTGCCCCAAAAGTGATAATTTTGCTTATTCACATATCCAGATGGAAATGGGCCTCGTCGTTCATGATGATTTTCGATGAAAAGTTATCTACTTAGTGGTCGAGATTCAGGATTCCGCTATCTTGGGGAGTATAGCGATTCATTTCTTGTAGAAGTGTATTTTGCATCAGTTTACTTCACAAGTGTTGAAGTAGAATTGACATTTGCTGCAATTTGCTAGAATTATAGCATCATCCGATAGGGTGATGGCTTTTGTGCCACCTTGTGTATATTTTTGTTTTGTTCATAACATGTTTTGTATACGCTACACTCAGTGTACGGGGTGTGGAGTTTAGTCGCATCTAACGACAGCCATGACTCGGGTATATTCTACCCTACCCGAAGGGGTAGACCTTGGCTTATGAAGGTATTCTAAGGAAGAGAATTCACTACTACTAGTTAATGTATTGCTTTAATAGAAAGTCCAGATAAAAAGTAACAGACTTTGGGCATTGCCGTGGTATATTCCGACTTGAAATCCGGATTCTCCGGTTAATTGTGCTGCGCATTTTACTTTCGTTTCAACGTTACCGTATATATTGAGTTTCATTCTTCTATACGTTCGGGATATATTTTGAAACCCTAGTGCCGTCCAAATTAGGTCTCTGTCGAACGTTTTTCCCAAGTGATTTAAGACGCTTTCCTATCTTTTTCCATTTTCATCCGTAAACTCTAAGCCGCATCATGTGTCGGCCTCCCTCGTACAAAGCCCCATTGACTGTCATGGAGTTTAATATTATTCTATGGTAGGCGTCCAGAACACGCTGGTATCTATTATATATTTCCATAGTATACAACATATGTCTCATGGATCGTTAGTTGTTGCAATTGCAACATTGGAACAAGAAAGCTCTACCTCCACTGGTTATGAATGCGAGAAAAATCGTTTGCTATTTAAATTCAGTATTTTTATTTGTTGCCCATAGTTCAAGAGATATGGTTCAGCCCGACTGTCCAGTTTTTCTTTTTTGTGCTGCAATCTAAAAAATATTAGCTCATTAGCCGATGTTTTGGTGTCGCACTTATTCGGTACGGGTAGCTCTAAAAACTCCCGATACAATGCCTTTGCTGCTAACGAACGTGCTACTTCTACCGCGCTCTTCCTTGGAACTTTCGAAGTCATACCAAAGGCGGTGCGTTTTCTAGTTTAGCTAAACTTAGTAGGTACACGCTTGAAAGGTTTGCATTCACCTCCTTGTCTCGATCTTTATCTTATCGTTCCACCAACACATTGACCTATATATGCGGAGCCAACCTTGCATATCATTACGTACTTAGTTCTTTACGTTGATTTATGGACTATTGCAAATATAGCATCCAGAGCTAGTCTATTCTTTTATTTAAGTGATGCCAGTTTATTTTTTCGACTGACTCCGATACTACTTAGATGAATTTAATACAATGGACTACTACTTTGGTTGAGTGCTCTCTTTCTGGCAGAAAAAATAAAAAAAAAAACTTTCCCTTCATCGAAGTTGAAATTCTAGTAAAGGGGTATCCATTTTCATCTTTTTGTATAAGTAAGTTCTTTTAAGCACATTGTTGAATAGTAATACCTAATCAGTTTAAAAGCACGTCCAGAATGCTCAACTACAGTTGAAACTCGATTATCCTGTATACTCGGGACCGAGCTTATCACGGATAATCGAAAATCCCGGTTAATGGAGTTTTTTGTTTCAATGAAAAAAGCCTTTTAATAAACAAAATTTTTATTCAAACTTCATAAAAAGAAAACAATATGCAACAAAAAAAAATGCTATATTCATTTTAATAACAAAACAGCTTTTGTATGTATTCAAATCATTCGTAAAGTTTGTACATACAAATTTCAAAAATCACAAAATTAAGGAACTTTAAAATTAAAAGAATTTTGTTAGTGTTGTCTGCCGTAGAAGTTTAACTCTTTGTTTTTCTTTTAGACAATTTTCGTTAATGCGATAAATTTGCATTATGTCCTGGGTTGTTATTCCTGGACAATTAGAGTTTTCCAAGAAATTGAAAAGCATACAACTTGCTTTTATTGCGTCATCAATCGGAATTTTAGCAACTTCGAAATCTGATGATTCATTCTAACTAGCTTCTGTCTTATAGTCTGATTCAATTGGGTTATTTATCACCTCTATTATTTTGTCTTCCGTTAGAGCTGCAAACGTGTCAGCATTTGCGTCCAAGTTGATTCAATTTCTGATTTCGGCATCCAAATTCTCATCATATTCCATTATTTCTGAAACCGGGGCACAAGGATATTTTTCTAAAAAAAAAAGTTTTAATTTGAAAAATAAAACATGGAAATCATTACACTTACGGTCTTTTTCATCTTCGGGACAAATTGTGCCAAACATTTTATAGAACATCAGTGGTAACCAAATTCCAGGACTTGGAAATAGCCCATAAAGCAGTTTTTATGTTAAGTAACTTGGAAAACTGGTGCCGGTTTTCTAAAGTCACTAGCTTTCGGATTATCTCTTTCCGGTAATGACTTTTCAGTCTACGAATCACTCCATGGTCCATTGGCTGGATCAATGAAGTGCAGTTTGGTGGAAGGTATCTTACAGTAATATTATGACTCTTAAAATCGTTAACATGTAGGTGAGCTGGACATGTGGTCGTTTACTTCTGGAACAAAGTGTTTATTAAACCATTCAAGAAATAGTTCTTAGGTTACCCATGCTCGCTTATTGGCTTTGTAGATCACTGGAAGATGGCCAGCGTTTTTTAAAGGCCGATCACTCTTACCAATAATCATCAACTTGCATTTATGAGTTCCTGCAGCGTTGGAGCAAACCAGTACTGTGATACGCTCCTTCGATTCTTTATATCCACTTACTGAACTCTCCTTTGTGGTAAACATCTCCAAAAAAGACTAGTTTCATCAGCGTTGTATGGTATATTTGCTCATTTATTAAATTTTCTGTTTTTATAAACTCGAGAAGCTCGTAGTCAGCAGATTCTTTTTCTCCTGTGAATTTCAATGCATAAATTCCCATGTCGGCTTTTGAAGTTTCCTAGCCAGCCTTGTGAGTACACACAGTCAGAGGCTATGCTAAACTTGATATGAAAAAATTTCGCTTGTTCTATAATCATCTGCCCTGAAAGCGTAACGTCGTTAAGTCTCTGTTGTCGAAACCATTCATAAGTTGTTTTATCAACCTTATGATTTTCTGTTTGTTTGAGGGTTTTTCGTTTCCCCAATCCCTTAAAACTATAGCTTTCAGTGAAAAATTTCTAGATTTCTTCTTTATTTCTTAAGATGTCACAAGGTGTTTGTGTCCCGATATTAAATTTTTTTACTAACATTTGCACCGGCACATTGTTTTTACAATGCTCATCAATTAATTTCACCTTCCCTTTTATTGAATGCACTTTACGCGATCTTTTTAGAACACATGTTGCAGGTGATGGCATTATTTACGACTCGTCTCATAAACTTTCTACAAAAAACTAATTAGTTACTATGTATCAACCACAAACGATATCGAATTCAAGTCGAAAGATAATGGAAAAAAGTTATCTGTGCATGTCTGAACAACTTGTTTGGTTTTGTTTCTGTTACGGATAATAGAGTGTTAATAGGTTAATAGAGTGAATTATAGAAAATCATTTCCGAAAAAAATACCGGTTAATATTGAGTGTCCCAAAGGTTTATCTGTATATGTAAATCATGTCTCGAATATAACCTGTGTACAAACTTCAAAATCTGAAAAACGTTTACGTATTGATACACAAATGTTGTAATAATCTTAAATGGCAGCACTGAACGCACTAATAAAACAAAAACCGTTGCACATACTTGGATGTGACACCATGCCAGCCTGAAAGCTATCTACCTTTATTAGTTAAAACAAACGATTTGGAGGTTGCAATCCACGCTAGTCCGTCGGAGAGCGGCAGAAAGCAGAATGCTTCCTATTGTGGATCAAAACCAAGACACTACTTCGTTTGAACAAGATCAGTGGGTTTCCTTTACGCCTAGAGATGGCTCTTATTTTAGTGCCGCATATGTATGGTATGTGCATTAATGCATTTCTAGATCCAGCGTGGTGGCAACTATTGCACTCTTCTACATCTGTAAACAGACATTGGTCCGTCAAAAAGCGGTGTGAATAGGCTGCATTTCCAGTCGTAAGTTTTTTTCGTGGATGAAATATAGGCAGCTCACGGCACAAAAAGGATAAGAGAACAATTTCAAAAAAATCATCTAAAATGCGCATTTTAAGACATATCGCATGGATACGACAGAAATGGGAATTGAGGCAGCGAAGGAGAACGAATGAGGCTTATATCCCTAAAGACAGGCAACGAACGCTTCACATAAGAGACCAACATTTCAATTGAAAGCAAAGTACACTTCCCAGGCCGAGTTTTAGTTTTAGTTTTAAATGCATTTTATTTTCTAAATCATTAACTCTTACATACTAACAAAAAATGCTTAAATGCTAGCTTAAAATTACTTAACAATCTTATACTAACTTACTGGCCCCACACAGGCACTCTAAGCTACTCTAAACTCTTATATATATGTCTTTCGACTTTGTTTACATTTTATTTATTAATACTTATTTTCTATGCTTAAGGCTAAGAAAAGAATTTAACAAAAAACTTAGCATATGGACATAATTTTTTATTTTTTATAAAAACTTAACATCTAGCTTAAAATAAACCTTAGTCTTGCTAACCTATCTACACAATACACACATACATACACATAAACATTATACACAATGACATACATATACTAGTATATACCTGTGTATACCTGTGTATATACTAATATATATATATATTTCTTAATTGCTAACCTAAGCCTATGCAAGCTGGCCATCGCTATTCACAGAACAAATAGATTGGTCAGCTCTGCCCCATTAGTGAGGCTGGACCGTAATTGACGGAAACGACGACGATGAAACATCTTCTCCATCATTCAACCACCAGAAATGCTGGTGCTGCCGAACGACATCTCTCTTATCGCGATTCCCCACCGACCTACTGAACCTGAGACGATCCACAATGCCGTGTGCGACGTCTCTGTTGTAGTTGAGTCGCCTGTCCCCAGCTGTCCGAGCGGCATGGTAGATTAACGGGACCGCTGATCTGTCCTGGATCAACCCTGTCTGATATAGGTAGGGGAATGCTTCCGGTGGAACGAAGCCGTCAGAGCGCATACTCTCGTGGTAAAGGTAATTGGGGTAGTAAGCCCCAGATATCAGGTTATTCGTCGAGGTCATTGCTCTTGCAATGTGCCTTCGAGTCAGCTTAATTACGAAGTTGTCTACTCGTATTAGGTTCGCCCTGCTGTTCTGTACAAGCGAAGGCAAGCCCTAAGGCAAGCCCTCTCAAACACTCGAATCTTTTCCTTTAAGCTTGCTCGTACATTGAACCACACGGGGCACCCGAATACCAGCATGGGCCTGATAAGGGCCATATAGCAGATTACCTTTACCCTCGCATCGAGTTGGCTGCTATAAAACAGTCTCTTTGTAAGGGCAAAAGCGCCTTTAGCTCTGGCAAGAGCAGCATCTACAATTTTGTCAAAATACAGAAACTGATCTAGCCAGATCCCAAGGTATCTGACTACATTTCGACAGGCAAGAGGCTGTCCGTGTTGTCCAGTGATCGAGAACTTTCGCCAATTTTTTCTGGTATCCCTAGAGGCTCCAGACAACGGCGTCCTAAAGAGAATGGTTTCCGACTTCTGAAAGTTGATTTTCAACTTCCAGTCATCGCAAAATCGTCTTATCTTATCGAAGTCACGCTTCAAGAGAGTATTAATGACCTCGATTTTTGGACCTGTTCTGTACGCTATCAAATCGTCTGCGTACGCAATAGTATTGGGAAGTGAACCTATCAAGTCGTTTGTATAAATGTTGAATAGGATCGGCGAATTGACCGCGCCTTGCTGAAGACCATTTTTAATTTGAAATATTCCAACAGAAGTCACATTGCCATTTTTCACGATGAACTGTCTGTTGGTTCGCATATTATAAAGAATGTACAAGAGTGGTTTACTGATCCCCAGCCTCGTCAGCTTATAGAAAAGACCCTCTAACCATACGGTGTCGAAGGCCTTCTCCAAGTCAACAAGGCAGGCACCAGTACATTGGTTTTTGCCTTTATTCCATTGGATATCGGACACCAGTTTAGACGCGGCATGTGAGATATCATGTCCCGCCTTAAAACTGAATTGATTATCCGAAACTATATGTTTGTCATCAACCCCCCTAGACAGAGCTCTATTGATTACTTTTTCAAACACCTTACTGATATTCGGAAGGAGACTTATCGACCGGAGATTCGCCGGATTGGATATATCCTTTCCCTTTTTGGGGATAGGTTGAACCACCGCCGTTTTCCAATGCGCTGGATAATGTGCATTATTCATTGCATTATTAAACAGGGTGGTGTAAATGTCCACCGCTTCTAGAGGAAGATGTCGAAGCACGATGTTCGGAATACCATCGGTCCCCACTGATTTCTTAGCCCTGATTGTGTCGAAGATCTCATGGAGCTCTTCCTTCGAAATGAACGGGGGTAGGTCACCCTCTCTGGTAATGACATTGTTTGCCATATTTTCGTCGCTGAACCGGGTGAAACCAGAGCCCTCGGATCTCCAGTTCTCTATTTCATTTCGAATGTAGAAGTTTTTAACCAAGACGCGACTGTCCAGGTCATAATTAGGGCCAATGGTATCAGTGGCCTTGTATATTTCCTGGAAAGTCGCCCCTATGGCCTCAACCTTCTCCTGTGGATCCTCGATCACAAAGAAGTCGTCATCATCAGCGGCCTCATTTGGATCAATACCTGCTATTGTCAGTAACCGTTCGTTGTCTGTTGTCCGGGCTATTTTAAGACACTGAAGGTCGTTTTGATTTTTTCTCCGAAATAGTTTGTTTATTTGAGGGAACATATTCGGGTTGCTGGTGTTTACAGCCCGAACCCTGTTGTTCCAATACAAACTTACAGAAATTCTGTAATTCTCTTTTATTAACGTTTGAATAATTTTAATCGACGCCTTCAGTGTCCTAATCTCCGGGTCTTGTCTGTCAGTGAACTGTCTGTACAAGTTTCTGAGTCTTGTCAGAAGTCTACTTCTGTCGGTGCAGTGCGTCAATAGTAGGATTGCGGAACAGGTCTTCTTTAGTCGTATGTCGATATCGTGGTATTGTAGCGTCCATAGTTTGTTTAATTGTCTCGTCCATTTGTTTTAGGTAATTGTCGATCTCCTCGTTTGACAAATTCCTATTGGCCGGTGGATGGAGCTTTTCGAGGAGAGTGCTCTTGTCAAGGTTGCAGAGAAGCGTGTCCATCGAGTTTCACTGTAGTTGTAAGAATATCTTTGGACAAACTCCTCCAATTCCGCAATTTCTGGGAACTGTAATTTCGGTGCTAAAACCGCAATGGTCACTGTCATGCACGAATGTGCGCAGACAGTTTAGCGTTTGTAAATTCGAACCTGTCAGTCGTATACGTTCGTCATACAGCAGTAGATCCAAATAAGACCCGCCTCTGGGAAACGACGGGTTATCCGTCGCTTTAAGACCGGGTCTGTACATGACATCGTGCTGACCCCACGAATCGAGTAGTAGGTTCCCTCTAGTATTTGGCAAATTATTTCCCCAATCTCTGTGTTTAGCGTTGAAATCCCCGCCGATTATAAAATAATTCTCCCCCGATTCCAGCCTCAGAAGTCGAAAAAGCGTGTCAAGCTCTGTAATGAATAAAGTGGTTTGTGAAGCCTCAGGTGCATAAACAGAGGCCAAGTACAGCCGCTTTCCACTGCGGAGCGGGATGTAAATGACGATTGCCTCCAACACCCGGAACCTACGCAACACTCCCTTGTACACTCTGTGAAATTTTATACCTTGTTTAATGAAGATCGCGACTCCGCCTCCACGATTGGATCGGGGCCGGTTTCTTCTTCTAACAATATTGTACTACAGTTTGTGCTTATCGGTTAGCTTGGTTTCGCTAGCGAAAAGCACATCAGGAGATTGGTCTTGTAGCAATTTAAACATCGCGGCTCTTCGTTCCATCCTAATCAGTGAATTAACATTCACCGCAAGGACCTTCAAAGTTTGCTCCACCATGTGCGTACCCATTACGACATGTGTTGCGTTAGGCCCGGCAGCAGCGCGTAGATCTGGTCCACCCGCTTGGCTTGTTCTTGCACCTGCTTTTGCAGCTGAGCCATCTGCTCTTGGATTGCGAGCAAGATGGCCAGCATGTTAGGTGCAGCTTCCGTTGTTCTCGGCATTGGCGCCGGAGAAGCAGCAGTCGCTTGCTGTACCGTAGCCCCCCTACCTGCCGCCATTTGGGCGTAGGAAATTTCTGACGTGACGGCTGGTGTTTGAAACCTAGCAGGTGAACGTTTGACCTCTACCTTCTGCTGCAGAGCCAGTTTTGCTTTCTTAATATCAACGAACTTAGGACAACCCCGATAGTTTGCGGTGTGTCCCACGTTCCCACATAATACGTACGAGAGCTGCGTCCTATCGGATGCTCCGTCCCTACCCAGAGCACACTCCTCGGAACTATGGTTCTTTGCGCACTTCACGCATCGAGGCTGCATTTGGCAGTTCGACGCGGCGTATCCGAACCTCTGGCAGCGAACGCATTGTATAACGCCTTCGCTCCTTTTTAATTTTTCCCAGTGAACCACCTGGTAGTCTAGGACCTTGATACTCCTTAGACTATCCAGACGGCTTTCGGGACTGAGCTGCACCAGGAAGAACGGCAGACTCCGTTTCTCCCGCCTGGCTCTAGATGTGGTAAATGGCTTTACCCCCACGAACTTGAGTCCTTCGCACTCCTTCTCTTTAAGCAGTGCCAGGATCTCCTCAGGATCAGAAGACGGTTCCAACCCCTTCAGCAGCATCGATTGCCGCTTTTCACACTTCGGTGTGAATGAGTAGTGCTCCGTCGTCGTTTCCTTTAGGAGCTCTTTCACTTTCGCGTAGCCCTCCACTGTATTACAGTGGATGGCATGGCGATCGTTCCCCAATCTCTTAATATCAAAATTATTACCAATGACCAGCTTACACAGGTGTTTGGTAGCATTTACCTCCAATTTATAGGTGTTGATGGGAGGCACCTTCTCCTTCTTCTTCTGCTGCTGCTGTTGCTGTTGTTGTTGTTGTTGTTGCTGCTGCTGTTGTTGTTGCTGCTGCTGCTGGCTGCACTTGTTATTGCTGGTGTTTCTTAACATTTTGTTGTTGTAACCCTTGTGCTACTTTATTTACTTGGTGTTGTTGTTGTTTCTGCTTTTGAGCAAGCTGCTGTTGTTGAGATTGCTCTTGCTCGTCCCTCTTCCTTCTTAGCATTTGCTTATCTTTTATGGCCAGCACTCTTTGTTGTAGCATTTTGATGCTACTACTAATGGCCTCCATCTCTTCCACTTCATCATCAGATTCGCTTGCGGCCAATGAAGCGAAGTTGTTGCCTTCCCTCACTCCCCCAAGCAGCTTTACAGTGGCCGTTGGTAGTTCTCTTTGGTCTTATGTACATCATGCTGTACAGGTAGGTTTTACGTTTTTGGGTAAAAAACGGAACCGTCATAGTTTATTTTTGATTGTACCCCCCTGCGTTTATAATTGACGTGCTCACAAGGGATTTTACGAGTATGTACCCATAAGATGTTTGCTCATAGCGCAGGCGACAAGAAGTTAAGGAGGGAAAAAAGAGAGATACCGATGGGCGTTGGTTTTAAATGTTTGCAAGTTATACTGACTAGGAAATAAAGAGCTCTGCAGGGCATTCCATAAGCGAGTTGTACGCTTAGGAAAGAACCACGATATTTCAGAGTGCGTCCGAAGGTGAGCTTGAGGGTGCACTGATGAGCATACATAGCGAGTCGGATTTTACGGTTAAAAGCGAAATGCTACTGTCAATTTCGGTGTAGCGCTGATGGTGCAAATAGCGATACAACTCCGAGAGACAGGAGACGTTACGCCGGTGTTCGAGGGTGTCGAATGATTGTGTAATATTGGCACTACCTATGAGTTTTATCGCACCTGATCAGTTTGTAATCCAGTTTTGGGCAGATAGACGCCTTATATATTGAGGTCTGGTCAGAGGTCGTGAAATATTTCTTACATCGCTTGAGGAAACCTAGATATTTCGCAGCATTTTTGGCGACATCAAATATGTGGTCATATCAACGCAGGTTGTCATTGACACACATACTGCGAATGGAATGTTTTTCGGTTTCTACGATGCAGGTGCTATGGATAATGGCTGGGATTTTAAATTTCGCTTGAACGACAGCAGACAGCATTGTGCTTTGGAAGCATTAAATTCCACTTGTTCATAGTTCCCCATTAAGTTATGCTGCAAATTTCGAAATTTAATGTGCTTAACATACGCTGTCATTCTCATTCTAAAGCCGAAGAACAGGTACGTGAGACCGGGAAAGAATACGAGAAGTAGAGAGTACTGTCGTCAGCAAAGGAATATATTGGATTAGAAGCGGCAGGTAAGAGATCCTTGATAAAAATTAAAAAGAGTGTCGGAGACAGAACGGAGCCCTGCGTCACACCAGCATATATTTTGTGAATATTAGACTAAAAACCATCCAAAACAACTTGAATTGAACATTCCCGAAGGTAGTTTCTAATCCATTGAAGGAGAGATCCATCGATCCCAAATGCGCGCATTTTTCACAAAAGAGCCTGGTGCCAAACTCTGTCAAATGCCTTTGAAATATCAAGTGCAACTACCTTGCTTTCGCCGTGTTGATATATGCTTCGGTTCCACTTTTCGGTGCGACATGTCATCAAATCGCCAACCGTACAGCCGATTATTGAGAAGTTTTCATGTTTTGAGATGTTTCATGAGCTGACGGTTTATCAGCGTTTCCATGAGCTAGGAGAGAGGGACGTAAGTGCATTGGGTTTGTAGGACGAGCGACAAAAAAAACGCCTTTTTTAGGGACGGGCTGGATAAATGCTGTTTCCTTTCTTATTGGAAAAAGTCCTAAGGGGTAAGATAGATAAAAAGCTTGCGCAACGGTTTTGCCAGCGTGGAAGAACACCTCTTCAGAAGAAAGGGAGATATAACATCTGGACGCTTGCTATGTAGCAGTGAAAGAGTCGAAAGGAAAACCACTACCTGTCAGTGCTCGAAATTTAATATAATTTATGTAAAATGGAAAATTTAATGGAAACCTAATGCCATTGGATAAGGATACCTAACTCAACAGTTAGAAGAAACACTTCGAAAGAATACCTAACTGTTTCACCACAGTAAACGCTAAAGGTCAGTTAACATACTTAAACATAGGCAAAGTGGCTGTTTCCTTACCGTTCTTTTGAAATGCCAATTCACGAAACCTCAGAGGTATCTGAAGGATGATACGAGGGTTATCTGAAAAGTTTCCGAACAATGATACAAGACATTTTTTCTCAAAATTTTTTATTCTTCTACATAGTCTCCTTGTAACTCTACACACTTCTCCCACCGATGATCCCATCTCTCTAACCTAACCCGTCCAAATAGTACTTGGCATTTTTCTCTGCAAAATAATTGTTCACGAAGATGATTGCCTCCTCATTTGACGAAAAACTCTGTCCTCCGAGCGCAGTTTTTAGATGAGGGAACAAAAACAAGTCGCTTGGGGCTAGATCTGGTGAATAAGGCGGATGGTCAAGCAGTTCAAACCGTAATTCAGGGATTTTCGCCATGGCAACCGCTGAGGTGCGAGACGGCGCGTTGTCTTGGTGAAATATGATTTTGTTTTTCTGCAAATGTAGCCGTTTTTCCGCAATTTCTGCCGCTTGGCAAGTAATGATGCGTAGTGATATTCATGGCCCAAAAATAAATCTTGCGATGCTAATTGGAATAAGTCCCAGCGTCTTTCGAACTGAGCTTTATGTCATCCTAGAATGTATCAGTATCATTATTAGGACAGGAATGAATGACGCCTTCATCTATATATATGCATACTCACAGAAAGTCAAGCTGCATTGAAAGCGTTTAGCTAAATTTTTTTTGTCTTCCGATAAGAAGGGTATTGAATGAGATGGAAAAGGGAATGAACTGCCCAGAAAAGATTCAGGTAATCCGTTCAATGACCTACCATATTCAGCAATAAATTCAACGATCAAAAGTTGAGAGAGCAATGTGTGTCTATCCTACTGAGCGAATAAATCGGGTCTTCGACAGACTAAAAGACCAATGACACCACTGTCCCAAATAAAATGTGAAATTCGTACTAAGTGCAAGCTCGCTTTTCAGAATAAAACGAACCGTACTTTTTAGTTTCGACGTCACATCCAGCAATGGACCGTAGGTTAATTGTCTTCGCAAGTGAACTAGCGTCGTTGTAACAATAACGATCCGCAAGGCCGCTGGCACTTTTCCATTCAAACAACACAATCCAAAGTTATCACTTCACGATAATACGGAGCCATACTTACGTACCTAAGGTGGCGCTAGAGTCTGGGGTGGACCTGTGCCTCAACCAACAATCGCCTCTGGCCAGATCGACCTTTAATTCTGACGCTACATTGGTTGAGGTCCCCTTTCACTTGCGTGCGCTACCTGAGTCGCGGTATTCCTCTACTGCGCTATCTTTCGTGGGCGGATTCGAAGATTTTTCGGACCGGAGCATTGGTGTTCATTCGCTCTACAGGACCCAGCCACCTCAGTCGTTGGACTTTCACTCTTCTGGCTAAGTCGATGTCGGTTTACAGTCCGATTAATTGGAGGGATTGTGCCTCTTATGTTGGCGCGCGAGTTTTACACTATCGGATGACAGTACGTCGTCTTGCCTAAAGCCTTTCTTTACACCAATGGTCTCGGTGAGTTCTTTACCGACCTTGATGAAGCAGTGTGTATTCCGGAGCCATGCATTAACCATTTTAAGCGTTTGGATATTCCTTTATGGAATCGGATCACTGTCTAGTAGCAGCCGAAGTACGAATGCAGGTATCAAGGTAAGCACAGCGTCAAAAAAGTGGAAAACTACTGTACGAATATCTTAGATGGCAACAATCACAAAAGACTCCGAAAGATTACAGCATTACCATCAAGCTCTCTCAAAATTTGTCTACCAAAATCAAGTATGTATGGTAGAACGGTAGCGATAATGCTAGGCAGGCTGTCAGGCTATCAGGCTGCCTATGATGAACTAGGATTCACGTCCTGACCATGAAAACCAGGAACTCATGGTTCGATGATGAATGTCGACAGAATGCTTGTAACTGTTCTGTAGGCATATCGTGATATAGTGGATTTAGGATCAGAGCTAATATTGACATACAGTTGCAGAGAGCCTAACTTTCTGTTGTGCAGGATGCTGATGGAGAGCGTTTGCTACTCTATCAAAGTCATAACAAAGACAGGGAATCTTTCTATGTCGAAAAATCTGTTAGACGGTGGGACGCCGAATTGCGCCTTTAAACGAAAAATTCCCTTTTGAATCGTTGGTCTCTTCTGCTTCAAGATTCTTGGGCTTGTTGATATAGACTCATGACTTTAGGCGGCCCGGAAATGCAGCCCTCAGAATTTTGGTTTTGGTTAGTGTAATTTGCGCAGTTACTCTATCCTGTCGGAACCACATGTTCTCCAGTCTCTGCAGCGCTCGCCGTCCACAGTAGTCGTTTGGCCAAGGATGTTTTCGAAAAAATAAGGCCCGTTGACGGCTCCAACGTAAACAGCACACCATGCAGTAATTTTGAGCGGGTGTAATGGCTCTTCGTGGGCTATACGTGGATTTTCGGTGTCCCAGAAGCGATAATTTTGCTTATTCACATATCCACAGAGATATAAATGGGCCTTGTCGCTCATGATGATTTTCGATGAAAAATTGTCTCCCTCGTTGCCGAGATTCAGAATGGCTTGAGCATAGGTTACACGCGCTTGGCGGTTAACAGCTAATAGCTGATGCACTGCCTGCACTTTGTAATGGAACATCTTACAGTCTTTCACCAAATTTCTCTGTAATGACCGCCGATTGATGGTCAATTACGTGGTCGATACTCCAGCAGCTCCGGTTTTGCAAAATTATGGCATCTTCCGATAGGCTGGCGCCACCTAGTACATATACATATTTGCTGTACAGTCTCATAAATCCTTTCAGAAGGCTATGCACTCAGTGAGCAAAGCTGCTTGGTCATGTGGATCAAATGAAAAGCAGTGCTCCATCCCGGGTGATCTTCAAATTCATTCAAGTGTGACGGCACAGCAAAGGAAGGTCTTACTTAAGTGGCATGCGCAGCTGGAAGTGGGCCTCAACCAATACAGTTTGCATTCTGGAACAGGTACTTGGGGATCAAGCTGGTTATAGAAGAAGACATATTGATTCGGGTTCATGGCTATTCCTATCTGCTTTCTTTCTTGAAATTTAAAACTTCAAAGCCACTGTTTTCTTCGTGGGAATCGATGCAATAACTTTTTATGTTTTAAACCCTAACTGCTCGGTAAATATTGTACCTTCATTATGGACATTCAGTCTAAATGTCACATAACTCTATAGTGTAATTCATGTTGTAATTTAGCTCATTAGTCACTTAACGTCCCCGATCGTTTTTTGAATTTGCTCGTAAAAATTATCCAAACCAACAACTTTGCCGATGCTGTTCAAAGATCAAATACCCCAGAGACGTTCCCATAGATGTCTTAATTTACGTGCAACCTTCGCCTGCCTTGAATCTAGTTCTCCAATCAATCCATCAGCGAGTATGTTCTCAAAGTTGAATTACATCGAAGTCAATTAAGTGCAACAGATCTACTCGTACCCTCAAATCTGTAATTTACTCCAAAATTGGTTTAACTCACCCAAGTTTTCGTATCCACAATATTCATCTACAAGTCTGTACCATGATACTTGTATCTCAGCAGCTCTTTCTACTCATATCTGTTATGTATTCGGTATGTACAATATCTTAATGACGGCAACATATCATTTTTGGTGTTCAAAACGCTGTAAGAGCCACCTCAAAATACGGGGGCTTGAGAAAACAAATTCATCCAAATTATGTCCATCGCCGAAACGATCAATTACATTAATCGTGTTAATCGGCCAGGCCTCCTACTACATCAGGTGGTCTCACCGGCGGCGGCGGTGAACTGAAAAACATCGTAACCCAAGTCGAAAACACAACGCAGTCGTAAATCACTGGAGGGGAACAACAATGGGACAGTGGGTAAGCAAGTGTACCGCGGTTGCTAGGCGCGTATCTATTGCCAGTTACGAACACATTTGCCGTGGGGTGAATGAAGCAAATTTTTCATTTTATCCAGCGAGATTATCTGTCATATCATGCGGCGAAGTTGTCATCTGGAATGCATTCAACGGAATAAATCACAAGTTACAGTGAACAAGATTGCCTGGACTATGGAGCCCTGGGGTATACTGGTAGTGGTGCGTGAGTTTTGAATTAATTTTTTATGTTATTTCTATTTAGTTTTATTTTCTTCTTTTTGAAAGTCATTGCGTAAGTGAACAGAATAACGCTAAAGGGTGACGGACAATGCGTATGGAGTAGACCGTAGAGTCAGATTGTAGATGCAGAACTAGTTTGTCAAATGCATTTTATCTTTCAGTTTTATCGCTTTCAATTCCAATTTTTTTCGATTTAACGATCTGAGTTGACGGGCTTAAGTGAATGTTATTGGTTCTATGGGAAAGAGAAAGTGCGGGTTGGATTGCCTGTAGCCAATTTGTCGACGTAAGGCGGATTTATTTTGAAACGCCTTTTTTTAAAGAATTAATTGGCTTTTCGGGAAAAGAAGTAGATACATTAATGTAATTCAATTTAAATAAATGTTGCGTAAATTGATAGGACGTGAAACTAAATGGATTATCCGGTTGCCACAGAAGGATTGATTTATTGAACAAAAAGCTGATTTAAATACTTCTTGTGGATTTTATATTGTATAATAACTCCTTCTTAGCAGGAAGAAATATATATTTCCTTAATGATAATAGACCGGATACAAGAAAACCCAAATCGTGTGAACCCCTTACGGTCAGTGCGTTTAAGAGGAGAATAATCAATAATTCGAAGGCTTTTTTTAACATCAGAAGAGGACTCAAGCAGGAATCCCATACGCTTCCGGCGCTTCAAAATTCATAAGGGAACCAGACAGCCTATAGCACTTTATTAAGAAATTCCATTTTCCAAGCAATGCAACTATAACCAGCATACGGCGCCCACACTTTGGTACCTTGCTGACGTCTTATCAACAAACCGTCAACCAAATTCATCATACTGTGATCGACGCAAGGCAGTCCTCCAGTGTTTTTTGGATGTCCGAATGTTCCGAGCAACTAACATCGAAGCGGACCATTTAGCCAAGAAACTGATATGGATTTATGCAAAAGCCCAAAGCCAGCGAACGATTGTGAGTAAGTTCTACGTCCAATGGCTACAATCGTAAGAGACTGCCAGTACTATTTCCGATCGAGTTTCTCTTAACGTTTCGAGGAATGCAATGCCACTAGTATCGTAGAAGATCAATGGCATCAGGACAAAGAACAATCAGATAGACTGCCCCTGATGTACTGGGTTTTAAACCAACAAACAAACCCCTGGATCGATGAGGAATGAAGACGGGCAAGACTAGAAAAACAACAGCTCTGTCTATCGATGCCTTAGAGAGGTGCTACTAGAAGAATGAAGCTCGGAACATGCCAAAGTCGTAAGGCTCGAACAGAAATCTGCTAGGATGAAGAAGGAAATATCATAGTAGAAGCACTGTCAGTGATTAGAATCTGGGAAGAATATTTCTACAGACGTACGGCAGAATAAGCCACTCAACTTGGACAGACAACATTTCCCCTAGGACAGCAATCTGCAAGCTAAATAAAGCTGCTCGATTGCTTAACTGCCAAGATGAAGATGGATACGGGGCATACATCTTACATACTCATCTCAAAAATCAGGGTCGACGAAAATATGAAAAACGAATGAAACTTCAACATTGTTTGTCTTAGCCCAAAAAAGGGAGATCCCCTGAACTGCATCAACTACTGGGAAATAAATCTCCTCAAAATCGCGTATAAAATCCTGTCTACCACATTAAGTAAACGCCTAAAACACTTCATCGACAGCCTGATATTAGTATGGTTTAGGCCACTCCACCATATGACAAATTTCCGCATTTTACCAGATCTTGAAAAAAAAACCAAGAGTTCCAAATCGATAGATACACACCACTTTTTCATCCATTTCAAAGCCGCACATGACAACATTTATAGAGACGAACTATACAGAACCTTGCCAAGTTCATTCGACTGTGCAGGATGACGATGGAGAAAGCACGCTGGTCTATAAAGTTTAGTAATGACAAAATGCAGACCTTCAAAGGAAAGACCTTCATATATTTTAAATAAGGCGATGCGTTGTCATGTGATTATTTCAATATCGCTTTTGAAGGAATCTTCAATCACCATCTTTCAAAAGTCTGTTCAGTTACGCAGATGACATTGACATAATGAACACAGCGAGGTGTCAACGGAGGGTTTGTCATTCTTGAACCAGAAACGGCAAAGACGGGTTTAGCGGTCAATGAAGGAAGAACAAAGTATACGATGTCAACAAAGAGGGATACACAACATAGACGCCTAGGACAAAACATCGCGATAAGCAGCTATAACTTTGAGGTAATAAGGGACTTATCGACCTCGGCTTCGCTTGAAAATCGACAACGATACCACTTGTGTCGAAGAATCACTCTTGCTTATCGCTGCTTCTTTAGGTTTTGAAGGAAATTATGTAGCAAAGTTCTCTCCAGAGCAACAAAAAAGACTTTACACAGGACCCCAATCATTCCTGTCCTGGTTTACGGCGCAGCAGCTTAGATACTGACGAAAGCGGATGAAAATACTATTGGGCGCTCCGAGAGAAAAGGTTTTCGGGTAATTTACGGATAGCGCTACAGCGCTCTGTACGGTCTGTACCGATGCCAACCTCGTTGGAAAACCTCGTATAACCCAGCTTAAATGGCCAGGCCACTTTCTATGCAGAGTGGATATTGCCAATATACGCGGGCTAAAAAGTAACCATTTTTCTGCGTACGTCCACGCCCGCAAATACAGACCAGCTGTTTTGGCACTTGGTGAAACACAGGTAGATCCCCGCCCACACCTTTCAGATCACTCTGATCTAAAACTACCTGGCTACGAACTAGTGCCATTATTCTTCTCTTACCGCGGTCTCGCCATTTACGTGCGTAGTGATGTAGCTTACCAAACTCCACCACAATGTAGTCCTTGTTCCAATTCGGAATTTAATTTCATGTGGTTAAAATTCCATCCCCATCTAACTGAAATCAGTATTACGGGCGATTTCAATATACAGAATTCTGGGTGGCTTCGACATTTTGGACAGACAACACCCGAAGGACGGTGTGTTTAGATCTTCGCTGCGGAAAATAACTTAACTCAACTTGTAAATGAGCCCATACGAATACCAGACGTTGACAGTCATATCGCCAACACCCTGGACTTGTTTTTAACTTCTCGCCCTCATAAGTACACCATTGATGTGCTCTCCCCTCTAGCACATAGGCTCGTCGGACCATTGTCTCATATCAGCTAATTTCTCGTACGCCGACCACACAGTTAGAAAAAAGATTCCTAAAAGAGCCGTATGGCAATATGAGAAAGCCAACTGAAGCGGTCTTAACAGCTTTTTTAGGAATTCTAACTGGTCGTTATGTTTCCTCGATAACGACGTGGATGCCGCTGCTGATATAATCACAGACACCATTCTCTTTGGAATGAGAAACTTTATCCCTCATCGGATGAAGAGTATCAAACCAAAAGAAAAGGCATGGTACGACTCGAGCTGTAAAGAGGCTGTCAGGGTTACAGAAATGTTTTTTTGATCCTAAAAGACCAGCCCAACAGAGGAATACCGAAAAAAGTTCGAAGGAGCCAGAAATGATTGCAACGTCTTTCTTGAACGTGTAAAATTCCAATACGACCAAAAACTGAGGCAAAATATACTACAATGTCCCAAAGGTAGTAAACATTTTTGGTCGTTCGTCAAAAATATTAGAAATTCTGCCTCATCCTCCATCCCAACGATCATCTACAATGACATTCCAGCTGTCAGCTCTTTGGACAAGGCCAATCTGCTCGCTGCACACCTTGCGACCAGCTCAAGACTCCCAGATTGTGCTTTGTTTCCGCCTACACTTGAGTGCGTCGAATCTTCAATGGGACAAATCCACTTTCGTACTCGTGTAGTAGCAAGAGTTCTTAAAGATCTTAACATTCACAAATCCGCTGGTCCAGATGATGTATCTCCCCTCCGTCTGAAGAAGTGTTCTTCCTCGCTGGCAAAACCACTGCGTAAACTTTTTCACCAATCCTACTCCTTAGGACTCTTTCCGAGCATTTGTCCAGCCCGTCCCTAAAAAAGCCGAATCTTCCTATCTCTACTCCTACAGACCCATTGCACTTACGTCCCTTCTTTCCAAAGTCATGGAAACGCTGATAAAACGTCAGCTAATGAAATATCTCGAAACACGAAAACTTCTTAATGACCGGCAGTACGGTTTTCGTAGCAACAGGTCCACTGGTGATCTGATGGCATGTCTCACTGAAAATTGGAACCAAAGCGTACATCAATCTGACGAAAGCAAGATGGTTGCACTTGATATTTCTAAGGCATTTGACAGAGTTTGGCATCAGGCTCTTTTGTCGAAAATACGTTCATTTGGGATCGATGGATCTCTCCTCCAATGGATTAGAAACTACCTTTGGGAATGTTCAATTCAAGTTGCCTTGGATGGTTTCAAGTCAGATATTCACAAAATAAATGCTGGTGTGCCCCAGGGCTCCGTTCTGTCTCCGACACTCTTTTTAATTTTCATCAACAATCTTTTGTCTGCTACCTCTAATCCAATATACTGCTTTGCTTTTCGTATTCGTTCCCGGACTCACGTCCCTGCTCTTCGGCTGTAATGCTTCCAAAACACAATGCTGTCTGTTGTCGTTAAAGCAAAATTTAAACACTCAGCCATTATCCATGGATGGCACTTGCATCGTCGCAACCGATAAACTTTCCATTCTCGGTATGTGTGTCAATGACAACTTACGTTGGAATGACCACATATTCGATGTCGTCAAAAATGCTGCGAAGTGTCTAGGTTTCCTGAAGCGATGTAAGAAATACTTTATCCCCTCTGATCTCGCCTCAATATATAAGACATTTATCCACCCCAAATTGGAGTACAATGCCCATATCTGGTCGGGTGCGTTCAAAACATCTGTGCACCTGCTAGATAGGATCCAAAACCGTGCGATAAGACTCATAGGTGATACGCATTGTCCACCACCAGTGCTCCATAGAATCGCCAGTAGCATTCCTCCCCTTCAAACTTTTAACCGTAACACCCGTCTCGCTATGAATGCTCAACAGTACACCCTCAACCCCACTTTCGGACATACTCTAAAATATCGTGATCCGTTCTTAAGCCGTACAACTCGCTTATGGAATACCCTGCCTAGCTCTTTATTTCCTAGTCATTATAACCTTCAAACATTTAAAACCAACGTTCACCGGTACCTCTCTTTCCATACTCCCAGATTTTCCTTCGCCCGAGCTGTGTGCAAACATTTTAAGGGTAATTAATCCAGTGCAACGGCCCGTAAAGCTATCAATTATACAGTAGGTGGCGCACGCACCTCAGACAATTTCTTGTGCGCAACTGGTGATAGCTGGAAAAAAAACCACTGGCTGGAGCTGGTAAAGCATGTTAGCAGGGTCACTGGTCCACAAAAGTGGACTAGAAATGGGCTTTCAGTCGATCTTTTCAAAACTGAAGCTGTTGGAGGAGCTGAGTGGTCTGATTAATATGCAAAGATTAGCTAAGAATGCTAAGTTAACAACCTCTAAGGCGCTATAGGCCTTTCGGCAACAGATGAGGCTAGTCACCGTGATCGGTGGCTATGATATAGTCAATTATATCCTATCCGTCGGTTGTCTAGTTAAATAAGCTTTCATGAAAATACATCAGAATATACTGCTTCTTTTACCAGATTCCAAGAACGGTCTCCCCCTGGGCTGCGATACAGCGCGCACTAGAGTTCTGGTGAACGTGCACCCTAAATGTCTTCTGACCCTTGTTTTATGGACATGCTGTAATGTAATGACTCTACAACGCACAATCGACTTTCTGTTTCGGCCAGAATCTGAGACAGGAAAGGAATGTATTCGGGTTTTCACTGATGGTCTAACACTTCTTCTTTTTAGGAAAACTTGCGTCTGCCTTCCAAGGAGATATAAGCAATGAACTCTATTGTGGACAACTCGTGAAGGGGCGAGGCTTTATTGAACACAGTTGAAGGGCTGAATCCACTGATTGTTGTATGGGTTCCATACTGCAACAGCAGCGCGGAAAATGGAATCGCGGAAAAACTTGCTAGGTAACTGGATTTCATATGAGCATAATTGCAGGTGACATAACTCTCTACCTTGCCGGTAGACCAAACAAATAGTTCCCGACGTCTTAAAAATGTCAACTAATCTCCTGCTGGCAGAAAGACTGAGATGGAGCACAACGCTTTGCTAAGCACCTGAGTGTGCTAGTCATAAGTGACGCAATATTATCCGTGGCTTACTATGGGAGTGATGACGCTAGTGCGATAAGATGCACACGCGTGCCTATTATCCAGTCATACTGAAAATAATTTTTTTCAATACAATGAAGCACCTTCATTACGGGAATAGATTACTAATTTGGAGCTCTTATGACGCTCATAATAGAAAATCTAGCCGACAGAAAATCATTTAACTTAATGTGCCCAACATGTCTCAAAAAAAAAAAAAAATAACGAGATCTCGTGTAGAGCGTTGTATTTTTTTTTTTTTCAAAGCAAACATCCAAACGGCCAAATCGTGCATATCAAATATGAAAATCATACATCAACACTGAATAACTTAACCCCTAACAAGCCATTTGAATATCGCCCCAAGTCAAAGGAGTGGACAGAATCCAATTAAATTGACTTCGAATCTGGACTTACTATATACTCGTACTTGCAGTCAGTTCTCCAAAACAATTATGAAACGGACTTCTATCCCCGACCTATTAGTCACTATTCAAGTGTTCACTAAAATTATGACCCTTCCACTTCCATTCACTTGCACTGCCTGGTACAAAAAAAAAAAAAGAGAAAAAAAAGTATCTTAAAACCACAAACCATTTGCGGTTAACCAATTATCCACACCAATTATAGACTTTCAATACAAATAAGCTCTTTTCTATAATTATGTAGGCATCCAGATGCCAATACAAAGCGTAAAAAAGGCCATTTTAGCTAATTCAGATAGTGATTAAGTTAATAACCACGTCCACGGTGCTTATGTTAACACCGTGTCCATACAAAACCATGATACATCTGTCCCCCATCATCGGAGATACTCGCAGATAATCACGCTTATGACACATTATTCTTGCATACTTTGCGTGTCTTATCAAGGCGATACGGAGTATTACTATTACGATCACCATACCTCACTTAAGGCTTGGCAGTCTCTTTTCTATGAATCAGATCACGATTAATTAAAACTGCTTAATCTGCAGGTTGATCCATTATGCGCTAGGTCATTCCGACATATTTTCGTCTGGAAAAGACGTTAGTTTGCGGTTAAACATGATCTCGACCTTGAACCTTTAGTTTCGCATTAAAATAGCTATCATGGTTAGCTATTAGCCTGATATGTTTTATTAGCATAGATACGAGTAAGTCTGGTGCCGGGAAGTATTTGATTGAAAAATTGATAAACAAAGTTTACGTCAGTTAATTTTATATCAACACGATGCCGTGTAGTTACGCAATGCAATGGCCTCTTGAAAATGTGCAATTGATAATACTCCGCGAAAATAACAATAACAACGGATTCATTTGCTGCAAGAACTCCAATGATTGCTGACATCCGGTGTAGACATTACAACGAGACAGATACACGCTATACACGGAATTGCTGGTCATAAATAATTTGTTCTGCTGGTACTTCTGAGGAAAAGACCTCTGGTTTGGCTGATTTCCTGCAATGCAATTCAAAGACCTTGGAATGGATTTGCAAATGTTGTTGGACGAAATTACTTATGTCGATCTGTACCTAGCAATACTCGTAAAATAGAACAATTAACAATTAGCACCATTAATTCGCCGCGTGTTGAAGGTGATTTGGATGCTGAGCTGACAGGTAGCCGAACCTTAATCATTTTCCTTTCAACGCTGTGACGACAACTATCCATCAGAATGTCATTTATATGTCTCCAATACGAGTAGGTTGGCTAATGAAATCGGACTGTTTAAAAGGTGCGACAACTTGGACTTTTATCAGATGCATAAAGGGGTGTTGAAATTAGAGCTGCCTTAGAAGACTTTGCAGAGAACGAACATTTTAACCGCACGGCCTCAGGGCTTGGCTTCTTACTTTTGTTGAATTTGTGGAAAAAACAAGTTGTGTGCCCCATTATGTTCTTCTTGGTAGATATCTTGCGGTTGGAAGAATGAATTGTAGAAAAGTGAGTGAAGGAGCTCAAAAACAACTCATCCACTTATGCTGCTCATATGACCTAAGCTCAACTGCACATTAAGGGATTCAATGCTGATATCAAATGTGGGTGGCCGTGTCTCAAGTGGTAGTGTTTTTTTATTTCAATGAGGCAAATAATGTCCTCGCCGACGATAGGGTATTACCCCCGTTCATTTCAAAGGAAGAATCTCCAAACGGTCCTCGAATCACTTAGAAGTAAGAAATATGTGGGAACCGATGAAATACCGAACATTGTGCTTCAATATCTCCCACTAGAAGCAGTGGACATTTATACCACCCTGTTTATTAAAGACACATCCATCCGGCGAATCTCCGGTCGATCAGTTTTCCTCCAAACATCAATAAGGTTTTCGAGAAGGTGATCAATAGAGTCCTGACTAAGGGGGTTGAGGACAAACATACGAGTATAAAGGGTCTTTCATTAAGCGCTTCCTATCTTTAAATTTAAATAAAACAAAGTGTGTGTGAGATATCATCGGAACTTTGTATTTGTTTGAAACGCCATTATGTATGGAATATAACATCGTTCAAATGTGCGTCGTTGCTTCTCTGGGTGGCGCGCATCCGAAATGTCCAATTTTCTATAACTCAAGCTGAATTTGACCGATGGCATGGGTAATGTTGGCTTTGAGGGCCGCCGTGGTTTGTGGTTTATTCGCATAAGCCTACGACTTCAGAAAACCCCACAAGAAAAAGTCTAACGGGGTCAAATCGTACGATCACCTTGACGTGAGATGACCATGCCCTCGAATCGCTCGTGCACAATTTCTAATGTGACGTGAGCTGTGTGGCACGTATCGCCGTTCTGTTGAAACCACATGTCGTTGATATCCATATCATCCAATTCTGGCCAAAAGAAGTTGGTAATCATCGACCTATTGCGCTCGCCGTTGACTGTGATGGCCTGGCCAACGTCGTTCTCAAAGAAATATACGCCGATGACGCCGCCAGTCCAAAATCCACACCAAACAGTGACTTTTTCGGGATGCATTGGACGCTCTTGGATCCCATGTGGATTGGTATTCGGTATTGTCCCAAATTCGACAATTTTGTTTGTTGACGTACCCATTCATCCAGAAATGGGCCTTATCGCTGAAGATGGTTTTTCGATGAAAATTAGGGTCAGTTTCCGACTGCTCCAGAGCCCATTTAGCGAACACACGTGGTTGCCTGCGGTCGTTTACCTTCAGCTCCTAGGTCAGTTGAATTTTGTACGGGTGCAGGCCCAAGTCACGACGCAAAATTCGCCAAGTTGTGTTCTGCTAAAGGCCGAGTTCTTGTGAGCGATGCGAAATACATAGACTGCCTCGGATTCTCCTGCATAGTCTCACGGACAGCGGGGATCTTTTCGGCAGATCTTGCGTTTCGTCGACGTACGGGTGTTGGTTTATCGTTTACTGAACCAGTGGAGTCAAATTTATCCACCACACTGCGAGTAGGACGATTATGGCGACCGTAAAATGGGCGAAGCGCGCGGATTGTTTCCCGAACAGAACACCCATTTTGATAAAACAATTTCATCATTTGCACGTGTTGTGGAACGCAATGTCCATCCATGATGATTTGGCAAAACAGACTGAATAAATGACAGCCTATTTAACAGATGTAACTTCAGCAATATGGCCGCCATTAACTGTCAAAGTCTGGAAGGCGCTATTGGAACCCCCTTTAGTTTCAAATAATGAATTCGGTTTTAAGGCGGGACGTGATGTCATTCATTCCGCGTCTAAACTAGTTTCTAATATCCAAGGGAACAAAAGCAAGAACCAGTACATTGGTGCCTGCCTGATTGACTTCAAAAAAGCCTTCGATACCGTAGATCGGTTAGAGGGACTCTTTTTCAAGCTGAACGGTTAGGGCATTAGTTAACCCCTTCTGTATGTTCTTTTTGATATGCTCTCCAGTAGGCAGTTCATCGTGAAGAATGGCGATGTGACTTCTGCTGGAACACTTAACATTAAAAAGGGTCTGCAACAAGGTGCGGTAGATTCGCGAACCTATTCAACATTTACACAAGTGATCTGATAAGTTCACTTTACCATACTATACCGTAAGCAGGCGACTTAATCGTGTACAGAACAGGTCCAAAGATTGATTCGGAAACCATTCTGTTTCGGACGCCTTAGTCTGGGGCCTCTAGGGACACCAGAAAGAATTGGCGAAAGTTTTCGAGCATGGGACAATATGAGCAGCCACTTGCTTGTCGAAATGTACAATAGTCAAATACTTTGGGATCTATATTTTTACAAACATATAGATGTTGCTCTGGCCAGAGCCAAAGATGCTTTTGCCCTTACAAAGAGGGTGTTATAGCAGCCAACTCGATGCCAGGGTGAAGGTGATCTGTAATATGGCCTTTATCTGGCCTCTGCTTGTATTTGGAAGTCCTGTGTGGTTGGAAAAGATTCGGGTGTTTGAGTGGGTTTGATTAGGGTTCATCCTATATACAACACCAGAGTCTGAGTGCATAAAATTCTATCCAAATGAGGTTTTGTACAATAGGGCGAACCTGCAAGAGCAATGACCTCGTCGAACCTCTCCGGGACTCCCAATTATATGTATCATCAGAGAGTACGCTTTGACAGCTTTATTCCTCCAGAAGCTCGACAAGAAAGGTCTGATCCAAGATAGATTACCGGTGCTGCTAATCTTCCAGGGTCCTCGAACAGCTGCGGACAGGCGACTTAATTACAACAGCGACGTCGCACATGGAAGCGGATCATCTCCGGTTCAGTAGGGCGGTATGAATGTTGCTCGGCAGCGCCCAGTTTTTTTTAAACCGTGGCCGGCTTACATAGATTTAGGTAGGTGTAGAGTAGTTTTAAGAAAATAAAAACATAAAAATAAATAAAAAAATATAAAAAAAGAATTATAAAAGAATAAAAGAGATGGGGTACAACTCCTAGTATAGAAAGAGGTAATCCATACAACAGCAAAAAAATAAATTGTGTGATATGTATACAATAAGACAGTTTAAGTTTGTTAAGATTTATTTTAGGTAGCTTAAAAGTTTTTATTTTTTAAGTTTTATAATTAAATCAAAGGAGTCGGTTTACTAAGTTTTTTCTACTAAAAAATGTTTTCTTAGTTTAAAATGAAATAAGTATGTATAAGAATAAGACCGTCGAAAACGTTTATTAGAGTGCCCGCATGGTGCCAGTAAGTTACAATAAGATAATTTTAAGTTACTTAAGCTAATTTTTAAGGGTTTTTTTTGTTTGGCTTGTAAGTGTCAATTAATGAATTAAATAACAATCCACTTAATGTGAATAAAATGCTTGAAGTGTATTGGCTTCCAAATCGGAAGATTCTAGGTTTAATACCAGCCGCGCCAAATAGGCATTCTTTTTTTCAGGCAACTAAAATCACGTAAGATGAATGGCTGCTTGAGCCTATCTAATTTTTCGAAAAGACAGATATTAGTTATTGAGTAATATGCGATCTCCTGGGTACCTTTTTTGCACATAGAACCATCCTATAGGCCGTCCTATTTTGGATCAACTCTGTAGTGAAGCCAAGATTCTGCTGATGTTTTTGCACTTGTGTGTTCAGAAAATAACGGGAATTTTTTGCATTGTCGTTGACTTCATTTAGTGACTCCTGAGCAATTTCTATTTGCGGCTGTTTTTATTCAAAGTTCAACAATTTTGGAACAAATTTTGCTGCCACGGGTTTCATACCGAAAACATTCGAACAAATTTCATGGCATGAGCCAATCTCTGATTGTGATACGGTGATCGTTTATTACCATTTCTTTCACTTTTTCCACGTTTTCATCGGTTGTTGATGTGCTGCGGCGTCCGGAGCGTTCGTCATCTTCAACGTCTTCACGGCCATCTTGGAAACGCTAATACCACTCGTAAACTCTTGTTTTAATTATAGCAGGCTCACCATAGGCCCTTATTAACATTTCATACTCTTATCGACCCAATTCAACACAATCAAAATCTACTCGTACCTCAATTCAACACGATATTTTTCTTCGATTTGGCTACACTTAACATCGTAGTACTTTGGCACCACTGTATTTATCTCACTGTAAAGTTGAACAGAGATGAAGAAAGTTTCTTTGTTCTATGAACAATTGGCGCAAAAAAGGAAAAAGCAGAAAGTCACGTACACCAAGAAAAGGCGTTGAGCCATTATTAAAGATAACCTACTATATACCTGTGGCTGCCGCACTTTCCTCTTGAATTTTAATTTTATAAAGAATTATTACCTTTGCACCTATGTATAATCGGCTCCATGAACTCTTTAGGCTTATCTCCTGTCAACTCCTCAGCACCGACTCATTTCACCAGTAGCTCTAGCACACTACTTGATGTCTTTTTTGTTAATGATCTTGAACAGCCGCTACTTTATAATCAACTTTTTGCACCTGGCTTCTCCAAACATGACCTCATCTTCTTAATTTACGATTTTGAAGTACAGGTAGACCTCACTTAACACGGGGGTAACGCTCCTGAAAAATGTGGTGTTAAACAAAATCGTGCTAATCGAAACAAGAAACCAGTGCAAGATTGGAGTTATCTTTATCTAAAAAAAAAAGAAAACAAAAATATATTTTTTTTTCTTTATAGATTATGTATTTCTATTTAAAGCTTTTATTAATTCATACATAAGAAAAGAAACAAAAACATATCTGCTCTTTGTGCAATATGTAGATTACACAAAAGTTTACAAAAAACAAACCAACAAAAGTCTTATAAAGTTAATAACATTAAAATTCATCACTGTTTAAGTTGTCCATACGTGGCCGTGTGTGAGTTTCTTCAATGTTGTTCTTTTTGTTGAAAAAATCTTTTATTTTCACTTGATTGATACAAAGCTTTTTGAACGTTTCCTTATGAGGTGACATGCATAATGTTAACTCTCTTTTAAATTTCAGCCGCCTGTTAATTGAAGGATCTGCATTTAAAAAAAAAAACGACTCCAAGCTCTTAATGCGGGGCCTATTCCATGTGTTAAGTCCCTCAA
The DNA here is from genome assembly GCA_963966105.1 of Volucella zonaria. Taxonomy (NCBI): domain Eukaryota; kingdom Metazoa; phylum Arthropoda; class Insecta; order Diptera; family Syrphidae; genus Volucella; species Volucella zonaria. Next base: position 77,693,362 of record OZ014534.1, on the reverse strand, counting down.
TGTTATCTGGTCGGGTTCACTTTCTATATCGCTGCTACTGGCATTGTGTTGGTTAGAGTTTTGTGTAATTCCGTTTCTTTTAACTCCGTGTCCTGCAATAAACCATGAATGTCCTCAGTTGAAACGTCGTCAAATCCTTCGCCTTCAATTAAATGCGCAAGCGTTAAGATCTCAGCAAATTCAGATTCTCGCGATTCGATCTCTTGTTTTTTCGACTGCTGCGGCCAAAGTTGTTCACTTAATGTTGAGTTTTTTAGCTCCTTTAAATAGTCCTTAATAGAAAATTGTTTCCGTGCTTTTACACATCCATAGAGTTAGACTTTGTTAGATTTAAAACCCACCGCAAAGAAGTCCTGATGTAGGTATAAATTATACCTTGATCCATTGCCTGCAGCAGTGAAGTGGTGTTAGGTGGTAAGAACATGACTTTGATATTAGGATGAGCCAAATTTTGTGGTTGACCATGAGTATTATCCAACAACAGGAGAGCTGTGAAATTCAAATTTTGCTTTTTGTAATATTTCTCTACTTCTGGCACAAAACAATTTGAAAACCAGTCTTTGAATATTTCTCCAATAATCCAAGCCTTGCGAGTTTGTCCTCCAGAAAACCGGTAATAAGCTCTCGCCTATGCCTTTAAGCACACAAGGGTTTAGTGATTTATAATCCAGCATTGGTTTGACCAAAAAGTCAGCTGATACATTCCCGCATAATAGCAGCGTTATTCGGTCTTTGGATACCTTATATCCAGGTACAGTCTTTTCTTCTTTTGAAATAAAAGTTCTGTCCGGCATTTTTTTCCCATCAAGGTTCAGTTTCGTCTGCATTAAAGACCAGATTTTTTACGTATCCTTGTTCTTCGCTAAATTTTTGAATTTCTTGTGGATACGTTTTAGCAGCTTCAACATCAGCCGATGCCGACTCTCCTTATATTTTTAGATTGTAAATCTTTTTTTTAAGAGTTCAAACCAGCCATTACTTGCCGTAAAGCCTGCGCTTAAAGAAGGTTCTCTATTTTTCTTTAGATGCTCATAAATTCTCAGTGCTTTTTCTTTGATGATTTGTTTGCTCAAAGGAATTCGTTTTTGACAGTTATCTTCAATCCAAATGTTTAGTGCTTTTTCCCATTTCTTTAATTATTGACGGGCGCAGTCGACTGGAATGTTTAGGGATGTTGAGGAACCATCAGCTACTGCTTTCCTTATTGAAAATGCATTTCCCTTAATGATGCGTACTAAAGCTTCATTTGATTTTAAGCTTTTTGCAATTGCAGTGACATTTTCACCATTGACTAAACGATCCAAAATTTGTATCTTTGCTTCGAAAGAAATAACATTCCTCTTAAGCGGTTGTTTATCTTTCTTTCCTGACATATTCAAAATCTAGAAAACCAATTTTGTAAGCGAAGGCTTAAAAATGAACCAAATTCCTAAAACCCAGCCTTTAACACGGTTTGCAAATCACAATCACCTATGTTATTTAATATCCTACAAATGCTATACCGTCCTAGTCGAAAGAAGACTGTAACTGAGCAACTTATCCCCAATCATCTATCACGGGAAGCCCGTATTTCAGTATGTACAGCAAGTATGCATAAGTATGCATATGGCATAACGTGTATGTATGTATGTACATATTAACAAAACTTGTATGTTATACGTGTATGCGCATGTGCATAATTGAAACAACATATCGAGGAAAAAAATTGTTTCAGAAACCGTGTAAAACAAGGCTTTGAACCGTGTTAAACGAAAATATGTCTCAAAAAGTGAACCGTGTTAAAACGAGGCCATGCTATAAGAAGCACGTGTTATATGAGGCCCACCTGAACAGGTAAATGTTAAACATCTCCAATATAGGGACTTTAGATCGGTTAACCAAAATTGTCTATTAAGTGACATTCGTGAAATCGACTGGCGCAGAATCTATGTATAGGCTCACCCCAGTCAATGATCAACTGTCGTTTTTGAATAGCAATATCGGCCAGTTATTCGAAGCTCACATTCCATTACGTAGGAAGGTAATTTCTTATACAGTTCCCTAATGGATAAATCGGGATATCACTGAGCTGATTGTCAAGAGAGACTTAGCGTACTCTAAATAAAGTTGTAATATAAAATTAGATCGACTAAACAAAATTACTACGCAAACCACCTCAACCCTACGGGTCCTAGGAAAAATGTCTGGAAGACCTTAAGAAATTTAGGTATCGGTAAACAAAACAGCAAGGTCCCCGATCACATTGATTGTAATCTTTTGAATGCAAAATTTCTGGATCTAAACAAAACCAGTTCAAATGTATCTGCTGATTTGTTTCCTGACCCACCCGAAGAAGCTGATAGAACCCTTAGCCCTACCTTGCTTGATGATACTGATGTTGTTGCAGCATTACTGTCAGTTAAATCAAATGCCATAGGTTTGGACAGTAGAGATCCCAGGTTCGTTAAACTGCTTTTACCTTTTATTTTGCCTTACCTCAAACATCTATACAGCTCTATCTTTACAATTCTGAGTTCCCAGTTGATTGGAAAAAAGCCAAGATTACTCGTATTCCAATTGCGAAGGGTGGCAGCGGTTCAGTAGATTTTAGGCCAATTTCGATCCTACCCTTTTTGTCAAAGGTTTTTGAAAAATCTCAAGACAGATACAAAGGTTTCTCGATATCAATAATCTTCTTAATGTTGCTCAGTCTGGGTTCAGAGCTAATCGGAGCTGTAAGACTGTACTACTTAATATTGTTGATGAGATACGCATAGCAATGGATAGAAAAGCAGTAAGTTTGATTACGCTTCTCGACTTCTCCAAGGCTTTTGACTCAGTCGATCATCCGATCCTCTGTTCTAAACTAAAAAGCTTGTTTCGCTTCTCTTCAACCGCAACCTAGCTTTTTCAATCATACCTTGCAGGGCGACATCAATGTGTGGTTGTTGGAGATAAGACATCCGGTCCTCTCCCAGTGTGCAGTGGTGTACCACAGGGATCAATTTTAGGCCCTCATTTTTTCGTACTTTACATTAACTAACTCCCCCAGGCGGTCAGACACTCCACCGTCCTCATGTTTGCCGATGATGTACAGGTCTTTATTAGTAGCCCACCAGTTGAACTTTCCCAGGCATCAGAAGCAATGAACAACGATTTGTATTGTATACAGCAATGGGCACAAAGTAATAATCTGAGTCAGAATCCGGCTAAATGTAAATCGATTGCCATAAACCGTACCAAACTAGATAGGTCGCTGCTTCCGCACATCAAACTAGGTGACTCTGTGATCACCTACATTGAAAAAGAAAGGAATTTGGGAATCATCTTTAATGACACGCCTACCTGGTCCGACCACATAAACACTACCATTGGTAAAGTTTATGCTGACATTCGCATTTTATGGGCCTCAAAACGCTTCGTCCCTATCAAAACCAAAACTTTACTGGCTAAAGCTCTTCTTTTACCTACTCTGTTGTACTGCTGCGAAGTTTATTGTAACACTGACTCTAACACGTTAAGAAATTTAAACGTTATATTTCACAACATTACAAGATACATTTACAATCTTTGACGTTATGACCACGTATCACAACACTCAATAAAAATCTTCGGCTGTTCCTTTGTTAACTTTTTGAAATTCAAAACTTTATGTTGCATCCACCAAGTCATGCGAACTGGCCAACCAGACTGACTGTATAGAAAATTGGACTTTCCAGTTTCGCAGCGATCGCATGTGATTATCCAAACAAGATACTCCTGCTCGACCTTTTTTTCGAATTGGAACTTAAGCTTTCTGGGGTATTTCTTATTAGATAACATCTATTACACTAGCTGCAAATTGTTACATTTTTATTTCCATCGCATCAGTTTTCCTTTACACTTCCCATACATCGTCCAACATTACAATGTGTATATTAAAGCTAGAAGGACGACTGTCGTGTATGAAAAGCCTTCCATCTTAAGCGCTATTGTCGTTTCACAAGATACTGCATGCCATAAACTACGTCATCACTATATACAACATCGGGATCGCAATACATTTGGTAATAAACGATAGAGCCTAAGTAAAGGGTGAGCCAACAACAGATGGTGTGAAAGTTGGCTGTCAATTACCTACTGACATTTACTGAGTTCAATGTGGTTGATCTTTATGACAGATGTCATATTGTACAATCCTTGGCAATTTTAGTCATCGAGTCATTTACAATGAAACAACGGATTTTTCTTATTCAATCTTATCATGAAAATGGGCGATCTGTAAACGTAACATTTCGTAAAATTCGTGAATTTTTTGGTCAAGAAAGAAGTCTGGGATGGTTAAATCGGGCGATCTTGCTGGCCATGCCAAATCGCCAAAACGGGAGATTACACTCCCAGGAAACGCTTCCTTCACAATATCGATTGTGGCTCGTGCTGTGTGTGCAGTTGCACCGTCTTGTTGAAACCACATATTTACCAAGCCCCGCTCAAGTAAGAAGTCATTTATCATGTCCCTGTAGCGTTCGCCAGTAACAGTAACCGTATTGCCGATGGCGTCCTCAAAAAAACGCAGCCCAATCACTCCTCCCGCGTGAACGCCGCACCACACAGTGGCTTTGAGCAGATGTAATGGCTCTTTGTGCATCACACGTGGATTTTCAGTGCCCCAGAAATGAAGATTTTGCTTATTGACGTAACCGTTTAAATGGAAATGCGCCTCGTCGCTCATGTTGATTTTCGACACAAATTCGTCCTCTTTGTTGTTGAGATTGAGGGTGGCTTTACAGTAATTCACACGCAGCTGACGGTCAGGAGGCATTAACTGATGCACTGTTTGCACTTTGTACGGGAACATATGTAAGTCTTTCACTAAAATTCGCTGTAAGGTTCGTCTAGTGATGCCCAATTGCGTGGCCCGTCGTCTGATTGATGTTTCTTCGTTCTCAGCTACATCAGCAGCCACAGACGCGATATTTTCGGCCGAACGACCAGTTCGGTGGCGGCCACGCCCTGCATGGTTTCCTGTGGTTCCACTCTGTTCGAGTCGAGTAGCTAAGCGCCGGAATGTTTGCCCAGTTTCTGCGACACGACTAAGAAATCGCCGTCGAAATTCACGCTGCTCTAACACCACCCACCGATTATTGGTCATAAACATCAACATAATTATTCCACCCTCCTGCGGAGTATAGCATTCCATTGCTTGTGCGTTTGTATACTGCAGCTGCCTAGTTTACAAATGTCAGATATAATTGACGTACGAAGTCATTTGCAAAAATTATACCATCTTCCAATAGGGTGATTGATTTTACGCCACCTTGTACAACAATTGGAGCTTTTGGGCCTTTTACGACGTCGTCGATTTGTTAACTGGATATTGGATCGCAAGGACAATTTTTCATCGAATTTGATCTTTTCCGATGAAGCCCATTTTTGGATGGATGAGTACGTCAATAAACAAAATTGTCATTTCTGGGGACCAGAAAACCCCAATGCATCTCAAAAAGTCACTATATGATGCGGATTATGGGTTGGCGGCATCATTGGCTCGTACTTTTTTCAAGATAAGGCTGGAGGGACAGTTACAGTGAATGGAGGGCGTTACCGCAACATGTTGACCGGCAATTTTTTTTTACAAAATTGAATGAATTGTTCATCCAAGTCATCAATCAATCAATTTATTGCGCAGGAAATTTGAAGATCGCATTATTTCGGTTAGAGGAGAAGCTGATTGGCGTCCAAGGTCATGTGATTTGACACCTTTCGACTTCTTCCTCTGGGGTTATTTGAAGAGTAAGGTCTATGCCAATAATCCAGCGATAATTCAGGATCTCAAACATAACATCCAAACAGAAATTGGGGCCATTAACCCACTCAATCTTCCAAAAGTCATGGATAATTTTGACCTTCGGATGGTTTCTTACAACAGAAGCCATGGTGGTCACATGATCGATGTTGTATCTCTTTCATAATTGACATAGATAGAGCTTTATTACTTAATACAAATTCTATATTGATTTCAGAATAAATGTGTGTTTAATTTAAGGAAAACCTCCAAACTTACTGTTGGCTCACTCTTTAGTTGCCGAATAGGATTTTGGGTCTCAGATTAAAGTGTTTTTCACGCTACACCATTGCAGCATCATTCATACTGCAAGGGCAGACATACTGGTCTATATAAGCCTTTGATTGCTTTGGTGACATTTTGCTGTATCTCTGTAATCCATTCAATCCGTTAGCTTTCACATCTCTATTGAAATCACCGAATTTAGTAGTTTCTTCCACTACTTCTAATTTGTTTACCGTGTGCTAGTCCACGATTTTCGAATTTTCTTGCAGAAATCTTACCGTCACTGACTTTGTCCACTATTTTCCTTGTTCCGAAACTGCCATTGTTGCCAGGAGTTTTTCTGGGGAGGGAGAAATTTGTCTCGATAGCTTCTACCAGAGATCGCCTTTTTATGTAAATGGGTCTAATTGTCCTTTTTTTTTTTTTTTTTTTTTTATAATTTACGCGCGCCAAAGGGGTTATGAATACCCTTACACTGTTGCCAGGGCGCGGGCGGAAAGGTAGAAGGAGGAGAAAGGAAAGTTTGTGATGTAGTGGTTTGAAACTCAGGTGTGTTTGGTTTCGATATTGACTCTCCAGGGGTGGGAGTCCGAATAGGACGGAGAGATTTTCTTCACCCGGAATGGTGAGGTTGTGAATTTTAACGGTTGTTTTGTGCTTGAAAACCCTACAACAGCCAAACCTACATGTCAGTGTTATGCCTTCACACGCAGATTTTTCTGACTGAGTTCCAATTGCACAAATGAAAACTTGCCGTGGCTAGGATTCGAACCTTGACCTTCCGAGTGAGAAGCGATTGCTAGTACCACTACACCACGGCCACCCCCTGCCATCAGCTATACTGCAAGTGAGTGGAGTATCCAATCTACTTAAACATCATTTTCGCGTTTGTAAAGCCGGTGACTGTATATCAGTTGACTAGAAGTGTGTGTTCTTCTGTGAACCATTAGGCTTCCTTTCTTCACTTTATTCTGGGCTAGAAGCCACCTGTCAGCTTTTTGGCTTTCTTATGGAATTTACGGATGTTATTCCTAATGGGCTACTTTTCAATCTCGTTGATTTATGAGAGTGTGCGTTGCACTTATCTATCTCGTTTGTGAAATTTCGATCAATGGAAGACGGGGGCTGTTAGCTGCTTCTTTTATAGGTATGCTAAGGCATCCAACGTTGAGTCTCAGTGTTTGCTCATTTAGAGCTTAGTTGGGCTCTGGATTTGACTGCAATGAGAAAATGAACAGATGTTTGCGAATGATTATTCATACATCGTATCTACTAGCATGCAGATCAATTGCTTGGGATTTTTTCCGCCTGGAGATAGTCAAGTATCTCTGCGGACTCATAATTCCATTAACCTAGTGGTACTTATTAGTATTACTACTTTCTGCAAAATCCATAAGTCGGAAGCCCGTGTTTTACTTTCAAAATAATTCGACGAAGATATTACTCTTGCTGATTTTGTCGCTGAAGTCCTTGATTTGGACAGTATAGTTCGGACAAGCTTCATATGCTCTATTCAGAAGATCATAGAATTGTTAGTTGACGAGAGTCCATTCCTATCATTTGGGGCATACAAATCTGATGTTATTAAATGTTGCGTTGTTGGGGTCAGTCAGTCAATAATTTTAAAGGTTTTGAACAGCTGTTGCAATACATATTTCCTTTTCCGTCGAATATCTCATCTGCCTTAGAATGCTTCAGGACGCTACAAATTAGTAGCTGTGGTGTACAACATGCATACGTTGAATGCATATGCTCGTAAGTCATAATTCATGGTTTATGCTGATCCCAGTCTGCTGGTAAGTGAGACAAAAAATATTACAATGCCTGAAGCCAGTGTTACTGGTAAAAAAGTTCCTGATAAATTGTGACACTTCAAAATTGACTCGACCGGGTGATAATTTCTCTCCTGCTTGGAGTATTAATTTCCATTACAAAGTGCAGTAGCGAAACTTCCAGGAACATTGCCCTTACACATGTTAGTTAGGTAAGCAGGACACCTGATATCGTTACACATGTTTATCATTATGCAACCCTTTGTGCTGTCATATAATCTAACATTTGTAATAATAGAATTTCCCATCTCTACATTGCTTATTCCTACACCAAATCAATATATGTACCAAAGGCAGAAAGATTAACTCCTTTTCCTCCTATACCTACGTTATTAACTCCTAATATGTATTTATTTCCTAATAATTCAGTCTTATTCGCAATTACAAGTCCAATTTATCCCACAGATACGCCGGGAGATAACTTTTTTTACCGTCTAAGGCAGAGGTATACCTACAAATTATCCACGTCCACCCAAACTCAATCAGCTCACCAATACCCAATAATTTCTGTGGATCTGTAGCTGTATCTGCATCTGCACGTATGGGAAATAATTTCGCGACTCGTGATTTATGCTGCCTGTCCCCATAGATACAAAAATAGATTTTTCCCTTTCATCAATGTAAATCACGCTGTTACGAGTGCATGTGCAGATACGAATGCACTAAATACGAATACAAATACTATCGTTCACAGAAGTGAAAAGACAGGTGTGTCCCACGCCATCTGTTGAGCAACTATTCAGCCCATATTCGGATATATATACCAACTATATGTATAACAGATGGAGTAAGTAGCATAGATCACGATTCCCTGTCAGACTGGATACTTTTTGTCGATGGTTTTTCTGCAGCCAACATGCCATCGATGCAATAAAGTTGTAATCGTCAATTGCAATTATGACGATAATTACATTGACGTCTGCGTCCAAGTCTGTCTATCCATCAAACATGCGCGTATATTGCAAAATTTCGGTTGCATTTATTTATATCCAGATGTTTTTATTCTCTATTTGATTTAACATTTGGGTAGTTTACTGCTACGATAAACTAGAAACTCGTTAACACCTTAACGACTGATCGCAACAAAGTGAGATTTTTTACCAGATCCTGATCTGATCGAGCATGCTAGAGGATAGTGCAAACCCAATGAGAACTTAATCCAGAGATAAAAATGCTGCTCAACCAAATAAGCGATCTGTTTCTGTGGCTTCAAGCTAAGATAGACACCATGCTAGTCAGTTTGACGAAAATTATTTTAGACTTTGAGTAGGAGATAGTTGCATGGAATTCTTTGTCAAAAAAAAATCCCAAGACTACTCTCCTATGATCGGTAGAGTGGCTGTCGCACTACCAACGCCAAAAATTTTACGACTCGATGCCAGCCTACGATTAAATTGCCGACAGAGATCAACGAGTACTATTCGTACGTTCCGCTCGTGATTTATGCAGATTTCTACGATTAAGATACAGATTCACGTCCAATTTAATTTATGGGCGCACATAAGTGCCTGTTTATAGCTCTGAAAATAAAAGAGCCACTCTGGCTGTTGCCAATGCGTTTAAGTTAATAATTGAAGCTTGCCTTCTTAAATCGAGATACGAATACGTATTCGCAGCAAGAAGCCGTTTGTCATGGAGAGCAAATCACTTGAACGTCAATGATTTGGATTGGCATTTAGTAAACATCTGTGGAGTTCAACAATTATCAGCGAGAGGTTAAAATGAATAATTGCCTAACGAATGTGATCTCTATGCAAATTTTTGATAAGAAAGTCAACTAGATTATATTCGCTGGTCTATTTGTGGTATGCGGCGGGACTAGGCGTCTGAAGAAAAAGGTGAAGGTCGGAATCCTAATTTGGTGTGCAAAATAACAATTGACGTTAATATGGGGCATGAGATACGAGTTGGTGTGACTTAAGTTTAACAACTAATAGTAGAGCTATCAATAGTGCACGAGACGAGACTTAAAATAGAGTCGTATCATGTCAGGCCATTTGAAGATAATACCAGGGGAATTGCTGACCATCCAGCAAATAAACATATCACATATGTATGTATAACATATGCAGATATAGACGAACAGGGACGTAAAATACGTGGCGTTTAGTCGGAAAACTGCTGACTGTCCTACAGCTAGGTTTGGGCCAGCAGCACAACAATCAAGTTCGCAGCGAAGTGCTTGGCTTACCTCCCAGCGGTAGCTGCATGAGTAAGCCCTTACTTACGATGTAAAGCCTTGCTCATGCAGGCTAAAATGGCAAATGCATCTAGGGCAGTAGCACTATACTGGCATACGCCGTCACAGAGCTCACAACCCTATACTGCAGAGATTAAAAGGATGTGTCGAACCACTGTGGATGAGCCTAGCAAATGTTTAAGGGACAACGACCATCAGATCTGATCGTGGAATGCTCGGACTCTTAACAGAAGTCCGTGACTGCCATCACACAGATGTAACAGCCATCCAGAAAGTGCGATGGGATGGGCCGCACATAAGGAGGATAAAAAAAACTGTGCTATGTACTATGGTAATTGCTGTAGGGAGTAGAAACAGCGCGGATTTCTCATATGCGGCAGACTATGGCAAGAACTTTGGAGCTTCCGAGATTCGAGTGATCGTCTTATGGCAATCCGCATCAAGATATATGCCTAATATGCGCCCATGCCTCTACGGAAAACAAGGACAACGCCACTAAAGAATCTTTCTACCCCTCGAGAAGACATATGAGTAATGTGCTAGTTATGACATTGATGGGATAGGAAGGGAGGACATATTTGACAGGATAGTTGGTAAGCATAGCCTACACGATACCACGTCTGGCAATAGACTTAGGCTTATTAATTTTTCGGTGGGACGAAATATCACTATAGTAAGCACACAGTTTTCTCATCTTAACATACATTCACAAGTGGACAAGACGCTCCCAGGATCATGAAACACTAAATCAAATTGATTATATTGCGACATTTACTCGGGTCAACACCACCAAGCGCCGCAACAACGAACTTCTGTGACTAGATCTAAAAAAGCTGCGTTCACATGAGGCAGCAAGAGTCAGCGCTGAGAGCGCATCCCAAAATCTCTCAACAACTCCTATGCCACCAGTATCAAGTACCGAGGAACATCTCGGAATGCGAAAAATTCTCAATGACCGGAAGTATAGTTTTCGTAGCAACAGGTCCACTGGTGATTTGATGGCTTGTCCCATCTAAAAGTGGAACCAAACCGCACATCAATCTGGCGAAAGCAAGATAGTTGATAAGGCATTTGAAAGAGTTTGGCATCAGACCATTTTTGTCGAAAATGCGTGCACTTGGGATTGATGTCTCTCTTCTTCAATGGATTAGAAATTACCTTTCGGAACATTCAATTCAAATTGTCTTGTATGGTTTCAAGTCTGATATTTACAAAATAAATGCTGGTGTGCCCCAAGGTTCGGTTCTGTCTCCGACACTCTTTTTAATTTTCATTAATGATCTCTTGTCTGCTACTTCTAATCCGTCGAAACAGAAAAATTTTCCATTCTCGCCAAAAATGCTGCGAAATGTCTCGGTTTCCTCAAGCGATGTCAGAAATATTTCACCTCCTCTGATCTGGCCTCAATATATTAGGATTCATCCGCTCAAAAATGAAGTGCAATGCTCATATCTCGTCAGGTGCTCCTAAAATATCTCTGCACCTGCACGATAGAACTCATAGGTGATACTAATATCAGTCAGTAAATTGACACCCTTGCACATCGGCGCAATTTCTCGTGCCTCACTTTGTTCTACCGCTATTTCCACCACCAGTGCTCCATTCAAATCGCCAGTAGCATTCCGCTCATTCAAACTTTCAACCGTAACACCCGTCGCGCTATGTATGCTCCTCAGTATACTCTCAAGCCCATTTTCAGACGTACACTTAAATATTGTGATTTGTTCCTCAGCCGTACAACTCGCTTATGGAATGCCCTGTTGAGATCTATATTTCCTGGTCGTAATATCCTGCAAACATTTTAAAACAATATTAATCGGTACCTCTCTTTCCATCCTCCCTAAAATCCCTTCGCCCACGTTGTGTACAAACATTTTAAGGGTACACAAATCCCTTGAGCGCCAGTTCATTATAAAAAAAAAGTGTCATCGCTGCCGATGTGCCAACAGAGACACCGCTCTTGATGTGCTGGGTTTCATCCGACTACCACTAATAAATCCCTGGTATGATGAAGAATGCCGGCGTGCACTTGAAACTAAACAAGAAGGGTACAAAGTGACGCTGCAACAAAGGCTGCGAGCCGCCCATGGGCTCTAAGAGCAAAAGATATGGGAAGAACACTGCGTTCTCCAGAAAAAGGAAAAATGAGCACGTTAAAAAAAAAAGTGTCATGACAAAAAGACCCGAACAGAAGCCTGTAGAAATGGAAAAAGAAAGCTTGTAGTAAAGTGACAGTCGGAGTTGTGAATATGGAAAAACTTTTTCTGAAGACTGTAAAAAATGTCCATCCACCTGACCAAACTGAAGTACAGATAGCACTCTCTAAGCTAAAATCCAACAAATCAGCTGGACCTGACGGCTTTCCGGTCGACATATTCAAACCTGCTGGAAATAACTTCGTGGATATCATACTCGTACACCAATTCATTGCTCACATCTGGTCAGAAGACTGTAAGCCTGATGAGTGGAATCTCAGTATCATTTCGCCGGATCCACAATGAGGGACCTCCTCATTGGGCCAACTATAGAGGTATCTATATCACCTTCGGATACAAGATCTTATATGCCATATTGTCCCTATCGGTTTGGTTTCGGACTTGGAAAGTCCACAATCTACCAAATCTTCACACTCCAGTACATTCGGGAAAAACTGAAGAAGCTTAAATCGATACCCACATTTCGATTTTAAGGCCGCATATAGCATTTCTAGCGACGAACTATGTAGAGCAACGTCTAGTTTTGGCATACCTACCAAGCTCTTACGTCTGTGCAGAATGACGGTTGAGAACGCTCGCTCTTCCGTCAAAGTCCGTAACGGCTTCATCGAGAACTCTGATATCAGAAAAGGCTTTAGACAATGCAACGCGCTGTTAATTGACTTCTTTAACATCATACTTGAAAGTATTGTCCGGAACTCACCAGCGCACACTGGAGGCACCGCTGTCACCAGTGCGTTCGCTAGTATTGAAACGGAAGCTACCAAAATGAGTTTAGCAGTAAATGAGGGCAAAATCAAGTATACCATATGCTGTCAACAAGAAGGGACACACAACTTCGACGAATTTTACAGAATGTCACAGTTGAGAGCTATAATTTCTAGGTAGTAAAGGACTTTGTATACCTTGGCCTTCTAAGAAATAAAACGAAGAATCACTCTTGACAATCACTGTTTCTTTGCGCTAAGAAGGCAATTGAATTTTAAGGCCCGATCCCGAAAAACTAACGAGACTCTATAGAAGACCTACATCATCCCAGTCCTACTTTATGGCACTGAAGCATGGAATCTGTCGAAAGTGGACGGAGATATCCACAGTCGTTCCGAGAGAAAAATCCTTCAAAATATATGGTGACAACCTATAAAGGGTGGTACTGGAAGCTGGAGGGCTAAAAACTGACCAAAACATCGGATGCGACGCTAACCCTCATCATACGGTATGGGGCAGTATCGACATCAACGATAGACGTGAGTCACTTTTTGATTATATTATAAGTACTAACCTCATTGCTTGCAACATTCGCGATGAGCCCACTTTTATAACAAGAAACCTGCAGGAAGTGCTAGATATCACTTGTGTCTCCGACAACATCACGCAAATGCTACCGATCTGGATGATATCATCTGAACACTCATTTTCAGACTACAGATACACTCAATTCAGCATGAGTGACTCTCTTCCCAGCCAACCATCATTCCGGAATTATCGGAAAACTGATTTGAAAAAGTCCAGAGGAATAATGCCAGAAACTCCTCTGACTCTCAAGTCTCAAGACCCCCGCGTGACACCAATGAGCTTGACATGAAAGTCAAGGAATTCACCTTGGCTCTATATTAGGCTATGGCTGCTTCCTGCCCTCTTATTCAACCTAGACGCAAGAAAAATTCGCACTGGTGGATACCAGCACTGGGACTGCTTAGAAACCTTTGCAGATACGAGTAACTTTTCAACCTAGCAAAAACTACAAGACAAGTGACTGACTGGGACTCATACAAAGAATGCCTCAAAATATACAAACAAGAACTGAGGAAGGCAAAGCGACAATCCTGGAGATCATTTCATGACAAAATTACAGAAACCTCTAAAGCATCACAACTAAAAAAAATTCTCTCTACAAATCCTATGATGCCTAGTTGTATGAAAAAAAGACCTATGGCTCTTGGCCAGTAGCAACCTAAACAGGGCAATTGCAACCGTGACCAAAATTCTTGATCTGATTTCAAGAGACAAACTGTTCTGGGCGTTGTATAGCTTATGCAAGTCTGCTGGTCCGGACGGTATAATACCTGTCGACTACAAAGGTCCTCAGATATTATCGTGCCTATGCTAGAGAGTATCATGAGGAGTTGTATAGAACTGATCCACATTCTACTGTCATGGAGGGATGTCAATGTAGTCTTCATTCCCAAAGCCGGAAAATGCTCCCATGCTGTCCCAAAGGACTTCAGGCCTATAAGTCTATCATCTTTCCTTCTGAAATCTCTAGAACGTATATGAATATAAAAAAATATACGATCTAAAATTGATCCAAGACTTTTGTCAACGGCTCAACATGCCTACTGTAAAGGAAAGCCCCTGGAAACGGCTCTGCATTCACTGGCTAGCCTCATCGAACGATCCCTACAATACATACAGGGTGCCTTTAACAACTTGAACACATCCGCAATCACGACCGCGCTGTCAACTCAGCAGGTAGACAACTCACTTGGGGAGTTGATCAGTCTTATGCTAAATAGCAGGATAATCAACTCCAAACTGGGTGGGACTTCTACTAAAAGATGTGTCAGCAGAGGTACGCCGCAAGGCGCCATCTCAGGTACCTAAGCATCCTAATATCATTAAAGAACTCCTTCAAATAAACCAGGAAACCAAACTGGAAACCTAACATTCAAGATAGAGTCAAGTTATTCTCTTGCAAAAAAGCCATTGGGAACAAAATGGGGCCTTCAATCTCGCATAAACCACTGGCTATACATCTCGGTCATAAGACCGATACTAACCTACGCGGATGTAGTCTGGTGAACGGCTTTAGACAGCGCAGTCCTACGTTCTATTCCCTCTGCGGCACTCGATCTCTTCAGCAGGAAAGTAGCTGCGACTCCAGCTATCTGCCTTATAGCGACTGCACAGTGGCCAAATAATTTATGTGGCCACGCTAATATTCTTAATAATATTAAGAATCCTCACAGAGAACATCGATTACTCTATACCCGAACTTTGGTTTGACAAAGACTAATTGTACATGTAAGCTTCTCCTCTAGATCCTTCTGGGAGGAAGATGCTTTCATGGAAGACAAGTCAATCCACTTTTACACAGATGAATCTAAAACCGATAGCGTGGCTGGTGGCGGTATTTTTTCAGATAAGCTAAATCTAAACCTCTCCTCCCGTCTTCCAAATCACTGTAACGTGGTAAAGGCGAACATTTTGGCGAAAGAAGCTCTTTCCTGGCTGAAGAAAAAGGATATTCGCATCTTTTCGGATAGTCAGGCCGCTATCAAGTATCTGGACTCGGTCTCACTAAATTCTAAATTCTGAATGCCGATCATCTCTTACGGAGATGGCAGAGCAGTTCAACCTTCTCCTTTGCTGGGTGCCGGTCCACAGGGAATTGTGAGGCCGATGAACTCGACAAAATTGAGACCACTCTACCTATCCTATCGGGGAAGGGTAGCATTTGTATACCTATCGCTACGTGCAAATCAATACAAAAGAACAGACCTTAGATGGACTGTTGAACCAACAGATTTTTCCAATCGCTCTAAGAATCTAACCATTCTAAATAGGAAACATCTCAGCGCCATCATCGATATCGTCACTGGATACTGCCTTATAAACAAGCATGCAAGAAGACTTGACGCTTCTACAAATGATATCTGTAGAAGCTGCATAGATGAGGAGGAAGAGGAGACAATCCTCCACCTACTCTGTACATGTCCACCACTCTCCCAAAGAAGAACTCCACTTAGGTGCTTTCTTCTACAATGACTTAAGCGACCTAAAGAATATAGACTTTAACAGTCTCCTTCGCTTCATCATAAGCTCAAATTGGTTCCATGATTAGGAGGATCACAGATTCACGTGGCATAACAATGGGCTAATAGGTCTAGGTGGGTTGGTCTTCCCAACAGTCGTTTTTACCTAACCTAACCTATTTTCGAGCACAGTGAAAATCGATTTCGTATTTTCGCAGCAACAAGAGTTCTAGGGTCATTGTATCGCACAGTATGTCCATAAGACCAGTCTCAAAAATTGTATTGCCTGTTATACCAAAGACAAGACAAATTCTTTGTAAGCGGAACATGGTTTTGAAGATGTGTCCTGTGATCTGAACATCATGCATAGGGAGATTAATCAGCCCATCTAGTGCAGACGAGGTCGTGCTCGAGAGAGCTCTCTTGCAGTACTTTGATAGACCAAATTTTGGCACCTGGTAAAAGTAAACTCGTAACATAGTTGAGTCAGTGCACCAATTGCTAGTCCGAAACACAAAAAAAAGGTTTTTTTCCTGACGTCACCACATAAAGGTAAAAATTCCGCCAATGAAAAATTCTTTTAGTCTCATATCGTTCAGAGTCGTTGAGAAGCCCTCTAACTGTGCACAAAATGATGTCATGAAACCGCAGTGAGTGGAAAACTAGGCCTTGATCCGAACTGAATTGTTGCATCATCAATGGTTTTACTTTTGCTTTTCTGAAAGAGTGAAAGACTTTCGACCAGGCTGGCTACTACCAGCCTTATAGCTTTGTCATCCTTACTTTCTCAAGTCTAAAGTTTCGATTTAATAATCTTCCTAATGTTGCTAAACCACTTAACAATCTTTATACAGCCCATGGAGCTCCCAGCTGTAGCGTCTACTCCAATAGTAAAAAATTGTGAAATATACAAGGCTATACTGCTATAGTATTCCCATTGCTGCTGCCGCATGAGAATTACCAATGGGCCAAAGTGCTTACCAAGTGACCAGACCTATGCGTCAGCCACAAACTGAGAAACCATACAAGTTGAAATTATGCTTTCTATTTTAACATCGAAACACATCGGCTCTATGCTGTGACCGACTTTACCACAAGTCACCTCACTTCATCAGCAAATCATAAATGCCTAGCCCATATCTCATTAATCTTATGCAAGTCCGTAGTCCGTATGGAGCTCCCCGTCTCCATACTCGATCACAAGCAGTAAGCTGAAAAGTTCCTTCAACTTCCACGTTACATAAGATCAGCAAAACACTCCTCCACCTTCTACTGACAAGTATCCGTGCCAAGACAAACTTAGCTCTACGACCTTCAAAAGGTTGAATCGCATTTCGATTTTATTTCGACGCCTTGTGGCAATTCATGCGAATTTCTTAGACCCGTAAACCGTGGCAACATGCAAACAACCAACGACGTCACGTTTCTTTCTTTGCCATGAGCTTGCGGACAGATGCAAATACAACCCAGTCAGAGGAGTTGCCGCATTGAGTAACAATTTTATGGGCTTCCACTTTTTTGCGCTTTTTCATTAAAGTAATCGCCTCCTAGCACCAGAGCCGACCGGGCAACACAGCTTACAAGCAATAGGTATTCATGCAGTCCGACCTAAAGGTATGGGAATTCGTGTTGTTGACAAGAAACTGGAAGCATGCCATTTTCTTGTCATGTCATTTTCTGAGAAGGGAAATGGCACGTAGCAGCGGCTGTTGATGTTGACTAATCTGCATGTTTGTCTTGCGCTCTTAATTAGCCTCATTAATAACCCGCAACAATCAGCATGGTGGTATAAGGCTGCCTTGACCTACAGTCTTCAGCAGGCTCTTTGTAAGCTTCACTGAGTTCTTGGATTGTAATTGCTCGAAAGTAATTCAGCGCTTTGGTTTTGTGTTTATTGCCCGAACGAATATGAGCCAATTGGTAAGCAGGGTAATAAAAGTTACTCACGCATCGTAAAAATGCGCGGCTTCGTACTTGTTTGTTTGGTAAAATTACAGCCACTACCGATGTTAGCTAAGTTCCAAGTTGCTGTTTATGTGAAGCTATTTCTTATAATTATGCAAACAAGGTTTGATTTCGTACGGGATCAGATTGGAGTGTTTAATGACACTGAGCTTGTGTGACATTGGGACAGTGATTACAGATTTTATGGGTCGCAGCCGTAATGACGGGCTGTCTTGGTCTTTTAGTGCTGCAAAGCGATTAAAATCTTAGTTGCTTGCAAGTGAAGAACTGAAATCAACCACTAACGATGGTAGTGATTTGACAGTTGAACGGCGTCTAAATTGGACGCTAATCCTTCAGTTGCATGCATCGAAACTATTAGTATTAGCCTGATTTAAATTAGATGCCAATGGTAATGATATGGTGTGTGTCGAATGAAAACTGACTGCCTCGTTCCGAGTCCAATCACTTTTTTCTTTGGTTTTGTGTTAACGGCTATAGAGAAATGTACCAGCCTCATCGCACAAAATATAGAATTACACACAACTCTAGTTTGACCCATGAAAGGTCACTGCTTTAACGCACCTTGGTGAACAAAATTGCATCATCAACCCCTCACGGTTCCTGCTGAGTAGCTACCTACTTTTGATTAAACGATACATAAGGATGGGCTGAATTTATGCTGGCTACTTTAGACCACATGTACGGGAACAGGAAGAAGGATGCCTACCAGGAGTTCAACAAGACTTAGCTGGAAGGAAAACATTGTCGAAAGTCATTCCTTAAAGTCACTCTAATATACTACAAGTCACTACTTAGAGCCTCGGCGATACGAGTAGGTGCAGAAAGGAAATGCGAGGGTTGTCTGAAAAGTTTCCGACTGAACAATGATACAAGACATTTTTTCTCAAATTTTTTTTTTATTTTTCTACATAGTCTCCTTGTAACTCTACACACTTCTCCCAGCGATGGTCCCATCTCTCTAACCCGTCCAAATAGTACTTGGCGTTTTTCTCTGCAAAATACGAGTCATTGTTCACGAAGGTGATTGCCTCCTCATTTGACGAAAATCTCTGTCCTCCGAGCGCAGTTTTTAGATGAGGGAACAAAAAGAAGTCGCTTGGGGCTAGATCTGGTGAATAAGGCGGATGGTCAAGCAGTTCAAACCGTAATTCAGGGATTTTCGCCATGGCAACCGCTGAGGTGTGAGACGGCGCGTTGTCTTGGTGAAACAGGATTTTCCTTTTCTGCAAATGTGGCCGTTTTTCCTCAATTTCTGCCTTCAGCTTGGCAAGTAATGATGCGTAGTATGCTTCTGTAATGGTTTTTCCTTTTTGAAGATAATCGATTAAGATAACTCCTTTACTATCCCAAAAAACAGTCGCCATCCCTTTTCCAGCCGAAAAAACAGTTTTTGCTTTTTTTGGAGCCGGCTCGCCCTTTGCAGTCCACTGTTTTGACTGAATTCTTGTTTCGAGCGTATAATCGTGTATCCAAGTTTCATCTACAGTAATTAATCGGCGCCAGAACTCGGATTTATTGCGCCAACAGAGCGTTGGACATTTTCATAACCTCTACTATCTCTCTCACTTTAATTCGGCGGTCGTCTAACACCATTTAGTGAACTTTAGCAATGTTATCGTCAGTGGTTGCAGTTTTTGGACGTCCCGAACGTTCATCATCTCCCAAGCTCTTACGGCCACGTTTAAATTCAGCTACCCATACACAGAGTCCAACTCATTTTTGATTTGCGTAGGCGTATTGCCTTTCAAAAACAAGAATTTAATAACAGCTCGACACTCAATTTTTTCCATTTTCACAAAAAACATTCAAATCAACTCACTCCAACGACTGTCAACTAAAACCTGCGCTTTCAAAATGACTGAAACTTCGGTAAGTAACTGTCAAAAGATGCACAACTAGCATTCATTCGCTTTTATTGACGAGTGCCGCTATCTTGCGTTGCGGTCGGAAACTTTTCCGACAACCCTCGTATATCTATAATATTTGCGGACCTGCGCATGATGTATCATATAAAATCCTTTTACAGCTCATAAATAAAAATCGGCCCCTATCCGGACTATCCGATCAAAACCTCAGGCTAAGGAAGGATGAAAAATGCATAATATCCCAATCAATTCATTTGAATCTCCAACTCCAGGACATCTGTGGTGGTACAATCGGAAAGTACTCATACGAGTTCTGTCTATTTAACTTCACCGCAGATAGTTTTTTCTGTTGTGGCCAACACGGAGTGCTAAGTACACACAAAGCACTAGGAGACCTCTAAATCAATTCATTGGCAACTACAATATATTGAAAGCATCAGAATCGTCGGATGGTATACATCTTGTATTCTTGATGTCCAAATCCTCCAGTAAGCAAACATCATCTCGGAGTATTAATAAGTCTTAGCTAAGGATATCGGTAAAATCAGCTAAGCAGCAAATTTTGTCGTAAAGTTACAATTGTGAGCAATTGAGATAGCTTTTCCCGACATAGTATCTTTTAAAATATCATAAAGTCCTAGCCGGTCTGTGCGGAGCCCTATACTAAAGTCAGAAAGAGCCTTCTAACATGCCACTGCAGATCTGTTGGTCCTTATATTGTATTACCGCGACAATTCCATGGGAAATACAATGTTAGTGGCAGGCAGAACGCACGATGACGAGCAATATTACCGTCCCATTGACTTCGATAAAGAAAGCATGAAAGTATTCAAACGGAAGTCGCACAAGGGCTAGCGGAATTGATGGTTTATCAGCCGAATTATTGTAAGAGTTAAGAGCTAATTGCTTTGATTCCTATATCCGCCTCATTCCTTGGTCATTCAATCCTTGTGTCATCGATTTCTAAGCAAGTATTGTGCACCACATTTACTTATGGCAACGCTTACTTTTGCCTTCCTGGGTAAGTTGTATTTGCAGCAAGTACACTTAATACAATCGATTTGTCCTCGTACGTCAAAATATGACCAAATTCTCAGCCACTTTTTTCTCCATATAGTAGCGACTATATCTAGATAAGTTCTTATAACAAACTGTTCACTTGAGATATGGTTTACCTGGGAAACTCTGAGGACGATGCCCTGACACCAATTTACAACGTTCATCTGACTGCCGATTACTTTTTATCGCACTCAGTGTTGAATCAAAAAAGTAGCCTATTTTTTAAGGCCCTGGGCGGCATACCGAGCGCCAGTATACCCGATATTTTCCCGAACTCACTTTTATACATTAAACTCGGTCCCGCCATCAGCCCCAAGAAAATATTTCCTAGGTAAGGCAAGTTATCAATTTTTGATCTCTTGTACAACAATGCCTATTGGACAGCAAGACTTTGTCCATTACATTCTTCTGGTTCTCTCAGATAGTACTGTGATACTGCAGCTATCATACCCCGCTTTGGACTTCAAAAGCTGTGAGAACTTAACTTCCGCCCATGCTTTTCCATATCATCTTTCACAATCTTGAAAGCAATGAAGCGGAGACCTGTTACCGACTCACTGCAAAAAGTTTACGTGGTCAGAGCAGTAGTAGTAAAAGCCTGCCTGTTCAACACCGTAAACTAAATCAAGGTATTCATCAATCCCCCGTTCTAACGAGTATTTGAGAGGCCGATTACAGCTGATGTACGCAGGATTGGCATATAATGAGAGATGTCATCTATAAATTTCTGAAATTTACCATGAAACGTTACACATTCAAAGAAAAAATTCAAATTGTTGAGTTTTATTACGAAAATTCATGTTCAACCATTTGTCTTTCGAGAAGTGTATGCCCAAAATAATCAAAAAACTCCAAGAGTCAGGCCCAGTAAAAGATGTGAAGACGCTAAAATGCACTCGCGGCAGCAAAGGAAAGTGTCCAAAACCGACACAAACAAACCGAATTTGATATAGCTCTCCATGCGCCCTAGGTCCAATTAACACAAGAACTGAAGCCGGCCGACCACTAGCAGCGCCGGACGTGTTCGAATTGGGTCCAAGAAAATATGCATGTTGCCACTGATTTTTGTAAGAAAATCGTGCTTTCGGATGAGGCCCATTTCCACGTTAATAAGCGAAATGTACCGCATCTGGGGCACCAAAAATCCATGCATGATTCAGGAGATGCCGATGCAACCTGAACGAATAACTGTTTGGTGCGGTTTATGAATTGGAGATGTCATAGGAAAATGAGGCTGGAAAAGTCATTACGATCAATGGAGTGCGCTACCAAGATATACTAAACAATTTTTTTGTGGCCGGAGCTCGGGATATGGATCTCTACTCTCAACAGGAAGGTACTACGTGCCATACCAGGCACGAAGTTTCCTGGTTGCGTAGTTTCGCATTTCGGAGACACCCATTGGCCGCCAAAATCGTGCGACTTAATACCGTTAGACTTCTTTCTTTGAGGCTATATTAAAAGAAAATTCTACGCCAACCACCCGCAAACAATTCCAACTTTGAAAGCGAAAATTGAAGCTACCACCGCCCAGATATGCCCCAATTATATGAAGGAGTGATTGAAAATATTGAGAGAAGGATGAGGGTCTGCAAATAAGTCCGAAGCGGTAATTTGTCAGATATTATCTTCTATAAATAATCCCTATGTGTCTACTTTATGAAGCAATAAAGGTTTCAGATAAATCTCAACAACTGCTCGTTTTATCCAAAAAAGTAAGTCCGAAACCTCTTGTTTTGTCCACAGATGGATGAAAATATTTACTTCCCCAGCAGCTGTACATATTTCGATACCGAGTTCGGGTCTTGGAAAAGAGATGGTAGCGGATGAGCCTTTGATAGACCAAAGGGAGCGCTCACATCCCCGAACGAGTTACTGACTTCGGTCTAACCCGTCCTATTTTTTTTAATTTTTTTTTTATTTTTATTAATTCAGTTTTTACCTATATAGTGAGTTGATATATTTTATAAGAAACTATAAGCTAAGAATTTAAGAATATATGCATCCTAGATGCGATCGTCGCACGACTGGTGCACTAAAAAGGGACTCCCAGTCAATCTTCTCAGAACTTAGGTCATGAAGAAGCTGGCTGATATGCCTTATTTAGTGCTTAAAGACGTCACCATCTGATTTTCCAACGAAATTAAGTATTTAGGTGTCATTCTGCATAACAAATTTCCTTGAACTGGAAACAAACTTTCGGCGTGACATGGGGTTTGTCACTGAGATGGGTCCATTAGCTATTATACGGCCAATTACAATATATCCTATACGTCGGCTGTTTCTTGGAATTCGTCACTGCTGCTTTTAACAAGCCCCCGAAGAAGGGTCTGTCTCGGCTGCTTGAGGGCTTTCCCTAGCACGCCTGGCTTTGCTGTAAACGCAGTGATAAATCTCCCCGGACTGAGCTGTAAAAACCAATGTCCGTTCGAAAAGAAGTGGTATCAGGTACAACATGCACTGCAGTTTTGATGATCTTGCGTGCCAACTGTTTTCTGACTCTGGTCTTCTTGATATTCCGTCTGGTGCAATGAAACTCAAACTCCTATGATACCGAGTTTCCCTAATTTCGGTCAGATTCTGAGAAAGGAAAGGTTTGTAGTTTGGCCTTCACAGATGGCTTCGAAGTCGATTCAAGATGCGTCGCACGTGCCCTTTCTTTAAGACGGCAAAGTTAATTTCACCAGACATGAGGAAAATTTGCATCTGTCTTTTAAGCCCTGATATAGGGGTATCTATAATGGAACTGGCCCCCCAGGTTGGGGGTTGGAAAGGACGTATCTAAAGTTGCCTATCCCTGCAAATGAAACAAGGACAACGATATTCGATTCTGCACGTAGATTGTTAGGTCCTTTAATAAGCGACGTATAGCCGAACAACTAACGCAGGCCCTGGACTGCTGCAAAGTAGATATTACTGCCATCCAAGAAATGCGATGGGGTATTACGGACATAAGGAGGATGAAAAACTGTGATATACATATACTACGGTGATTCCCATCGACGGTAAAAGCAGCGTCTATTTGGATGCGGATTTGTTGTTAGAGGCAGGATTAGGCAAGAAGTCTTGAGTTTCGGACATGTGAACGAGCGCTTCGTAGCAATCCGTATTAAAACTAAATTTTCCAACATTAGCCTGGTACGCTCTTACGCCATACAGAGGAGAAAGATGACGACAACAAACAGGGCTTCTACGAGCTCCTAGACAAGACCAACGAGCAGTACTCTGGCTATGACAATAAAATTGTCATTAATATTACGGATGGGACCCTTTACTGAGCTATACAGAGCAGTGTCTAGTTTAGGCGGCTTTGCCAAACCCGTTAGTTTGTGTAGCATGATGATGGAGAATGCACGCTGCTCCATCAAGGTCGGTAAAGAACTCATAGATACCTTTGATGTCAAAAAAGGGTTAACAAAAGGCGAAACATTGTCATGCGATTCCTTTAACATCATTCCGGAAAGAATAGGGAAAAACTCACGCGCCAACACAAGGTCGATGATATTGACATAATCGGCAGAAGGCATCAAGAACATCTCGTAAGAAC
The DNA here is from genome assembly GCA_963966105.1 of Volucella zonaria. Lineage (NCBI taxonomy): Eukaryota > Metazoa > Arthropoda > Insecta > Diptera > Syrphidae > Volucella > Volucella zonaria. Next base: position 77,668,892 of record OZ014534.1, on the reverse strand, counting down.
TCAGACGGTTCTCATCTTATTTCCGCCATGGTCTTCAATCAATTGAGCGACAGGATGTAGATTCAAAATTCGAACGAGCATTTCGGAGTACTGTTGTGCTCCACTTTACTGATCATACACCAGTCACGCCTTCCACTTCTTTCTTTATTTTAAAAAGCCCTGAGCTTCAATTTCAAATCTCTCAGCTGCTTCGGCTTTTGCAATCGGAATCTTAAGTAGGATATGCTTCTGGATCCTTTATGATAGCCATGCGCCATGTTGTTTCCATGTTAAGGTGGTGTCTGAGTTGTTCGTACTCCATAGAGATGTGACTGTGCTGTATATGGGTATGGTAAGCATGTTGACGAGGTTGCCCCTAATAGATTAAGAAGGAAGGTATATGAAAGGATGCAAATCGCATTCTAATCTGATACCTGTTCCCCACCGGTATCGGATGTCGGGAGTGAAGCTTGAAAAAACTCAGCGAGTTCAATCTCAATGTGCACATATGTACATGTATGTTAATCTTCTTTGATCTGGTCGATGCCAGCAGATAAGACTAAGGTGATATTGCGGCTGATCAGATGCTCAAAAATATTCATTCCATGACAATGTTATTGCCGTTTCAGAAGTCGCGTGATTTTAGTCTCCGGTCGTGATTACCTTGATACTGTTAAGCTTTCGAAGTTATCATACTCACTCTGAGCTGGAGGAACCCTTAGTACATCACATTGTTTAATAACAACGTCGGCTATTCGGCTACTGCGATTTGGGATTATTTATTTTATCGAGTTTGCTTTTTCGAAAAAAGACGTACACGTGGTCACCTTTGAAATTTTTGGGATAACAACTGCGAACTACTTAAAGTTATGGATCTCAAATACCTCTGCTTTGCAGTAAGTTCGGGCAACTATATTAATACAGGAATCAACAACAGATTAGCTTTTATATTGCTCTTCTTCTAATCCCTAGACGACTTTTCTGATACCACCCGGAATTTATTCAGAAAATTAAAAATACAAGTTTATTCATCTAAATCTATGGCTTTCTGGCAAAAATTCATGATGCACTACACCGTTGTAATCCATGAAAACCGTGAGCATTGCCTTCTTTTTTTTTTTCGTCGGTGTTCGATGTTGGTGGTCTTCCACTGCGTTCATCATCTTCATTTCTAAAATTGTAAAAAATGGCCAACGTTCACAGAGATACGAGTGGATGTACTCTTGGCTACGTAACTTTAGCAAATGTCAAGCTATGATGCTAAGATTTAGAGGAAATGTCAACAGCAGATCTACCAACTTAAACAAAAAAAAAAAAAAAACAGAACTCAAAACGGAGCAATGGGAACGCCACACGGTGGTGTGGTGCGGGAACTTTTTGATCAAGGTGGTATATCCCTGAAAAAGTCTCGAATGATTTTCTGTACCATCCGTCTTAAAAGTACCTCTCTGAGATTGTTACGGCTCCTAAATATACTTACGTGCAAGTTAGTGTGAACTCTTCTCCTTTGGAGCAAGAGCTCGTTCAGACATATGGTATAACGCTCAAATATGAATCGTCTGGCGAGAAGATGCTACCACACTGTGCAACTTATTTTTAATATCCGTCTGTTCCTAATTACGTCACCTACTTAAACGATACTCATCGAAAGTCATCCAAAAGCTACTGTTGGCAACTGACAAAATCGAATAAAGTTTAACAGCAGAACCAATGATTGAATACTTAACTATTCCACATTCCTTCAACATGCTTAATTTTGTGCAATCAACCACATGGACTAAGGCACAGGTGTTGGCTCATGACCGATATCCTAAAAAGAAAAAAAATTCCTGAAGCCAGATCAACTTTCATGTATGGATGTTTCAACTATACCTCGTATGCAATCCCAGTTGAATGCTTCAGATATTTGTCACGTAAATTTACTGCAGGGAATCGATTAAGCAATAGTTCTCTTACTATTACGAGTATATGCCTTGTGACAGGATAGTTCTTTCAGCGAATTAAAATGATTTATGAATCAACAACTTTTAATATTGAAACGTTAGCTTTTATTGATTTATAGCATTCTTTAGACTACAAATTCTTTTCAAAAGTCCAACAGCAGCTGCATTCAACTATTGTCTTTGACGAACTCACACCAAATCGATCACATGCCTTGCTATTCATAGTCATGGTCTACAATTCAAAGCAATGTCAACGTTTAGATGCTTAGATTCTGAACTTGTCTCTCCCGTACTAGCCTTATAAGAGTGAATTGTCCCAGTTTCGAATTACCTCATTGTAATTAAATCAACATTACACAATGCAATTCAATTCAATTAGCAAAAGATACACTTAATCATTTTCTCGTCCACTCTGGGAAACTCTACTTAAAGTCAATTTTCATGCCAACCCAGTTCAGAGCTCCATAAAATGATGATGATTACTATGAGTCTCACACCCAAGTTACAATGTTCAACAGCGCGACTGCATTGTGTTGCCAGCACCTTAGGCATAACACATCTTGTGGTCCACATTCGTATTCAGCTTACATCTGTCCAGAGCTGGCACCTTCAGATGTGGTTAAAAGCCACCGCTCTTAGTTGCAATCGCTTTGGTTACAGATAGCGCATGGCATGTGAACATCAAATTACAAATCCAACAAGTCTACCTAAATGTGTCTTATGGTCGCTTAAGCCCGATTTTTACTATTCTCTAGTATGTTGGTACTTAATACAGTGCGTACGGGGCAGTACATAACATACCTATACTCGTACAGGATTTAATGCACCTCAATCAATCCGAATCTCAATTTCGTAATTAAGCGCGAAGTGGGCATTTAAAAATGTTAACCATTTACCAGGGTGCATGACTTGTAGGTAAGTGATGGGAACTAAACTGGATTTTGGGAGTACGTACGACAGATGGATAAGCCGGCCGGCCGCTTTAAAAGCAATAATTATTGTCGCAAGACTTTTTTAATCGATTGCGTTTGTGATGAATGTAAGAAGTTTTGCACGCAGACCGAATTTATAGCTCCAACTGACAACTTTCATTGCTGCTGGGGTCATGTGGTGTGTTTTATTGAATGTAACGATAAATCTGATGGTCCAACAGATATGAGCACGAGAGCATATACACAAATGCTCCGTCTGAATTATGAACCTTCACCAAACTCCAATCCGGATTAAGCTTTGCCCAGTTTACAATTGAACAGGCTGTACCGTGCACAGGATATTAATGTGCCGATATACCATAGCGGATTGACAAATGTTCAATTTTGGTCAGCTTATGCAAATCAAAATTTGATACAGTTTCAGTTTTGCTGGGGAATGGAAAGTAATGCAAAGAGTATATAACCTTGAGTATCTAGTCAGCATGCCGCAGCATATTACCTCTTCAGTCGGTCAGTCCTTCAAGTCAATGCCAAAAGTAGTTTTTAACTTTGAGCCCAGTAGCAAACTAATGAAAAAAGAAAGAAGTATCGAAATTCCGATTGAGATAACATAAATGGGATTGTAATGCAATAGAACCAAGTGAAGATTGACGAAGTTGCGATATCTGGAATTGACAGAGAGCATGCTCACTACTCAACAATTGATCTACTCACTTTGATGAGGAAAAACTCGGTTTTATTCGTTCAACATGACATAGTCACCTTCTACAGTGATACAATCAGTGCTTGCATTTGTATGCCCTTCTTATAGAATGATTTCTCCAACCAGGCACGTAGCCAGGGGGGGGGGCTAAAGGGATTCAGGATATGCAAAATAAAATCTTGGATATGTGCTCTGATATTGTCACGAGAAAAATATCTAACCGGGCTAGAAGTTCGAGTTGTTTTAGTATTCTGGCTGATGAAACAATGGATTTTTCCGACATTGAGCAACTTTCAATATGTGTTCGATGTGTTGACATCTTTACGGACCCAAAAAGTAGTATGCTTCGGGAAGATTTTGTAGATTCTATTCCTGTTGATGACCAAACTGCTGAAAACCTGACAAAAACCATACTGCAGCGAGATGAGGGACTACATCTAGATATGGACAAGTGTGTTGGCAAAGGTTATGACGAAGTGCAGAGTAGGATACGGCAACAGTATCCAAACGCCAGATATGTTCACTGTGAAAGTCATCGCTTGAACCAGGCTCTGTCTAATGCCATGTCAAGACTCTCGATTCGCAATCTTTTTGGTGTATTAAGCGAAATAGCCAATTTCTTCCGAAACCATTCAAAATGCCATACAAAAGCACGCACCAGAAAGCAGGAAAAACAAGGTTTGTTGAAAGGCATGACAGCATTATCTCATTTGTAGAGCTCTTCAAATGTATTGCGATTGGTCTTGAAGAAATATGCAGAAATATCCAAATAGATATGGGCGATGCCTTCAAAAGCATCAACTCTCTTGGTAGCAATTCAAAGAAGTGATTTCCTGGTAAGCTGCATTATATGCGAAAAACTTTTTAGTTAAACGCTATCCTTATCAATTTTCCTACAAAATCAATCTTTGAATTTCGTGTATGCAATAAATCACACAAAACAAGTTTTAAAATCTCTTAAAAATATAAGAGAAAATGTCGAAGATTTTTTCAGAGATAGTTTTCAATCCGCATCACAACTTGCCGAGGATTTATTTGAAGTTAACATATAGTAACAGCTCCGAGGATTTCTTTGAAACAAACAATATGCTCCAATCCAGAAATATCATGTCCTGAAGATTATTTAGAGTTTCTGTACTTATTCCCTGTCTAGATTTTCTAATACAAAATCTCACTGACAGATTTATGGTCAACGAGGATGTTCTACCATCGTTTCAAGCTCGTTTGCTGCCGTTAATCGAGAAAATGAAATGTAAAAGCTAACTCAATATCATTGTCAGCTGTTAACTGGTGCGAAAAAATTTCATCGATTGATCCCTCTACCGATGTTCTGAAACTGCTAGATATATGTGACAAGACCTACTTCAGGAGTATAAGCTCCTTGCTTACAATTTTCGCCACACTACTTGTTGCAACAGCTAGCTTTGAAAGAACCTTCTCAAACATGAAAAGGATCAAAACAGTATCCCTAAGCGTCATGGGCCATCCAAGACTTAGCGCAGTTGCAATGCTGTCTGTTCACTCAGGTATTCATGTGGATCTAGATGAAGTAATCGATATTCTTTCTAAAAAAAAGACAAGGCGTTTATTGCTGTTAAAAAGCAATATTAAAAGAATTACTATTTATTAAATTTAATTTATAAAAAAACAAATACAAATAAAAATAAAATATTCATGTACTTTTCTACCCCCCCCAGAAACAAACTCCTGGCTACGGGCCTTCAAAATACTTTTCAGTTTCTGCGGTCAACTCTGTCTTCGTGGATTTTTTTGAGGTTTGCGAACAGGTAATAAGAGTCCATGTTTCATCCATTGTCACATACCGCATGCTTTTCATTTGGAATGAAGAACTGCAAATAGCGCTCTGAATCATCAACACGTTGTTGTTTTGTTCAACTGTGAGCAAACGCGGAATTCAGCAAACCAGGGAGAAATGATTGCTTTCGGTGGAGCAGATTCCTTAAAACACTTTTCAAGTCATTCCTAAGTTTTAAATATATTTTTTCCCGGTGGCTAATGGTCGAAATGTCACTAAATTTTGACACGTATCGCTTGAAGGTTAGTGCTGACCCAAAATCGTATGGATATGTTATTAGAGTCGCCATCTATGCAACAGTCTCGGGACTTTGACCTCTGACCACCTCCTATAATTCAGATTTATTGGATCGATCTTTTGAGCTTCCAATTTAAAGACGATCATACCCTCATTTCAATGCACGAAACAATATTCACTTGTTTAAGTTTATATATAGTCCTCATCTGTCCCCATATGACTTTGGTTCTGGTGTACATATGCCTCAGCTGAACTGCTTTTCTTGGGCTCAGTATCGATTGGATCAACCGCATCGCATGGAAGTGTTATCCTTCCGAAATATGTGCCCGTTATATCTGAAAATCCTTAGAACAGGCCGCACGAATGATGAATGGATTCATATTGGATTGGAATAGCCATGGTCCTCAGCAGTGGGTCTCGGAATCTTTGCATGTCCTTATAAATCTTATTTTGATGACATTCAGTTTAACATTATTTCTGTGAGATCTTTCAAACTCATTCCTGGTGCTTCCCCTTAATTGTTCTGGGTCACGTGTACTTATGGCGAGATGCTCTTCTGCCTGTCTTTGCAATAGAGCTGTTCTCCCACCTTAAGGTTCGATCTATCTCCACTCCCGTCATCTTATAGTGATGTCTATCAGCTATTCCTATATCAGGGTTTCATCTGAAAACTCTTAGTATGATGCGTTGATATCTTTTTGTGAATGACTCCAGCTTCAAGTCACTAGGGCGGTTATTTTTGGCGGATATTTTGAAGAGTGCGGCAAACCGAAGGAAAAACTTCGAACAGGTCCAATCGCCGAAATTTTGAAAAATTGAAAACCGCCGAGAAAAGTTGCTCACAAGGAGCAACGACATTTTGCGGTAGATGGAGAAATTACTTTAACAGTTTGCTTGATGAAGATTTCACACGAAGCCACTATTCCCATTTGCTCAGAAGTAGAAGGGGAATATACTTTTTGCTTTTCATTGTATAAAGGCAAATTCGACACGAAAAATTGCAACAACTACTGGTCGGTAAAACTAATGCCGCATACTTTGAAAATGTATGAGGGAGTTCTAGGCAGTCGACAATACAATGTTATTAAATACTATAGCAGTAAAGAATTTCATCTACCCTGGATCTGCAGTTACAAGCAGCAATGACGTCATCGTTGTTTCTGTACGAGCTGTACAACGACATCGGTGGAGTCAAGCATCTATGGATGACTAGGCCACGCCGAATGAATGGACACCACAACTCCGGCCCAAGGAGCCTTCGATTTTAACACAGAGGGACCACGTAGCAGTGAACAACCGCATCTAACTTTGGCGTACGCAAGTGGCAGCGCACCTCTACCAACCTCACGGGCTCCACTAATGGTGACTCACGAGAGATCGCGCTAGCTGGAGCAGTTTGTTGGTTGAGGCCCAGGTTCATCCCAGGCTGAAGGCCAGTCTAAATAAGTAAGTAATGCGGTGAATCCGGCTTTGTTGAAGGCAGATTTACTTATGAGGCGATTCAAAGTACCATGGATAAATATAGCGACACTGCGAATCTTCTTGATTGCTTTGGAAACAGCGTTTGATAGAGTTAGCGGAAAGGTTGTATGAAAGGTGTACAGTGACCCATTTAATCAAAAGGGCTTGCTTAATCCAATTTTCGGGTGGGTCTACAATGGAAATGCAACTCCGGTGATAGGAAAATTTATTTCTTTTATAAAAATTAGGCAAAGGATTACAAAAAATCACTTCTTTTTCATTTTGTTTGATATTTTTTTTATAGTTATTTAGAACTAGAACTAATTTAAGGTTTTTTGAAATACTATTTCCGTACACTTTTTAGGTTGAGTTTAGAAAAGGGCCCGACCTAAGCTCAACAGAGAATTAATTCCCAGATATTTCTGCGGCAACGTGTGGGCTTTTTGCTAGACAGATTTGCTTTGAAGAGGTCAGCCAAACTTAACTTTTTTTCTCTCTCTCTCTCTCTCTCTCTCTCTCTCATTGGAGAAGTACAGCGCTGGCCAAATTGCACCATTAAAGGGTTTTCCCTGAATTGGTATCGTTCGGCAATATTTTGTGATAAAAACCAGTAATTAATTTTTATTACTCATTCAAGGAAAAATTAAAATTTGAGTTTGAGTCTAGAGTTTTTCACAGGGCTGGGCAAAAAGACTAACCATTTTGTCCAAATGATTAGTTGAAAGTGATCAATCGATTAGAAAATATTAGCTGAAGAATAAAAGTGGACATTTCATACAACAATTTGTTTGAAATTTTGTTCAAGGTCTCGAATAGAAAATAGTTCATGTTCTGTGCCATAAAAAATTATTACCAACTGCCCGATGAAAATTTGTCAAGCAGAAAGGTGTTCGAAATTAAAAAAAACATTATCATCAATCAAAATGGGTCGATCGAAAAAGAATTTGGAAAAGACCAAGGAATGGTTGGAAAATTATCTCCATATCGATACTGAGAGAGCAAGACAAACGTGCTGTCCTCGCATGCGAATTCAAAGACTTTTAGGACCGGAGCGTTGGTATCCGCTGTACATGACCCAGCCGCTTCAGTCGTTGGACCATCACTCTTCTGGCTAAGTCGATGTTGCTATACAGCTCGTAGAGTTCGTCGTTGTATCCCCTCCTCCACTCCCCATTTATGCCGACGGAATCGAAATTCACCAGAAGAATTTTTCTCTCAAAGCAGCCAAGAGCACCCTCATACATTTTTGATAAAATCCGTGGCTCTGCGCCATAGAGCAGTACTGCGATTATTAAGGTCTTATGGTATATAGGGTCACTTTTGCTGTTCGATAGAGAGCTTTGCTAGTCAATTGCCTTCTTAGCCCAAAGAAGCAGCGATTGGCAAAAGATATTCATCATTTGGTATTATATCTGTCGTGTCACCCTCGACATCTCTGTCCGAGACATCGGCGTTGGGTGTCCTTTCTGTCGACAGCGTATACTTAGTCTTGACCTCTTTGAGCGTTAAACCCATCTTCGCCGATTCCATCTCCATACTCGCGAAAGCGGCACTGATATCACGCTGGCCTCCTCCGATTAAGTAAATATCATCGGCGTATGCTATTAATTGGACGAACTTTTGAGAAATTGTGCCTCCTGTGTTAGCGCAATCAAGAGTGATGTTAAAGAAATCATATGACAGCGCGTCGCTTAGTATGAATCCTTTTTTGATATCAAAGGTCTCTGTGAGTTGTTTACCGACCTTGATGGAGCAGCGTGCATTCTCCATCGCCATCCTGCACAAGCGGAGGAGTTTGGGAGGGATGTCAAATCTAGACATGGCTCTGTATAGCTCATACGAATAAAAGCAACTGCAGTTTTTTCTAATCCTTTAGTAATAAAGTATAATAGGGATCATGAAAAGATGAAAGGTGTTGTAACCATGGCAGTCTCTGCCCCAAGCCCATTGCGAGTCAAAATAATAAAAAAAGCATTTCTACTCCACAAAAGGATCTTTTCATAGTGAAATTGGATTAGGCTCGTTTATGGATTTTGAGAAGTTCCCTGAGAACACAGAACGTGGATGTTCTTTCATCCTACAGAATTATAACAGTTACCAAAAACGAGGAAGTTCCAGGAAATTGCGAAATCACGGAAATATTAACTAGAGTGAAGCTTCAAGGCATGATGGATCATACTGAAAGGCGGCTTTTAGAAAGCAAGAGTGGGGCAGTTATTTGCGTTTCCAATAATTATTACATTACAAAGTAAGTGCTGCGGTGATGGACCCTCTGGGCAAGGTGCTTACAAGCTAAAAATGAATGCACCAAATGGTGATGTTCCACTGAGGCTTAACACTTCAAATGGTGAACATTGGAGGAACCCAAAAGGAAACTGGAGAACTCATAAAAAGTACAGTCAACGATATCAAAAGTCAAATTGCTACTCCTCACCCTACTGTATATACAGTATTGTTCGAAACCTAAGCAACTTTTTCTTCTAAATTATTCAAAGTCGAATATTTATGTATTCATTATTATTTTTAGAACTTAGAGAATTTTTATTTATTAAAGTAAGTACTTAAATAGATTTAGAAAAAACAAAAATCAAAAATCAATTCATTCAATGAAAAAAATGCAGCTGTTCGAAACCTAAGCAACTTTTAATATTTAGTGTGATAACCTTTATTTGTGATTACCTCCGCACATCTATGGGGCATAGACTTAATTAGGTTTTGTATTGTGGACGTTGGTATCGATTTCCATTCCGTTTTCAAACAGGTCATGAGCTCATCCATATTTTTGAAGCGCTGATTCCCAACTCTGCGCGTTAAGATGCCAAACAGATTTTCAATAGGATTCAAGTCGGGGGATTGGGCTGGCCAATCCAGAACTTGAATCCCATTGGTCGACAGCCATTCTTTGACCAGCTTCGATGAATGCTTCTGGTCATTGTCATGCTGAAACACCCATCGAAGTGGCATATTCCATTCGGCGTATGGTAGCATTTGATCTTGCAAGATGTCACGGTAGACAAATCGAGCCATTATAGTGTTTATTTGGCAAAAAGGTCCAACTCCATTCGCAGAGAAGCAAGTCCACGCCATTATACTCCCCTCCCCATGCTTAACTGTGCCTTTGCAATACCGAGAATTCAACTTTTGACCCTTTCTTCTCCGAACGTGACAGATGCCATCAGAGTTGAACAGGTTTAACTTTGATTCATCACTAAAAAGAACCATCTTCCACTTGTCTACGGACCAATTTATAGGCGCTTTTGCAAAATCTAATCTGAAAGTGTTTTAAAATTTTAACATTCGAGACAAGAAACTAAAGTTCTTTTAGGTATACCTTTTTTTTAAATGTTTCTTTGTTAATAAAGGCTTATTAGATGACGAATAACTTTTTAAGCCGTTTTCCAGTGCACGTTTTCTAACAGTGCTGGAACTAACGTTGAGTTGCAATTCATTCGCAATGTCTCTCGATGATATAAAAGGGTTCTTTGTGATCAAACGGAGAATTTTTTCTATTGATCCGACGTGTTGTTTTGCGAGGACGTCCACCGAGATTCACTTTCTCGGTTGTTTCAATTGTTCGATATTTCTTGATAAGCCGTGAAATAATAGATTTGTTGATATTGAACTTTTTAGCTATTGCTATTTGTGATTTTCCATTTTTGTAACACTTAATTATTTTATTTTTAATCGTTTGTTCATACTGTGTACGCGCCATAATTAATTAATATATCAATTGAAAAAACGAGTGTGAACTCGAACCTCTTTACACAACAAATGCTCTCAACTAATTTAAAAAAAGTCGCAAAAAAATTACCGTAAGGTACCGTTTTTCGCTGAACAGTTGTGTTTACGTAGAAGTTGCTTAGGTTTCGAACAGCTGCATTTTGAGAGGAGTTTGCATTTATTTATTTTTTTTTCATTGAATGAATTGATTTTTTATTTCTGTTTGTTCTAAACTTATCTAAGTACTAACTGTAATAAATTAAAATTATCTTAGTTCTAAAAATAATAACAAATACATAAATATTCGACTTCGAATAATTTGGAAGAAAAAGTTGCTTAGGTTTCGAACAATATTGTATAGTTAATGACGAAATAGGGATAGTTGTCGACCATGAGTTCTCTTTAACTACGACTGACAGCGGTCATGTCCCATATGCAAAAGAACGTAAAAACGCTGCAACAATGAAGATGAATCAAATGAAGACGAATCTATTAAAATCAAGGAGTCAGCAAATGGAAGAAACTAACAAATCCAAAAGCATTTTCGCGATGTGGATTGACCAAAACAAGGATTGGAAATACCAATGATGTAAATACTTCGAGAAGAATTTGTTCAAAAGGCAGAGGTAATAGCACTCAATTCAGAGATAACCAGGCTTGAAGTAATGTCTATTGTTTTAAATTGCAGGAAAAATTTAACGCTATCAAGCATACTCCCCATGCCAAGAGAACAACAAAGGTATTAAAGCATAAACATCCTGAAAAACAAATCACACCTATTTTTCATAAAATGTTGCCTCATAGTCAAAACATAATCGAACAGGAATTCAAAAATAATCGTAGCTCAGGAATTTAAAAATAAAGACTACAAGAAATATTGATATCAGAATACGTGTAAGATATCAAGGATGCTGCGAAATAAAGACCTTTTCAACACGCTTGTAGTCTCATCAGACCTACTCGTTTCTTCCATAAGGCATGTCAGAACCGAAAAATGTCTCACAGCACAATACTTTCCAGAAATGATAAGCTTATTAGACATTATCTCAGATGTTGACGAAAGTTTCCAAGAAATCGGAATTTTCTATATTTAAATTTTTGATTCGTTTATTTTTTTCTTCACTGTTTAACTTGAAATGAATCACTGAAATATATTATTATGTACTTCAATGTGCCAAAAAATAAAAAAAAAATTGAAAACTGTTTCGTTTACTTTAATTCATCACCGTTTGGCTCGGATTAGCTTTGTTACGATATCTTTAATCGTTTAAGGGCTACATATGATTTTTGCAAGGAAAAAAGTCAAAATGAGCCACTGTGCGGCGACTATAAGATCTCAAAGAGTACCCACATTTACAGAAGTCCCTACGTTAACAAACCGATTGTGAACAAATTACTTGATTAAACAAATCAGATGGTTTCGCTACGTTCAATGAAGGTCGCCATAAAATAATGACCACAAAGGAATATAGGCTTAAGTGATAGCCGGCGAAAAAAAAAATAATTAGATTACTCCATCAGCTTACAAATTTCTTAATTAATATCACACTTAATCTACATAAGAAGTAAAAGGAATATGAAATTGGTATTACGCATAACATAGCGCCACGAATATAAAAAAATTGAAATAATAAACGAAAGATCGATTTGCCAACTGCGGCCGTGGTACAAATACCAAACTGATTTACGAGTAGACTCCGACGTAGCTAGATATTTCAATTCCGATGACTCCTGCGGCTTCTCCAATGACACGTTTGATAGATTACGAGTAGGTTGGTACTATGGAAAGAGAGGAGGATTTGTTTATCCAGTTACGAAAAAGTTAGGCACCTCATCTGTGATCCTACTTCAAATGGCCTACCTGACGAAAAATTTGCTAGAGACTTGTTCTGAACGGTCAAAGTCTATGAAATTTAAAGAAGAAGGCATGAGACGATTTTTGAACATAACACCGGGACCGCTAAGAAAAGTGCAATTGCTAAAACTACATTCCTTCAGTAGCTACAAGGAGAAGAAACAGGTCGGCAAAAGTTGGGTCAGTTGAACAGGCATATCCCTGATAGCCGTAGCTACCTCTGTTTCCTAAGCTTTGAGCTGACCAAAGTTGGAGAAGATTTATGGAGCTTTTTGTGTGGATGGCATTTACAGCGGACTACAAGCCGCCAAGTGCTTTGCTTACATTGAAGGAAATCTTAAAACAAACAGCCAAAATAAGAACCTGCTGGCAGGGCATTTTATCTGCACTGAACTGCATTCTCTGCTTAATGTTGTCAAGAATTTTAGGTACGTCTAACTGTCTGTCGAATTATGCTTAGAGACTGACTGTTCTTAAGTGTAGATAACCCAAGACGTAACAGATTTAATGCACTTGAAAATAAATAAATGAACGCGGCAGTCCAGAATGGAGCAAGGTCTAGTCCACTCACTGTATGTTCGTCATTTCATGGAAAGGGATAGGGGACCTACAATTGTTTGCCAACTTTTTGTCAGGCAGAAGATTGCACTTTTGAAGTTTCTCTACCTTCTTGGTATGGGACATAGGACCTTTAATCATGGACCTTTTATGAATGGATCGATCCAATAACCGGTAAATTAATCATTCAGTTAAAATAAGATTATCTAGTGCCCAACACTGCTATGTAATTACATGTACGATACCCATATATAGTCTAGAAAATGCCGCCAGTACCGCCAGATCGATCCCTGTGGTCGATCTTTGATGTACGAGTTTATTGCAATTCGCTTGATTAAACAACGTAGAATACAAATCAGTACTTATAATAAAGGGTGACCAGTTAAGAACGATAGAAAAAGAAATTAAACAAAACAACGGCGGTGTGAGGTATAAAATTGATTTTGGATTTATTTTGAAGCTATGTTCCTGCTATTATGTGTGGAATAGCACATCATTCAAATAGCTGCCTCGGCTTCGCTGGCAGTGCTTCAAGCTGGCGGTCCAATTTTGATGACTCGGTCCCATATATGCGGGGTAATTCCGATACCAGCGCGCCGAATGTTGGTCTCGAGCACGTCCAAAGTAGTTGGCCTGTTAGCATAGACTAATGACTTGACGTAGCCTCAGAGAAAATAATCGAGTGGTGTCAAATCGCGTGATCGGGGCGGCCGATTGATGAATGCTCGCCATGAGTTGACCCAGCCGCTAAATTTCTCCTTCATATCTGCGACCGTTGCTTCGCTTGTACGGCATGTAGTGCCGCCTTGTTGGAATAACAGCTCGGATATATCGATGTTGTTGAGCTCTGACTACTGAACGTCGGTTAACAACGCTCTATACCTGAGACCATTGACAGTAACGGTGTCTCGTTCCTCATTTCGAAAGAAATAAGGTCCGACGATGCCGCCATGCAATAAACCGCACCAAACAGTCAATCTTTGTGGATGCATTGATGCTTGGCCGAACATTTGTGGCTGTTGTGTTCGCTCCAATAATGGCAATTTTGCTTGTTGACATAGCCGCTGAGCCAAAAATGGGCCTCGTCCGAGAAGATGATTTTTAGGTCAAAATCCGAATCTCCGGCCAACATTTCCAGTGCCCAATTAGCGAACTCACTGCATTTTCTATGGTCATCCGGGTTCAATTCTTGGGTCAGCATAATCTTATACGGATGTAAGCCCAAATCAACCGCAAAATAAGCCGGGTTGAATCTCTGGCGATGCCCAATTCAGCTGATCGGCGCCGAGTTGATATTTCTTTGTCTTCTGAGATACTGGCCGCTACGGCGGCCATGTTTTCTTCATTTTGCACCAATCTTTGTCTGTGGCGATCCAAAAGTGTATACTCACGCTCAAACTTTTCCACCGTGCGACAAATTGCCTGCACACTGAACCCATGATGACGACCGACCACACAACGATATTCACGTTGCGTGTTTAAAACTGAGCCGGAATTTCGATAATATTTTTCGATAATCTCCGCACGTTCGACAAGCGTAAAACGATGCGTGATAAAATGGCAAAACTTACTGAATATTTTAGCAGCTAGATGTCATTGGTGACTTTGACAGCTACTGAAACATAACAATTGGAAAAACTATCATTTCTATCTGGTCACCCTATATTATATGCTTTAGTTTCGAATATACATATGAGCGATAATTATTTTCGCCGCCAATTGTTGATCCGAAGATTTATGCGCCATATTTACAATAGGAGAATCTTGGACAGAAACAATCAACAACAGTTTACAAATTGCACTACAGATTTCTTCCTTCATGACACTTCCTTTGGATGAAAGTGATCTTTGCTTATTATTGCGTTTCTTAATTTACAGAAGAAGATATCGGTGACTGCCATTGTTACTACTCGTATGATCATAGTAGTGTCATCGTTAATATAAGTATGGATGCCGCGTATTCACTGAATTACTTCCTCGTCTAGATACGTACGAAAAGAGAGATTTGGGTTGGTAGCGGACCGATCCGCTATTGGTCCTGCATATTTGAGCAAGGTCAGTCTAGTAAAAGTTTTAGAATATACTCGTACAAGGTGAGGCAAAAGTGTGAATTGGCTGCCATTTTGTTAGAAATGAAAAAAAAATTGGGTTCTGTCTTCACGAAAAGTTTAATTGTAGTCTTGAAATTGATGATAATTAAGTTGTAAAAATGATACTGGCCAAATGACCACAATTACCACAAATACTCCTTTTACAGCATTTTGAATTATTGCTCGCCAAATATATGGCTCCAAATTGGTGATTTCATCTTCGATGTTGGCTTCCAAGACTTGCAAGGTTCGTGGTTTGTTATGGTAAACGCGAAATTTTGAAAAGGCTCAAAGTAAGAAGTCTGGCGATTTGGCCGGCCGTTCAAATCATAAAAACGGGAAATCACTCGACTTGGAAATTGGTGATGCAAAATCTTCATCGTTGCCCGGGCTGTGTGGGTGGTAGCGCTCCGTCCTGCTGGAACTAACAACGCGCGAGACTCAATTCAGCAACTTGCGTCAAAAAAAACTCGTTTGACATCTGTCTGTAGAACCCATCAGTTAAAGTTTTGGTGGTGTTGCCGGCGTCGTCAAAAAAAATAAGCACCAAATATTCACTTTGAAAGGATGCAATGGCTCTACGTGCATTTCATGTGGATTCAGCATGCCCCAGAAACTTAAATGGGCTTCGTCGCTCATTATGATTTTGGATACGATTTGCATTGCACCAGATTTAACAGAGCACACTTGACGGTCAGCAGACAGCAATTGGTGAACGCTTTGCGCTTTATAGGGGAACATCTTCAGGTCTTTCACCAAAATTCCACGAAACGAACGTCTATTGGTGTCAAATTGTGTGCATCGTTGTTTCGTCGATGTTTGTGGACTGTCTCGGACGTCCTCGGCTACAGCACTGATATTCTCGGTCGAACGAGCAATACGGGGTCAGCCACTTCTTGTGACATCTCTAGTGGACCCAGTTTGCATAAGATGCTCAGTGAAACGCTGCCTATATGGTGCAGGACAGCGAGGAAAACGACGACGAACATTACGCTGCATTAAACAGACAGAAAACTGGTCAAATAAGTAACAATAATTTCACGTTCATTAGGTATGTATCGCTACACTGCTTATTGTCAACTGATTCCCTATCTATCTACAATAAAAATGTCGAAGCGCAGTGACAATTGACGCCATTTTCAAAAGTTATGCCACATTCACATTGACGCATTACTTTTGCCCCACCTTGTATGAATTTTCTTTTCAGTGGGTCATAGTGCAGTGGTTAATGCCACTGGGTACTTTGCCAGGGTTCAATTCCTGGGCTTTATACAATAAAGTAATCAAATTTTCGACCTCATGACCTTTTCGGGGAACAATGGATAACCTCTGAAAGTGAGTGCCAATGAAAGTTCTCTGATTTGTCTCTTCTCCGAATCGGCAAAAAACTATTCTCGTTGAACAGAACTACTTTTCGGACGGAAGAAGTTGGAAAATCGCTGGAATAAGTATATCAAACTAAAAGAGGACTGTATAAAAAACATTTAAAAAAATAAATTTTTTTTAATTCCCAAGGAGGTTACTTTTCACTCCATCTAGTATTTAAACAAAATAATGAACGAATTCAATAATCAAAGTATTGGCCATCGTTAGCTATGACTTTTTCCCATCTTTCTTGCAATTGATGGATTCCGCGCCAATACCACTGCTCGTCTTTTGAGGCCAACCACTCGTCAAGCCAATCTCTCACTTCTTCGTAAGAATGAAAGTGCTGTTCCGAATGTCCGAGCTGCATCGATTGAAATAAGTAGTAATGAGAGGGAGCCAAGTCTGGTGAATACGGCGGATGAGCCAGAACTTCTCAATTAAGATTTGTCAATTTTATCAGTTACTGATAGTAGCGATCCCCAGTAATCGTTTCACCAGGTTTTAGCAGTTCATGGCACACAAATCCCTTTAGGTCCTACCTTCTTTCCTTGGATATACTGTACTGGTCGCTTAGAAAAAATTTATAAAAATGTTTTTTGACTCAAATGAAATGTCATTCAGAATTCTTGTTTTTCTTCTTTACTTCTTTACCCACCTTAACATCGTAGCGCTCTTCAAGATTGAAAAAGAATTTGGTGTCCGGTAATGAGTTGTCTGTTTTGCTACCTTCCATACAAAGTACATATGTACATATATGGGCATGAGGTGATTTTGACAGAAAGGCAACGCAGACGCATTTATTTAGGTAAAACACTCTAAAGCACATGTAAATAATACGACTCCACGTATGTAGACAGAAAAAACAGTACCCGACAAAAAGTCAGTGGCATTCGTGCCTCTTGGGTAACAAAGGTTGTTTTTTCAGTTTAACTGACAACTGATACCATCTTTTTATTCAGTATCATTTGGCGAACCAGTATTCAAAGACCTACTCCCAAATAACGATTATAAACATTGGAAATTTATTTCCAATATCAGTGTCTAGTAAAAAATTTTTATAGCGAGCTATGCCAATTTCACTTACTTTACATTTACTTATGTCCTGTTTCCCCCAGTGGATCCTTGGGGCTCAACTACGCTCAACTATTGGTTCCCGACCCGTTCTCTGGTAAAGATGTTCGTTAGAGATACGGTTAGTCCCTAAAATCTTTAAGATGTTCTATAGGCACCTATTAACGAAAATTTGTATTTTTTGTGATAGTAGCGGTCACCTTCCAAGTGCTGTGCCCATTAAAGAGCACAGATTCAACACTTGAACGGAACAGCCGCAACTTGGTGTTTAAACTGATTGCATTGCTTCGCCATACCATGGACATCATTCCAAATGCAGATTTTGCCTTATTGATTTGGTTAACAATATCTTGTTCAGTTCTACTTTCGGTAGAGACAATACTTCCAAAATATTGGAAACTCTCTACGCTCTCTACCGGTTGTCCAGAAACGCTAACTTGAGCTAGTACCGAGGTTGATGATTTTGGTTTTGGCAGCGTTATTCTTCAAACCCACGACAATTGCCTCCCTCTCCACTCTTACTGTCATTTGGTGCAGATCTATAATCGCGAGAGAGTGAATAAACTTCGTCAGCGTAGTCTAGATGTTTGAGTTGAGACTTAAGAGTCCAACGAATTCCTCTCTTTCTAGTAGACAGGGCTGCGAGAGGCACATTGCTAATCACCAATAAAAAAATTATCGGCAATAGGGTTCAACCTTGTCGGATCCCACTTTTGATCTCGAATTTCTATGACAGTACCTCTCTTGCTCAAGGCAAGCCAGATAAACTGCCTGTTGACATTAAAGAACGCCTCCTCAAAATCAATGAACAGCAGGTGAAGTGGTGACTAGTATTTAACGCACTGTTCAATAATGATCCGCAGTGTGTTGATGTGGTCGATTTGGGTTGTTCCGGAGCGAAAACTGTTCAACATTAAGTGTGTCTTCCGAATGTTAATTTATCCGCTCAAGAACTACTTTGGTTATTACCTTAGCAGTTGCAGGTAGAACGCATTTGCCTCTCCAGTCTTAAAATTCCATAAGACTACCTTTTTATAGGCTGGTTGACAATAAATCCCTTCTTCCTTTCGCCGGGGAAACTTTCAGCCTCCCAAGCCCTCTCAACGCCATGGTGTCTTAAAGCGCATTTATCGCGGTAGCGATCCCAACTTTACTGGGAGAGGAGCAGTGAATTAGGGAAATTGTTGCTTCGGACAATCCAGTTTGATTTGGGTACACATCGCTGGCGAATGCACTGTACAACGTAGCATCGTTGAGTTGATCCTAATCCGGAACGAGTTCCGAGCCATTTAGGTCTTTCATCGGATGTTGGCCACAGTAATAATCACCTGTCAGGTCTCGGTGATTCTATAAGCCGTTCTGCTAACACACTGTTCACTGCTTCCTCTGCTGCTGCGGCCAGGGCGTTGATATAATTGCTTTGTCCCGTCGTATGCTACGCTGCATTTCTCTCATTTTCCTTTGATACAGGGACTCTAGCTCGTTCCTCCCTGCTACTGAGATATCTGCCTATACAATATAAGCTTTACGTAGCTTATATTCAGCCTCCAGGTATGCTCGTTAAGCCACTTGATATGTCTTGCCTGCCATCTACCAACAAAACTTCCCCTCCAAACGTGAAAACGTTTTTTACAGCGTTCCACTGTTCTTGTATGGTTGTCGGTAGTGACCTGCTGCCACTATATACGTAGGCATCCTGGTGATATTGCGAAGTCTTTGAATAGATGTAGTGCATAACTGGACAAGTCATGATCTCGTACCAACCCCATGTCGGCTCCTCGTCTGTTTCGGATCTGACTAAGAGAAAACTTTTGAAATGTCGATTTATCGCCAATTTTTGGACGATGATTGCCTGTCAGTTAACACCCCGCTGGCTTTGTGGCAGGTCTTATGCTCAAACATGGTGCTTCCTATGACCAGGCGATTGGTTTGGTGAAATCAATAACTCTTTCATCATTGTCATTTCGGTCGTGCTTCCCGATCCCATGGTCCTTTATTGTCGTTGCCTAGCTTTGTATTTAGATCCCCCATAACGATGACGATATCTCCATTCGGCGTTACGTTGAATATGGTGCTTAGCTGATTGTAGAAGTTGTCTTTTTTCATGTTCAGCGGAGGGATTCGTTAGGGGGTGACACTGAATGATCGTGACCTATCACAACCAAGTTTTTGAACAGCCAATAGTTTCCGGATCAATCAAAATGCAGACTCCCAAACTCAAATTCACGGTCAACATACTCGTAGTCGTAGTCGAAAAAGTGATTCGGCGCAAAAATGTTAAAAATGCACAGAGTGCGCACAGATGCAAATGTCGGCCCCGTTGGGACCAATGTTGAGGAAGATTATAATTCATCGATTCGTCATCGAGTGCAAGAACTTCGCCTGTGTCCATCGATTTTGTGGAAGATTTTGCACAATGATCTTGAAATTCAAGATTACAAGATTGAAATTCCGCAAAAATTTAACGCAGGTGATTATCGTTCCCGTCCTTACTTCGTTGATTGGGCGAAGTGATGAGGCTCTCTTCTGTCTCAGTGACTTTGTTAAAAACCTAAAATTGGACCAAAAAAGATCTGCGGGAGATCCATCAGCTAGCGATGCACCTCGAAAAATGCTCTCTTTGGTCCAGTTTATCAGCTGCTCTGATCGTACTTCCTCAAAAATGAAGGCAATCGAAATGTCATCGTCAATGACTCCCGGTACAGACCCATGATCAATGATTTTTTGTTTCCAAAAGTCTATGAACATGGTATATTTGGTTTCAACGGGATGGTGCCACAAGTCATATTCCTGCCCAAACCATAGAGTTATTGAAGGAAGTGTAGGCCAGCATTCAATTTCGCGTGTGACCATATAAAACCGTTTGTCTATGCGGACAAGCCAGCAACGATTCCAGCCTTAGAAGCCATGCTTAAGTCATTCGTTAAATCCTCGAAAAAGTAGTCGAAAATTAGAGCACCCGGACGTAGTTTTCGAGACTTTCCTGTTGAGCCGTGTGCTTTGTTTCAATTTCAAATCTGCGAGTATATCGAAAAGTTCCCGGAATGTATTCAGAAAATTGGAATTACAAGTTTATTCATCTAAATCTATATTGTCCTCTGCAAAGTAATCTCCATCGATTGCAACACACTTATGCCAGTGCTTGATCCAATCCTCGAAACATTTTTTATATTCGGTTTTCGGTATGTCCATCAGTGCTCCCTGCGATTTTTCCACTACTTCCTCTCGGCTGCTGAAACGCGTTCCCCGTAGTAGTTCTTTAACTCGATTGAACAGAAAGAAGTCACAGGGAGCCAAATCAGGTGAATTCGGTGGCTGTTGGATGGTATTTGTTGCATTTTTATCAAAAAATTACAAATAGTGATGGAACTGTGCGACGGTGCGTTATCATGGTGCAAAATCCACGGGTTTTCTGCCCACAATTCTGGTCTCTTTCTGCGAATTGCTTCACGCAAACGTCTCATAACGCCCAAATACGAGTAATACCCTTTGTTTACTGTCTGGCCTTCTGGCAAAAATTTATGATGCACTACACCGTTGGAATCCATGAAAACCGTGAGCATTTCTTTCTTTTTTGACTGAAAACGACGTGGGTTTTTTGGTTTCGGCTCATTTGGTGAACGCCATTCACTTGCCTGATGTCTGGATTGCGTGTCGTACTCATAAGCCCACGTCTCGTCTCCAGTAATGATCCTTTTGATGAATGTGGGATCGGATTCAGCCTCGCAAATCATCTTTTTTGCGACGTCAACACGGTCTCTTTTTTGCATGAAATTGAGGTCTTTTGGCACCAACTTTGCTGCTACACGACGGAAACCAAAATGTCTTGGACGGATCCATAGGCAATGTTCAAGTCCGCCGCTATCTCTCTGATCTCTGATGGTTAATTTGCGGTTATTGACCAACATTCCTTTTACTTCATCAATGTTTTAGTCGGTTTTCGATGTCGATGGTCTGCCACTGCGTTCATCATCTTCGATTGACTCACGACCACTTTTGAATGGTTCGTGCCACTGGTTAACGACCATTTTCTTTAGAGAATCGTTGCCGAAACACGTTTCCAACATTTCCAACGTTTGCGCACCATTAAATCTGTTTTTTACGCAAAAGTTAATACTCGTACAAGTTCGTTGTTGCAAATTTGAATCCATTTCTAAAATTGTAAAAAATCGCCAATACACACAGAGATAGATGTACTCTTGGCTACGTAACTTTAGCAAATGTCAAGCCATGACGCTAAGATTTAGAGCGAATGTCAACAGCAGATCTATTGGGTATATAACTTAATTCGTGCGTTTTTTTTTCAAAATTTGAACGTTTATTTAAAAAAAACATGTACAATAGTATTATTTAAAGTATTGCCCATCTGAAGCTATGACTTTTTCTCATCTTTCTGGCAATTTGTGGATCCCATCCCAAAAGAACTGCGCCGGCTTGGCAGCCAAGAATGAATCAAGCCAATTTTTGATATTCTGCTCTGATGTGAACCGTATTTCAGTGAGGGCGTTCTGCATCGACCGGAACAAATGTTAGTCAGAAGGGGCAAGGTCTGGGCTATAAGGCGGGTGGGGTAAGAGGTAAGACTTCCCATCCACTGTTTTCCAAATAGTTCTTAACCGTAATAGCAACGTGGGGCCGAGCGTTGTCATGATGGAAAATTATTGCCTCGTGTCTGGTCGCATATGCCGTGCGTTTCTCGGCCACTGCTCTCTTCAAATGGATTAATTGTGTTCGGTAGCGTTGTCCATTGATGGTTTCACCCGGTTTTAGCAGCTCATAATACAGCCCACCCATCTGATCCCACCAAATACAGAGCATTACCTTCGCGCCATGGATATTCGGCTTTGCCGTTGAATTGGCTGGTTGGCCGGGTTTCACATATGATTTTTTGCACTTGGGGTTGTCGTAATGGATCCATTTTTCATCACCAGTAACAATCCGATGCAAAAATGACTTCCTTTTGTGGCGTTCCAGCAGCATTTCGGACATGCAAAACCGCCTTTCGACGTCTCTCGGCTTGAGTTCATGTGGAACCCAATTTCCTTGCTTTTGAATATATCCAGCTGCTGTTAAAGGCTTTGAAATGGCTGCTTGAGTGACACTCAAAGATTCTGCGAGCTCTTCTTGTGTTTGGCAACAATCTTCATAGAGTAATGCTTCCTGTTCTTTATCTTCAAACTTTTTTGGCTGTCCAGGACGTTCATCGTCTTCCAAGCCAAAATCACCACTTTTAAATTGTGCAAACCACTTTTGGCACGTTCGCTCAGCTAGCGTATGTTGACCATAAACTTCCACGAAAATACGATGACTTTCGGTAGCAGTTTTCTTCATATTAAAGTAATGAAGAAGAACTCCCCGCAAAAACACTTTTTCAGGCACAAAGTTCGACATATTTGAGTGAAAAAAAATTATTGTTGTGTACGCTTCAAATGAATAACATATACTGAAATGACATACAATGACAGTAGCTTTCCAATGCATGTTCCAATGGAATAATAACAAGTTACACCATCTCTTAGCAACCACACTAATTAAGTTATAGACCCAATACCAACTTAACAAAAAAAAAAACAGAACTCAAAGCGGAACAATGGGAGCGTGGTATATAGAAATTCACTCATAAAGTGGTGGAAAATATGTCTACATTCGTCAATTTAAATACTTACGCCGTAGTGAAAAAGACTTAATAAACTTTGTGGGAGATGAAAGTCCCTTAAAAAACCGAACTTTCACTTTCTTTTAAAAGATGATGTCATCACATTAATGAGACCTTGTTTTCCTTCGACCTGATGACCAATTACTTGTATATGTATCCTGATATCTCTCACTGGAATCACCTCCCGCAGGAAATACAAATCAGACATATCCGTACAAATAAATAAAACCAATTAAGCTCAAAACATCGACACACTAAATAAGTCATGTAAAACAACACAATAGACAAGCCCCCGTTAAGCATATTAAATTTTATTAACACATAGCATCACAATTAGTTAATGTTGATCCTAACTCTTGACTATAAACAAAGTTTTATTTATTTACCAACGAGCATGCGGCACATGCAAATACTCGTAGACACCTTTCACACAAAAGAGCAACACAGGTATGGCTAACGTATTCGCCAGTCCAGCACAAAATCCGGGCTTGAGTCAACGAATTTTGCTTGAGGTACCAAATGTTCTACTGAAGGTTTAGTAACCGCCTTAGCCCGTATCTAAAACCAATCTTAACTTAATATTCACACAAACACATTTGTATCTTGTATAGTAAAAATAATTACAAAACATTTGTCTTGGTCTAATATAGCGTGCGAAAATTCATCTGAATCGTATTCAATTTCATGTTAGATACTATTGTACCATACGGATACTGTGCGTGATCGTTAACTGTACGAGTAAGTTAAATTATTGCCCAGATACCAACGGATAGATGCTGTTTACATTTTAAGAAACGATTAAATCTTAATTTCTCATCGATCGTAATGGTTATACTCGTTTTTGCGAAGGTTTACTTGTAAGAAATGCATGCAGGTTCTGATTGTCGTTAAGCCAAGAAGCCACAAATCATATTGAGAGATAAATTGGAAAAAAAAAAATACAAAATTGTAGTTCAAATAACAGCAATTAAAAAGAATGCTGCCACACTTAGGCATGTTTTAATCGTATCTGTACAATTTTTTTCCAAATTAATCAACAAATTCATTAAATTTTATTGATTATTAAATTTTTAAGAGAAAATTACAAATTCTTGTTTTTCCATCTCGTTACCGCATGACAAAAGATCGCAAAAGAAAAGGAACTAGAAAAATCGTTTCAAGTTTCCGGTTGTATCTGTTGTCATTCTCTCAGATGGGTGAAGATGCTCACATTCCTAGAATGCAGAGAGGAAGAAGTCTAGGTTGTCACAAAGAAAAAGAACCATTTCCTTCTACTTATTAAAACATGAGAATCACAAAGAAGGGGTTTTGGTATGAATTTTATTTGTTTGCTGTGAAAACTACTTCAGTGGTCGTTGAATGTTAAATATGTTTAATTTAGACCTTCGGGGATAATTTACGGGGTACATCTTCATAAAATTCCAGTCCTACCTTTATACCTTTGGCACGAAGCTTCATTTAAAGTTGAACCAACTCGTATTTATATTCACATCAAACGTAATAGGGCGTCATCGGTTGGTCACACTAATTTAAATTACTTCAAAATATCTTTTATTCTATTTTAACGAGTAAGACCCCATAAACCAAAGGAAATCAGAAAATAAACGCTAACATCTATGGACATTTAACGAGCAAACCCATTCACCTTACCATAATGTGTCGATCGTACAAACTGAATTGATCGACACAGAACCGCAGACACAGATACTATGATACTACTCGTACCACCAACAGCACTAGCCAACACACAACCTAAGTGTCTACCACCTCTGTAAGCAGTGTGTCGCCGCTTCTTGGAAGCTTTTTCCTTCTCTTCCGGTCGAATAGTGATAGCTACCGAGCTTCCACTATATTCATAGCACAACAAAATAATGCTCATTTAGAGCGTCAAATGTGAGTCAGCAGCAAAAGTGAAAAGTGGGGCGTCAGAGGGTTTATCCGCGCCAATTAGCTTTCAATGATCTCTGAATTAACTTTTCGTACATTATCCATAGACTTTCTGCTAGTTTGCAATTTTCTGACGTATCTTTCCTTTCCTTGACTGTATTGATATCTGAACGACAGACAGAGTGAGGGTTTACTTACTGCGCAAAAATGCACTCTATTCAGCAAATTCACCTCCACCTCCTTCGCGTGCGTTTACAATGAACCACCGCGAAGAATTCACAAACATTGACTTTGTATAAATACTCGCATCGGTCACTGAATCGAAATCATTCCAACTTCAACTTCAGATCTCTAACTACTTACAGTTAACAAAGAATACTTAACAATATGTTCAAATTGGTAAGTTGAAAGCATATCTGGGATTAACTATTCAAAGGATATCATCGCTACGATAATCGTTTCTAATTTGTGTTCATTATTACAGTTCGTTGTTTTGTCTGCCGTGTTTGCTGCCGCATCAGCTGGATATCTTGGTGGATTAGGTGGATTAGGCTATGGACATGGTTACGGTGGACTAGGTGGAATTAGCTATGCTGCTGCTGCTCCAGCAGTAGCCTATCAAGCTCCAGCTGTTGCCTATCAAGCTCCGGCCGTCGCATATCAAGCACCAGCTGTTGCTGTTGCTGCTGCTCCAGTTGTAAAGGCTGTTGCTGCTCCAGTTGCCACTTCATACGCCAATACATACAAAGTATCTGTGTCAGCTGCTCCAGTTGTTAAGGCTGTTGCCGCTGCTCCAGCTATCTCATATGCCGCTGCCCCAGCTGTCTCTTATGCTGCTCCAGCTGTATCATACTCAGCTCCAGCTGTATCCTACTCAGCTCCAGCTGTATCCTATTCAGCCCCAGCTGTATCTTACTCAGCCCCAGCTGTATCTTACTCAGCTCCAGCTGTATCTTACGCAGCTCCAGCAGTATCATACTCAGCTCCAGCTGTATCCTATGCACCATCTGTGTCCTATGCTGCACCAGCTGTCTCATATTCGGCCCCAGCTGTATCATATGCTGCTCCATCTGTCTCAGTTGTTAAAACAGTTGCTGCTGCTCCAAGTATTTCTTATGCTGCTGCCCCATCTGTCTCATACTCTGCTGGACCAGCCATTAGTCTCGGATACGGACATGGTTTGGGAGGTTTGTCTTCCCTCTCTTATGGACATGGACATCATTAAGTGCAACATACCAGCTAGATACCGAAAATACTCGAACAACGAAAATCCCAAAATTCAGTGAACAGTGTGCAATGAGAGTTGTGATAGGTAACAATGTGAACATCATGATTATTTTGTCCCGCTGTAACGGTTCTTATGTTTGTTTGTAAATAATATTTAATTACCTATTTTTTTTATCTATTATTTAATTTGTTTGTTTTGTTTTGCAAATGCTTTTGTGCGAATACATACATTATAACCAATCTTTGCCGATGAAGTTGAAATGAGAGTGTGAAGTGAGAAAAGCAAAATAAAAAGTTTGAAAATAACTAAAAAAAAAATTCATTTGTTTATTTTAATTGTAATTGCGAATCTCAACAATAATCCGATTAGATTGACTTTGTATAGATTGACTTTGGTTGCGAGTTAAAGGGGACAGAATTATGGAGTGATAGTCTCAGCAGTTGCGCACTATGTGCTTTTTAAGATTTCATCCCGATTCTACAGTTCAGCAGTCCAAGTCCGCCCAAGAAACTTATCGCTGCTTAGTAGCAGAATGTTTTGGATAAATTACTAATATTTGTTACATACGAGTATTCCAACCTGTGAACAAGACCTAATCAGTCTTTCTTTAAGGAGTATACGAGTAGAGTTTAAGTAGATTTTGTTAAATGTATCTTTTCTACCTCAGTTTGTCTTGATATTACAGATTAGGGTTCTTTTTAGTCATGTTGACATATTTTAACATCGAAAAAATCCAATGGAAATAGCAGAATATTGTGTGTCCTCCAGCTTAATCAGATTATCATCTGATAAAACATCGAAAAAATAAAACATATCCCAGGCAAACACCTGGGTCATGGTATAAAATGTTTACTTTCACCAAATGATGCAAAGGATCTGAGTCAATTGATTGCATGAAAATTGGATATATCCTTCGAAACAGGACGTATGTATTTCTGTGAAAGAACACTGAATTTATTAGACAGAGACAAATCACATGATATCCAGCATATTCTACAAGAAAGGCAATCTTCTCACACGCATTGAAAAAAAGTCCTCGTGGAGATACTAAGATTTTTTGAAAGTTCTACGGATTTTCTAAACCTAATCGATAATTTGACAGGCTGCGGGACTTCCGGAAGAATTAGATCATCACCATCTTCTCGGAAAGCGACATTAAGTTTTTTTGTTGGGCTCATTGGTAGGTAGCAAATATTTTATGAATAGCTAGAACGACATACTCGAATTTGAACTCCAAATAACGAAGAGTGTTTGGGACTTTTTCAGGATTGAAGCACAAAGACGCTCAGACTGTCACATGGAATTTAAGTTCTAAAAGAGTCTAAAAGACCACATACTGTCGATGAAGTTCTAGACTATAAAAAAGTATTTACGTCTTGCCAAAAGGCCATGGAATTGCCCAAGCAAAAGAAAGAAAGAAGCTAAGTGTTCACTACGGCGATTTCTATTCGCAACGAAGACAGCTCTCATTTAAATGTGGATTTTTCAGAAACGCGGGCCTTAGGAGAGAACTATTCCTGCTTTGTTAAGTTAGAGTATATGTATACCTTTTCGGATATTCCAAATACCAAAAAGATTCTATGAGGCGATAGATCAACGAAAAATTACCTTTGGAAGTCATGTATTTATATCGTAGACCCTCGCAGTGAGAATTTATTTTATTGGAACGCATTTATTAATTTTAATAAAATTCTGCAGTAATTCGTGGGAAATTGAGTAAACGGTTCAAAGATAAGGCACCAGGAGCCACCGCATCAGTGTTTAGTACTTGCAGTCGGACATTGACAGAGCTATTACTTTGCGATGTCAGCATCATTATCACGGCAAGCATTGCAAGAGGCTGCTGCTTAAACGTTGCATACATGGGTGACTAGCAAAAGGACACGGGCTGGTCAAGAACCAATAAACTATCTGCAATTAATCAGATACGCCACTGTCTTTTAAGAGACATCGGAAAGTATTTAACCAGTCTGTCACACAAGAAACTAACTATTAATAAGAGTCGCAACCGGGGGTGCAAATAGTGATAACACTGGGATCAGAACCTTAGAAGTCATTCCCTATGTACCGACATCATTTCCCTCGATCCCGTAATGATATTAAACCCAGACAACCTTCAGCAAATTCAGCCTTGCGACTACGTTCGGAGGAGCCTTGCAATTAAATTGGAAGTGGTGACAGGATTTAGCAAGGCTTTATGTTAAGCTCGGTTCTCAATATACATAGATGTAGGTACCTCGCTAACCCAACTTTACAATATAAATAAATATGTACATATGTCATTGCTATTTGTATTGCGTAAGTCTCCGCTCGAAATATACTCGTACATATATCAAAGATTACCTTACGAGGTGTGAATTCTGCGGTTGTCCACGAAGACACGAGCCTCACGTTTAAGATTTGCAACCATCAGAAATTCAACGAAGGCCAGTGTTTTGATGACTTGACTAGCAGGACGAACAATTCTTGAGTGCCGCTATGGTAAGGGAAATCTCTATGTCAGCCGACAGAAACCGTGATTGTATTTGTATTTTATTTATAACAAATAGGGCATTACAAACTGGGTTTGCAACATGCTTACAATAAACCGTTCCATTGGGCGAAGCTCGGTTAGAATTTCTGTAATCAGGGGAACCCTTCAAGAAGAAGTCATATCTCCACTCCTGTGGGTGCTGGTTGGCAATGCCAACCTCAAAAAGCTTAGTACAATGGGTATATGGGTATAATAGTACTCAAATACTTTACGCAACAATATGGAGGTTGCACTGAAGACGATCAGCACTTGGCGAAAAAAGCAGTGATCTCAATGACAACCTTTCCAAAGCGAAAGTGGTTCTTTTTACCAGAAAGCACAAGATACCGCAAATCAGAATCCCAAAACTCAATGGAGTCCTTTCGAACAGCGCGAAGTATCTGGGTGTGATTCTGGACAAAAATCTGAATTGGAATCTTAATGTAGCGGAAAGAATCAGAAAGGCATATAATGCTCGTTTTATCTGCAAAAGAATCGTAGGAAAAATTTGGGGCTAAAAACCTGCTATGGTGCATTGGCTGTATATGGTGGTGGTAAGACCCATACTTACCCACTAGTATGATGGGAAGCAACAAACAATGCGGTTTAAGGAAAATTAGCGGCGGTTCAAAGAACGGCTTCCATAGTCATTACAGATGCGCTCCGTACCACCCCTACGGCAGCGTTAGACACCTTTTTGCACCTTGCACCGATTGATTTACAGACCAAAAAACTTGCTCACAATAGGGCGATACGACTCACTAATGTGAGTTACTTTAAGAGCAGTAGTTTCGGATACGTCACGGTCCTAAGGCAATCCAATTCTAACGTATGAAATTCCTTCCTTGGTCAATTTCGACATCCCTTACGATATAATTTCTCCAGATTATTTGAAAAAAAATTCAATAATTAAGTCAAATGAAATTACAATTTTTACAGATGGCTCAAAAACGGAGGAAGGAACAGGTTCTGGTATCTTCTCAGAAGTCCCTGAACTAAGACTGTCTATAAGACTTGCGGACGCAAGCAGTGTTTTCCAATCAAAGGCTCTGGCTGTCTTCAGGGCAGCTGAGCTATTGCAGATGAGATAGGTATCCGAAATAGATATCGCTATCTAGATCGCTAGCCAGGCCGCACTCAAGGCAATGGAATCAACCAGCATCAACTCTGATACATTCAGGGGCTGTCGCACTCAAGCTGTCATGCTCAAGGCAATATGCAGTCAGAACCGGGTAAGACTGTACTGGGTATCAGGGCACTGCGGTATTGAAGGAAATGAACAAGCGAACGAGCTTCCAAGAAAAGTAGGGCTACTCTACAATACTAAGGTTGCTAACATCAAGCCACCACACCCCTTAGTATACTGAGGGGCACTATCGAGGAAAAATCGGAAAGACTGCCAACCTGAGGTGGTCAAGTCTTGAAAGACACAGGATATCCAAGGATCTTTGGCGGCTTTTTGACGGAGCGGCCGTGGTGTAGTGGTACTAGCAATCGCTTTTCACTCGGAAGGTCAAGGTTCGAATCCTAGCCACAGCAAGTTTTCATTTGTGTAATTGGAACTCAGTCAGAAAAATCTGCGTGTGGAAGGCATAACACTGACATGTAGATTTGGCTGTTGTAGGGTTTTCAAGCACAAAACAACCGTTAAAATTCACAACCTCACATTCCGAGAGAAGAAAAATCTCTTCGTCCTATTCCCCTGGAGAGTCAATATCGAAACTAAACACACCTGAGTTTCAAACCACTACATCACAACAATGCTTTCTTTTCTCCTCCTTCTATCTTTCCGCCCGCGCCCTGGCAACAGTAAAAGGGTATCATAACCCCCTTAGGCGCGCGTAAATTATAAAAAAAAAAAAAAAGATTAAGGAAGTTAATAAAATTACGCAGGGATAAGCGTAGGACAGTAATAGGAATCCTGACAGGACACTGCCTCTTGCAGCAACACGCAAAGAAACTTAAATTGTCAGATACGGATATTTGCAGATTCTGCGGTGTTGAGGACATAACACACATACTGTGTGAATGCAAGGCAATATTACGTGGTCAAAGATAATTTTTAGGGAAATACTTTTTCGAAAATCTAGAGGAAATAGACCTGGTGTCTGTGTGATGTCATATCCCTCATACCCCTGTAAGAAATATTTTACATTAAGATAACAATCTCATTGGTTGTAAAAGCTTACAATAATTATAGTTACTGAGAAGTATACTCGTGTATATTGGAATTAAGGATATGCAATTGGATAAGATAATTTTACAGATCTCTTTTTCTTATATATCGAGTATTTAATTTTATTCATATATCGCTGGCCAGGTTCTTACTTTTATGGTTTAATTCTCCAAATTGTCAATGATGCTGGGTTTGACAAGCCGAGGAAGCTCATTAACATATAACGAAAATAACAAGGGCCCAAGGACGGATCCCTAAGGCATCCCTGCAGGAACTGGAAGAAAAGAGACCATGTGATTTCTCACAGACATATTGCTAACTACCTACCAAACAGCAATGTAGAAGTTTATTTACGAAAAAAGAAAATCCGAAAGTATTTCTTGGTTTGTTTATAAGTACCGAATGTACAGTGTCAAAACGCTTTTGTAAAGTCTAGTAATGTTAAAAAAATATTGGAGCACATTTATTGTCTATAGCTTTGCCAATATTGTCTAAAACAAGTAAGAGCCCGGTTTGCAGCTCCTTTTGATGCGAAACCAGACTGGACGGAGCTTAAAAGGCTATTACAAGTTAAGTATCACTGCATTTGCTTTAAAGTGGACTTCTCAAATACTTTCGATAAGAAAGGCAAGTTAGCAATAGGTCGATATTCAGGGCTAGCACTGTTCTTTTTCTTGGGTGACGGGAGTACGAAGGTGGCTAAATAAGTTCATGAAAATTGAAATAGCTCGATACACTTCGTCCAGTGTTTCTCCAGTTTGTTGATACGATTTCTCGAGGACCTCAAAATCGGCGTTTATCTCATCAATAATCTCCTCATACAACCCAAATCCGCCGAGCCATTTCTTCATGTTTGGAAACAGAAAATAATCGCAGGAGGCTAAATCTGCTAAATCTGCAGAATACGAGTATGCTGGATGAAGGAGTAATTCGATTCAATCCATCAGCTCTGCATTACAGGCTCCGATGACCGTTTGACCCTCTAGAAGGTAATCGATGTGAATGGCACCGCGCGCATCCCAAAAAACTGTCACCATTACCTTGTTGGGCGGCAGATGGACCTTGGCCTTCTTTGGTTTCGATTCGACTATTTCTTGTTCTCTGTTGTGTTGTAATGAATCCATGTTTCGTCCACGATTACAAAATGGCGCAAAAACTCTTTCGAATTGTGTTTGAACAGAGCAAGACACCCCTTTGAAGTTGTCAAATGATTACGTATGTTGCCAATTGTGAGCAAACGCGGCACCGATCTGGCGGATAGCTTTTTCAAATAAAAATATTTTTGCAAAACTGGCCTGTAATCTCTTCAAGTTCGCGCACTTTCACTCTCCCAACGTTTAAAATATTACCGTGGATTTTGTCGTCCATTTCTGGTGTGGTGACCTCAATTGGCTGACCAGAACGGTCGATGTCACTTATGCTGGTACGAGCGCACCGCAGTTGAGTAAACCAGTGGTTCAATACTTTTCAAGCTTTTGTTTTTGGATTCCATGACGGTTTTTTTTGCGCAAAAAATAGTGTTTAATGATTCACTTTTTTCCATTTTTACGAAAACTCTCGTAGGTATCTACTTCGAATGTCTGTTACAACAAAGCTATTTAACAGATCTGTCTGACAATTTGGGTGCGTTCTTTTGAAAAATGCTTCTTGACAGGCAAAATGTTTGATTTGAGGAGGCAACGCAATCTGTTTTAACTTTCAGGGACTTATTGACCCACCTTTTAGTAATTTCCCATGAATTGGGGTACTCACACAAGGTTAGGATTGAATTAAAAATATGGGTCAACAATCTTCATCCAGGTCAGTGGGACAAATATTCGCGCCTTTTGCTAACGGGACTGATACCAACGTAGAATTAAGAAAGTTGGAGTCTATGTACATCAGTTAGTGCCTCCAACCTTTGTTTTCCATTTCCAAGTCTACGTAACTGTTTCCAAAGATCTTTTCGGCAATTATTAATTTGATCTAATAAATTCTCATAAAAGCGTCGTTTTTCAACGTATATACGCAGGACTACTAAGTTAAAAAGTGAACGATAACGATAGTTTACGATACACCTTAGATTGGTGCATTGAATAATATGAAAGTCTCTGAAATTTATAACAGATTCCAAAGAACCAATTGCGATATCGTAGGTTAGAGATATCAATATGTTTCGAAAACCGTGGTCCTGTGAACTGACTGTAGATAATGCAAAGCTTTTTCGGCATCGTTGAAGAAAAAAAACTCGAGTTTGATTTTTTTCGAAAATGAGCTGTCGTCAACACATTAACGGGAGGTGAAAGCACCCTTCCAGATACAAAGGGCCCTTTTGTTGAGAAGCTTCACGTCGCCTGTAGGCTTTCGAGGTGACATGTTCAGTCCAAAGAAGTTTGCAGGTTGGCACGCAGATACTTAGGTTCGTTGAGGAAACAAATGGTGTCAGTTGTTAGCACCAAATGAATCAGACTATTCAAGTTCCTCTTTATTGTGGAGAAAATTGCTTCAGTTTTGGGAGAGATATTGAATTGGGACCAATCGTAGAGAGTGTGTAGGGTTACCCTCACTGGGCTGATCATTTGAATACACCAGAGAGTAGATGCTGGCATATGCCATTAAATTATGTTGTACAAGGCACAGTCAATGTCAATTACAATGCCGAATATGTACTCCTTCTTATCGAGTGCCTACTCCAAAATCTGGAGTGCGGTATCACAAGGGCTTCCACGTTGCATTTTAGACAGAGGATGCCTTCGCAAAGAAGTATAAAGTTCAGTTGAGTATTGCCTCTGGCGTTGCACTTGCTACTGGCCTAGAAAATGCCAAGAACATCTGCCCATCATACGAAATCAGTTTGGCTACTTTCATTTATGTAGTGAGGGTATTACCAAAACATAGTGGAAGTACGCTGAAAAAATTTATGCAATTGTTTCTTAATTTAATTTTTTTAATTTTTAGTTTTAATTTTGATGGGGGCTGAGACCCCCATTTATTGGCTTAATACAAGCGTAATCTAACTTAAAAACTAACAGAAAGACTTAAGAGCTAGGGCCCAAGGAAATGATGGAGGAGATCTTGTTTGAGACGAGGAGTGCTCAGGTGGAAATGAAAAAGGGAGAAGTTTGAGTTGACCTTTCGGAGCATTCGGGAGATTGGTTCATTGGAGCCATAAGAGGTGCGGTGGACCGGTAGATAGAAGAGTCGAGGACAACGTAGGTTGCGGGGGTTGGTATTGAAGGAAATTGAGTTCAAAATGGATGCACAGTCGATGGAACCTGAGAGAAGACGATGAATGAAAAGAACGTCAGCAATATTATTACGTTCTTCTAATGAATTCATATTTAGAAGTTTGAGGCGGTCTTGATAGGGAGGTAAGATTAAAGGGTCGTTCCATGGCCGGCCACGGAGGGCAAATCGGAGGAATCGACGTTGAATACCCTCGATTCGGGAAACATGAACCCGGTGAAAGGAGGACCAACCTTGATTGGCATACTCAAGCAGGGGGCGAACAAAGGTAATATAGAGAGATCTGGTTACATACGGGTTGGAAAATTCCTTGGACCACCGTTTAATAAAGCCAAGTGATGAGTTGGCTTTGAGGATCATCTTATCGATATGAGAACGGAAATTAAGCTCACAGTCGAATAATATGCCAAGGCCTTGAAAAGACTGAACCAGGGGAATTGGTTGACCATGGAGAAAATAAAGTCGGGGAGGAAACGGGTTGCATTTACGAGAGAAGATTATTGATTGACATTTGGCTATATTAAGTTCCAGGCAGTTTTTGAGGCACCAGATTGAAACCCGATCAAGGTCTTCTTGAATAAGGGCAGAGTCATGGGGAGAGGAAATAGTTTTAAAAAATTTTGTGTCGTCAGCGTAAATGGAGAGGGAGGAGTGTTTAATGACACTTTCAACATCGTTGATAGTAAGAATGAAGAGAAGAGGGCCAAGATGACTACCTTGTGGAACTCCAGATGAGGCCAGGAATGGAGCAGAAAGGGCGGATCTAAACCGAACGCTATAATATCGGTTTACCAGGTAAGAAGAAATCCATTTTAATAAGAGAGGTTCAAAGCCGAGAGGACACAATTTGAAGAGGATCAATTGATGAGATATCTTATCAAACGCTATAGTGAAATCAGTTGGGATAACATCGATTTCTTTGCCATTTTCTAAGGCTGAGAGAGCAAAAGACACGAATTCAACTAGATTTGTGGTAGTTGACCTGCCTTTTAGAAAACCATGTTGTCAGGGTGAAATAAAAGACTTACATTTGAAGCTTAAGGCTTCGTATAAAATGCTTTTAAAACGTTTGGGTATATGAGAGAGTTTAGCAATAGGACTATAATTGGTAACTTCATGCTTAGATTGTTTTTTGTGTATCGGGATTATAAAAGAGGTCTTCCAAATCTGGGGAAATTCACCCTGTGTAAGCGATAGACGAAAAAGGTAGGAAAGGGGTAGAGACAGGTTGGAAGAGCATTTCTTAAGAAACATGGTGGGGAGTCCGTCTGGCCCAGGTACAAATTCATCTATAAGATTTAGTTACTTTTCTTCAATAACTGAAGGATCGAAATTTTGAGTGAGAAAGGGACCAATGGAGAAATTTGGTAGATCATTGAAGTAAGAGGGATCTGGTACGAAGGAGTTGTTGGCAAATGATTGCTTGAAAAATGTAGCAAAAAAGTTGGCGATGGTAGGAGGATCACTTGAAAATTTGGTTTCGAAAGGGAGAGAGGAAGGATAACCATCAGTCTTACTTTTGCAATTGACAAATTGAAAAAAGGACTTGGGGTCATTTATGAGATTGGTTTCCGCACTATTCAGGTAGCGCTGATAGAGAGAGTTATAGAGTTCAATGAAATGAAGATATGTACCTAGATAATTTGAATAGTCGGAAGAAGAGTGGGTGCGAAGGAATACCGCCCATAACTTGTTTCTTTTGTTTCGTAGAGAGCGAAGTCTAGGATTATACCAAGGAGGGGATGTAGAAGAAGTTTTATGGCGGGAATATGGCAATTAAAGGGAGGTGGATTTGAGTATTTCTCTGTAAAACATGGAGAGGGCAGCGACTAGAGATAGATTGATAAACTCGAAAGAACCCCTGTTTAGATAGGTATTGATGTTACAGAAGTTAGCTTCGTTAAAATTGTAAGAAAATAGAACTGGGGGGGGAGGCGACTGGAGTGGAGAGTTGTGGATAAATGAGAAAAGAAGTGGAGGATGAAAGTTATCAATAGCTGAAAGAGATAGGGGACAACACGATACTGAGGATTTGATGGGATCAGTTGTGAAGATAAGGTCTAATTGCCTCTCCATATAGTTGGAAACGCCACTGACTTGGCATAGACTAGAGTCTGTTAGCCGATCTAAATATGCTTCAAGCCTAGGTACCACAAGTTTTCGGTCTTTCAGCATCATATAGTGGTATGACACCCCGCAAATAAGACATCTGTACCGGAAAACGGTCAAGGGTGCCGCTACAAATGTCCTAGATTTCCAACGAAAGCAGGAAGAGAAATAATGAGAAATTATTTCTACAGAAAGAATTTCCAAAATTCCTTTAAAAGATTGGAGGGATTATGCCCGTACGAGTGTTGTCTGAAAAGTTTCCGACCGAACAATGATACAAGGCATTTTTTCTCAAAATTTTTTTTTATTAACTTTACACACTTCTCCCAGCGATGCTTCCATCCCTCTAGCCTGTCCAAATAGTACTTGGCGTTTTTCATTGCAAAATAATTATTCACGAAGGTGATTGACTCCTCATTTGACGAAAATCTCTGTCCGCCGAGCGCAGTTTTTAGATGAGGGAACCAAAAGAAGTCGCTTGGGGCTAGATCTGGTGAATAAGGCGGATTGTCAAGCAGTTCAAACTGTAATTCATGGATTTTCGCCATGGCAACCGCTGAGGTGTGAAACGGCGCGTTATCTTGGTGAAACAGGATTTTCTTTTTCTGCAAATTTGGCCGTTTTTCCGCAATTTCTGCCTTCAGCTTGGCAAGTAATGATGCGTAGTATGCTCCTGTAATGGGTTTTCCTTTTTGAAGATAATCGGTTAAGATAACTCCTTTACTATCCCAAAAAACAGTCGCCATTATTTTCCCAGCCGAAAAAACAGTTTTTGCTTTTTTTTGGAGCCACGGTTTTGACTGAATTTTTGTTTCGGGTATATAATGGTGTATAGAAGGTTCATCTACAGTAATTAATCGGCGCCAAAACTTGGATTTATTGCGCTTAAACTGCGCCAACAGAGCGGTGGAAATGTTCATTCGAACAGGTTTTTGGTCTAACGTAAGCAAACGCGGCACCCAACGCGCGGACAGCTTTCTCATGCCTAAATCTTGATTTAGTATGTAACAATGACGTTCTTTGGACATTTTCATAACCTCTACTATCACTCTCACTTTAATTCGGCGGTCGCCTAACACCATTTGGTGAACTCTAGCAATGTTATCGTCAGTGGTTGCAGTTTTTGGACGTCCCGAACGTTCATCATCTCCCAAGCTCTTACGGCCACGTTTAAATTCAGCTGCCCAAAATTTCACAGTGGTAAATTATTGTGCAGTGTCCCCATACACAGAGTCCAACTCATTTTTGATTTGCGTAGGCGTATTGCCTTTCAAAAACAAAAATTTAGTAACAGCTCGACACTCAATTTTTTCCATTTTCACAAAAAACATTCAAATCAACTCATTCCAACGACTGCCAACTAAAACCTGCGCTTTCAAAATGACTGAAACTTCGGTAAGTAACTGTCAAAAGATGCACAACTAGCATTCACTCGCTTTTATTGACGAGTGCCGCTATCTTGCGTTGCGGTCGGAAACTTTTCAGACACCCCTCGTATATAGCCCGTACGGTCAGCTAAAGAGACGACTAAGCAATTGCACACTGGAATCACATTCAGCGCAAAAGATATGAAGAAACTAGTTTTGTGGTCTGTTAAACATAAGCAACGACCAGAACTGCGCCGTTAAATTCCTCGTAAATACATGATGTGAAACTATACCGCTCACCAAACTTCAATGAAACAGGAATCGAAGTACCCGAACTGAGCCGAGAGATAGCGGAAATAATTTGGTTAGAATCATTTATAATCTCAGCGGTAAGCTTTAAGTCGAAATGAAAGTACAAGTGCGGCCGATGTAATGGATCTACTGGGCGACCAGATGCAAGGTGACTTCCCGAACTGTGACATTTGGGAAGGCATCCGTCTTCGTCGATAAACTTTGTATAGGTATATGTATGTAAATATTTTCGCCTACTTAATTGTGACTACTACTCTCATTTAAATCTGATAGCATGCATTTCATAATTCAATTCAACGGTCTCATAAAGCAGCGTCCTAATATCGTACATCCATATGGCAAGTGTTCTTCTGTCACATGGCAAATCTTTTTCAAAGTGTACCTACCATTCATTTATATGTAAGCAAATTTCCGTCCTCAGATGCATCTCATGGTAATGTATCTGTCAATTACCAGCTTGAAACGCGTTAATTTTTGTGTCTTATGTATATCTGAAGCCATTGCATGTTTGACATTAAAGAAAAACGAAACTTCAGCTGGAGTAAATTAATGTCACTCGTGGGTCTTTTTACTGCTGCCGCAATATACCTACTGCTATCTTTGAATTCCTCTTGCTCAAAACATTGAGGTTAAATTGAACAAGTCGTTTGCTTCATTTTCCTCAGCAAAATCCAGTCAAACAAAAAACCAATCTGACATTTTCTCAACCAGACTTCATGATGAAGTTTAAAATTTTATTCAATCGTTAGCCAGTCTTTGAAAGTGGTCAAAAGATTCACCACAGTACGCTACTTGTAAGTGACATTGCGTGCATAATTCAAGCTACCATGCAGCACAAAGACGTTGCTGATGTTTGACCTTTTTATCCAAACCAAGTAGCCTGGCCATCGGAGGTGGTTTTTGTTTCAGAACAGCCCCCCCAGAATGCTTCGGATGACAATGAATTTGTAGTCACTATGTAAATCATGTTGAAGTTCAATTTGCAGTTCCATCATGAGTTCGGATCGATGTCTAAGAGTTCATGTCAAATCTGGAATACACCTGCGTGTCAATTTTCCGAGAGGAAGGACAAACCTTCAATTTAGTCTTCATGAACTGAAGTCTTGTACGAGTATCTATCGAATTGCATGTAATTATTTATGGACAACAATTACTAATGTTCCATGGAACCAGCACTTTTCATGGGGTTGGCTATGGTACGAGTACCACAGTCTTTCCTGAATTGAAGAAGTTAATTACTTACTCAGGCATGATCTAGGAGTTTGAAATTACAGGGTTTCCCATTTAATGAGATTGCTTACCTGAGAAGTGGGCGAATTTAGGGTGAACGACATTCGAAACCAGGCTGCAGAGTTTGGGTTGGAGCTATGGCATTTAAATGACTCTTTTGACACTTCAAACGTTGTAGAATTCTGGTAGATACTTTGTGTTGATGGAAAGTACTGGGCTCGGTCAGATATTTAATGAAACTTAATTTTAAAGAAAATAGGGGTTTTGTGAGTAACTTATCTATAAGACCGTGTATTAGAACAGGACTGTTGAGCATTGGGGTATCATATTCTTTCGGTAATAATACGAAAGGTTCATAAAAAAAATACAAGGTGCAAGAACAAAGCGGTGAGAGTTAAATGTTATTCTAAATAAGCTTGAAGTACTCGTATGTAGGTATGAAGAAATTGGCACATTGGCCTGTAATTGGCAGAGCAAATTATTTTAAAACGTGTACTACAGAGATTCGGCTATAAGTCAATTACATCTGAAGCTGCACTTTAGATGACGTTTAGGGTATTTTGGTTTTTGGTGTGCTACTTTCGGTATGTACGGGGTGGAATAATACATTGTGGACACTTAATTTGCAAATATTAATAAATAGTCTGTCGGTCACCACCGCACTTAAAGTCTTACAATGAGATTTTTTAGAATTTCTTGTAAGCCCGTTTGAGGGTGGAGTCTTCAACAATTTTATCGTAAAATTTTTAATACTCAAAATTGCATCAGATCCCAATTTTACGCCCTAGACAAGAGACTATATTCCTTAAGTCCAAAAATTGGTTCAGAGAGCAGCCGCTTCCTTCAAAATAATTCGTACGCTATCATCTTGTTTACTTATTTAGGCGGAGTTATAGTTCGGAGCAGAGTGTTATCGTAAGGTATGCCCCAATCCTCTTAATCGATTTGCTTTGACTAAATCGCCATAGCTAGTCCTTAGAACATGTTTCCGCTACATCGCAGTCCTCAAAATCCAAATACATGATTGTAACTGAACAATAAGTAGTACCTGCCGTAACACTGTTGAGTGAATTTCAAATCATACATTGGCGTTGCAGCTGAGGAATTTTTGAGATGAATTTAGGATAGAGGTTCAGTGGTAACTTATGAGCTTAGGCCATTTAAATATTCGTGTGCAATGAGTTTTCTACAGGCCAGTGGTAACATTCATATTCCGGTAGTGATACGCAGGTATTACTGTCTCTGTCCGATCACGTGAGATACTAAGTGATGCCTAGCGACAAATAGCCTATAGAAAAGTCTTTCAGCGTCTGGGAAAAGTCCGAACCCTGAATAGCCCACATGTAGCCGCAAATGGGTGGCTCCAGACTACTTATTTTCCTACGTGTTTTCCTGTCTGAATAGAATACTCAGACAAAGAAATAGTTCACTGTACTCCTTGTAAGTCCTTTTTAAAATAATTTCTTAGCCTTTCGAAGAAAGACGAGCAAGCGCTTCAGTGATAAATTCCCTACAGTACCAGCCCTCACCACGTCAATGCCAAGTACCTGCAGCCTAATGCGAGCGTAGGCCGGACATTCCACAGAGGTAGTGCTTCGCGGTATCTTCATCACTTTCACGGCAAGCATCTGCTCAGGATATTTAAGTGCTTAGCAAAAGTGTAGTGCACCATCACCACGCCAGTAAGCAGTTTTCACTCTTTCCTACTGCAGGACAGCAGGCAGGCCGCCCCTAGAGACGTCGGGAAGCATTAGCTTGATCTACCATATGCTCATACGAAGCCCAACTACTATCAATCGAAATCCTAACTGAGGACGCAGGCAGATATAACGTAGGATCGGGTCCTGAAAACTCTCCTATGAGCTTTGCCTATCAAGTTGATCGGCGATTTCATTTCCAGGGATCCATACGAGACTCAGCGAATTTAGCCTTTCTTTCGCTCAGTCTTGCACTCTCGAATTAGCTTGGATGTCATAAGAGGCGCTTAGTGCAGCTCAGCTGTCGCCACAAATGTAAATGGTTCGCCCCCTCCACCGAATCTTCACAATATAGTTCGTTGCCATCAGGACTGCGTATATCACCGCTTGGAAGTTTTCCTAACGAGGAGTGAGATCTAACGTTGCCGTCCTCCAGAAATGCAATTTAATTCGGTTTTATGGCCATCTGTGAAGACCCGACTACATCCTTTGCAGATTCTGGCCGAAACCAGTCTTGAGGACAGGGAAAGTCGATTTCGCATATTTTTCGCAGCAAGTGTTCTGGTATCTTTGCATCAGATGGCTTGTCGAAAGGCAGTCAGTGTATAAGGTCGTCAAAGCCCCAGTGAGAATTTAAATGAAATGAATATCAAGGAGAAGGAAAAGCCCTTATGTAGCCGAGATAGACTATTCTTCAGAGTCAGCTAAAAGCAGCAATAATGTATTTTCATGAGAGATTGCATGGGATGCATAGGATATACCTAATTTGCTTATCGTAGCCTTGTAAATCCAATAAATCCTTCTCGGTGACAGGCCTCATATCTTGCCGACATCTCTTTTGCACTGCTAGCAGGCCGACAGGGCCTTAGATGCTTTCAACATAAGTCCATAGAAGTTTGTTATCCAAAATGGCACCTTACACTTTCTCACTTAGATGGCGTTATAGTCCGGAGTGTACCTGGGCTTCTAGAGTGGGCGCAGTCCTAGTTAACTGCCTCCATTTGCGCACTGCAAGTGGGTTAAAGTCTCCTACTGCATTACTGGTTGGAAAGTTGGTGTTCATTCGCTATATACCTATATGTCCTAGCCATCTTAGGCGACTAATTTCCAGCTCAATGACACGGTATAGCTCGTATAATTCGCCGTTAAGTCGCCTCCTCTAAGCCCGTCAACTCAAACGGGACTAAAAATAATTGTAATTTTTTTGTCCACAGACTGCTAGAAAATGTATATCACTGCCATCTGAGAAGTGCATTAGAATAAGCCCATTGGAATAAATTGAAAGAAAACGATTATCGTTGGTGGGATCGCTGGAGAAAGACAGCCTGCATGACACAGACTTGGAAAACTGACACCAAAACACCTATTCTCTAATAACCACTCAAAAACTTCTTGCCACCAGCATCAAGCGCGGAAGACTATTGTGATTAGAAGAGGATGAGAAATTGACAGCGGCTCCTAGTTCTGGTTTCCGCTTTCCGTCTTGCGTTGGTTGCCGTTTAGTCCCTGAGCGGGTCTAAGCCATCTGTTGCACCCGCGATTCTGAAAAGAGATGTGAGTGAAGTAGCAGATAGTTTTGAGGCGTAGTGGAAGTGGGAAATTCCTAAAGTTCTTTGCCTCTAATTACTGTGGCTTGAACAGTAGCACAAAAAGTGGAAGTATCCTCTCCACAGCCTCTGCAAAGGTCATCGCCGGTATGGCGCAGCTTTATTGCGTGCGACCCCAGAATATTATGGTCGGTGAGCAATCCAACTAGCTTAGATAGCTTAGTTATGCTTTTCAAGAGAATCTTACTTGTCCTGGATTTGCTGAGTTCCGGCCATAATTGTTTTCAGGCCTCGCAGGTTGGAAGGTTTTTCCAGCTTTCATTGGCTTTCGTTTGTATCTTACGCTCCTTGTGTTCTCAGAATGCAGTGTGGAGGTTCGATACTTTGATCAGCCAGTTCCCTTAATACCTTAAGTTCCTCACAAGCCTCAATTTGATCACGACTGCCGCGATGGCCTTAATGGTAGCATGTCTATCGATAAATATGGTACTAACTTACTGGGGTGTTGCATTTACTTCCGTGAGTTTAACTGCTTCTGCAGGCAATGTGATGATCGTAAGTTCAATTGATCCCGCTGATCCGTCAAAATGGATATCGAGTCATGTACTATTTGACTCCTGCCCCATTCTTCTCTGCTTGGAAAAATGCAGGCGAATGGTGTTTCAAAGTCGTGAAGGGGTATTATACTCGTAATTATAGTCCGTATTGGAGCATACGCTCAGTTTGCTTGTAATGATTGAGGCATGGCCTTTCGGCTTTGGTTTCCAGACAATAAGTTGACTCAATCTTAGAGCCCTTTTCATGAAAATTCTTGCATGCATATGTACATAGATCCAAGGGCAAGAGACAAAGTATATTTTCTGGTCCTGCCGTTGGCATCGTTCTCAGTGCTTGAGTCGTGCCTATACATTCAATCCTCTATATTTGTCATTATCCTAAGGTTGTTAGTTTCATTTGTAGATTGCCACCATACTAAGCTTCCGCGAGTTAAGATGGGTCTGACGATAGCAGTGTACATCCATAGGATAGTCTGCAAGCGTGGAAAGTGATCGTGTTCTTCCTTACATGTTCTCCGACATTGAGCCTCCGACTCAGTTTACTATCTAGTACGATACCTAAGTATGTAGGAATGTCAAATTGTGGCACTATCCTTCTATGTGTGAATAGAACAAGCTGCAAGAATCGTGATGGCCAACGAACCACATCTGTCTGCCCTTTTCAGATTCAGAAGTATTTCATAAACTACTACGGTTAACAGAAGAGGAGATATCACTCCTCCTTGAGGGTTGCCCTTTGAGGGGTGACCCTAATTACCATGTTAATTAGTGTTGCATTATTGATGACTCTGCTGCGGGGCATACAGGTTATCAGGTTCGTTAATGCAGAATGGACTCCAGCACTTCCTAAGTTTCTACTTATAGCGGAAATGTTGACATTATAAAGTCTCAAGGAAGACTGCTAATATGTGCTCTTGGTCGTGAAGACTTTTTTTCAATCGTGCTGACAACTTCATTTAAGGCCTTAATGTTGGGCCATTTCCGTCCCTTTATCGTTTGTATAATCTTGCTTGGTTCAAGCTAAGCCTTCTTGACGCAGATTACTTCAAATACGAGTATCAAGACTGCTTGATGTCTTGTTTTTAAAATGG
Organism: Volucella zonaria; assembly: GCA_963966105.1. Taxonomy (NCBI): domain Eukaryota; kingdom Metazoa; phylum Arthropoda; class Insecta; order Diptera; family Syrphidae; genus Volucella; species Volucella zonaria. The sequence continues at coordinate 77,624,565 of OZ014534.1, read as the reverse complement.
ATGTGTTAGGCTTATGGGGCTGAGGTCTTTTGGATGGGTACGGCTGTGTTTATCTACCTTGAGAATGAATACTACCTTTACTACCCTCCAGCATTTTCGCACATATCCATACTGGATGCTATTGCTGAATAGTCCTTTTAGGCATAGCATCACCGCCTGCTTCGTTTTTGGAAGCATGTTTGGTAAGCTTCCATCCAGTCCAGTGGATTTGTAACAAGATAAATAGTCTATGGCCCAGCTTATTTCATATTGGCGAGGGAAAAATGTGTCTATGCCTAGTGCTGATGTTGGAATAGGAGTGCATCCAGGAAAGTGGGTTTCTAACAAGAGTCCCAAAAAGCCAGTATTGGATTTCGTATATCTACCATCTGGTAGTCTTAGATCTGCAGCTGCTGTAGATTCCTTAAATATTACATTCCTTAGCCTGACACTCTCTATTTTGCTTTTCATGTTGGAACTAAACTTTCTCCATGATATTCTTTTAGCGCTGCAGATTGCGCTCTTGAATTTCCGCAGACTGGCCTACTAGGATAAATCCTAGTCAGAGCACAAATTTGAGCTTTTGGCTACATTGAAAAGTTTTATAGCCTTTTTGCATTTTAGTTCTTGAGCCCACCAATGTGGGGTGTTCTTGGACTTCTTAATCTTCGTAGGGTATTCTTGGTTAAAAGCCTGGATGAAGATCATCCCCAGTTTTTACTCTGCTTGGTATATTTCGGCGGAGGTTTCTCTGTTGTAGAGTTGTCCCAGTTAGTATTTTTGGGATTATTGTAGAATAGAGGTGGTATAGATATGTTTTTGATATTGAACTTGATTATTCTATGACCAGAGATTTGTCCGAAGATACCTTCCAGTTACTTACGTCAAGTGTATTTCGGAGTTACTCAGCAGGGTGACTTCTAACACCTATCGTCCATTTTTCACTATAAACGTTGGATCATTACAGCGGTTAGCGATGAAAGGATTATGGTCAATTATGTATTGGAATAGGGCTCACCTCCCCATTGTGTGTGATGGGACCTAGCGTCATATCCAATAATCACATAGGACATTTCCTGCTCTACCTTGTTGATAAGTGAGTTAATTATTGCTGGAGGGGGTCGGTCAGTTAACTCATAGCACATGTATATCGACGAAAGGTTGAGTTACAGTTTATTCAGCCGCTGACTATTACCTGATCATCATTGCTTAGAAGCTTGGAGATAGATAATTTTCTTCTTTAACTCAACTTTGACGTACTTCAAAATATCGGGATTCTCTTGTAATTAACACAAAGGAATTGCCTTGCCAAACTCTTTATTTCCTAGCCCTTATAATCTGCAAACATTCAAAACCAACGTTCATTATACATAGTATCGCCCTTCCTTTACCAAGTGTTTTTTTTTTAAGAAGGCATATCTGGTTATGCCTACTCCTCGTGGACTGCTTATTCCTTCGATGCAGTATCGAATATTATCAGTATCGCGTGCAGTATCAAATAATTTTTGCAGACCTTTCCTTTTTTGATGTTTTTTGATACTGGTCGGAGAGATCATTGTTCCCTTTAGTGTATTGATCCAGCTTTTCGCATTTGATTTTTTCCAGCATTTTCCCTAGTGTTTAGCATGCGTAGAGGTCTATATGATCATGGTTGCTATAGTTGCATGATACCCTTTGTCTTCTCTACTCCCGTGGTGTCTTTTTTTTTTTTATATATATATAATCAGCGCGCGCTCAAGGGGTTTTTGCACCCTTAAAATGTTCGTGCAAATGAAATTTAGGGAGGAAGAAAAGACAGGTACCGATGTACATTGTTTTTAAATGTTTGTAAATTACAACGATCAGGAAACACAGACATCGGCAGGGCATTCCATAAGCGAGTTGTACGCCTTAGGAAAGAATCACGATATTTTAGAGTACATCCGAAAATGGGCTTGAGGGTAACTGATGAGCATTCATAGCGAGATGGGTGTTACGGTTGAAAGTTTGAATGAGCGGAATGTTGCTGGCGAATTCAATGGAGCACTGGTTGTGGAAATAGCGATAAAACAAAGTGAGACAGGAGACATTTCGTCGGTGCTCGAGGGTGTCAATTGATTGACTGATATTAGTATCAGCAATGAGTTCTATCGCACGGTTTTGAAACCTATCTAGCAGTTGCAGAGATGCTTTAGGAGCACCTGACCAGATGTGGGAATTGTATTCCAGTTTTGAGCGGATAAATGCCTTATATATTGTGGCCAGATCAGAGGGGGTAAGATATTTCTTACATCGCTTGAGGAAACCTAGACATTTCGCAGCATTTTTTCGACATCGAATATGTGGTCATTCCAACGTAAGTTGTCACTGACACACATACCGGGAATGAAAAGTTTATCCGTGTCGACGATGCAAGTGCCATGGCTGGGTATTTGAATTTCGCTTTAATGACAGCAGACAGCATTGAGTTTTGGAAGCATTAAATTCCACTCGGTTGATAGTTCCCAATTGGTTATGCTGTTAATATCGGAATTTAATGAGCCTAAGTAGGGTCGTGAGTTCGGGAACGAATATGAAAAGCAGAGAGTACTGTCATCAGCAAATGAATATATTGGATTAGAAGTAGCAAGACGTCATTAATGAAAATTAAAAACAGTGTCGGAGACAGAACGGAGCCCTGGGGCACACCAGCATTTATTTTGTGAATAGCAGACTTGAAACCATCAAAGACAACTTGAATTGAACGTTCCAAAAAGTAATTTTTAATCCATTGAAGAAGAGAGTCATCGATCCCAAAAGCACACATTTTCGACAAAAGAGCCTGATGCCAAACTCTGTCAAAGGCCCTAGAAATATCAAGTGCAACTATCTTGCTTTCGCCAGATAGATGTACGCTTTGGTTCCACCTTTCAGTGAGACATGCCATCAAATCACCAGTTGATCTGTTGCTACGAAAACCATATTGCCGGTCATTGAGAAGTTTTCGTGCTTCGAGATATTTCATGAGCTGACGGTTTATCAGCGTTCCCATGACCTTAGAAAGAAGGGACGTAAGTGCAATGGGTCTGTTGGCAGAGAGAGAAGAAGATTCGCCTTTTTTTAGAGACGGGCTGGACAAGTGCTGTTTTCCATCTGCTCGGAAAGTGTCCTAAAGAGTAGGATTGATGAAAAAGCTTACGCAGTGGTTTTTCCCAGCGTGGAAGAACACCTCTCAGAAGATTGGAAGATATACCATCTGGACCAGCGAATTTATGCATGTTGAAATCTTTAGGTACTTAAGGCGGATTCGTCCAATTGTAGATTCGACGCACTCAAGTGTAGGCGGGGACAAAGCACGATCGGGGAGTGTTGAGCTAGCCGCAAAGTGTGCAGCAAGCAAATTGGCCTTGTCCAAAGAGCTGACAGTTAGAATGTCATTGTAAATGAGCGTTGGGATGGAGGATGAAGCAGAATTTTTAATGTTTTTGACAAATGACAAAAAATTGTTACTGCCTTTGGGACATTGCAGTATTTTTTGCCTCAGGTTTTGATCGTATTGGAATTTCACACGCTTGTTTCTGGCTAGTTTAAACTTTTTACGGTTTTCCCCTGTCGGATTGGTCTTGTTGGACCGAGAAAACAATTCTCTAACCCTGACAGCCTCTTTACTGTCAGGGACTACATTGTGGTGGAATTTGGTAAGCTACATCACTACTTACATTAATGGCGAGACCGCGATGGGGAAAGAATAGTGGCACTAGTTCGTAGCCAGGTAGCTTCAGATCAGAGTGATCTGAGAGGTGTGGGCGGGGATCTAAAGTGATTACTTTTTAGTCCGCGTATATTGGCTAGGTCCACCATGAATTCCCTAGTCATAATTACAAACAAACACAGTAAACACAAACACCAACGATACTAAGCAAGGCTGCGAAGTGAAAATTCTGACGATGGTTTACCGAATCCGATTGCAGTAGGTGTTATGCCCTTACAACAATATGAAACAGTGCGCCAACAAAATTTACACACATAACCCGCTATCCATCAGTTTTTACATACACTCAGTCACTGCCTGTACCGTATGATAAATACAGTAACAGCAGTGGCCGAGTGCAAGCAACAGTACAACGACCAGGAGCGGGAGAGCTGGGATACCCACACTGTGCTTCTTGTGCCAATCTCCATTTTAGGAAAGATTTGGTATTATTTCTGCAGCTTCTATTATTTTTCGCAGAAGACTGACAATATCATTGATAGGGAATAGGGCACTGTCTATTGTGTGCTTCGGTTACTGTTAAGGACAAGTATCATGCTTAGCTGATATATTGCCTCGAATAAGATGCAATGTATGAGTATCGAACAAAAAAAAGGCACTGAAACTTGTTTGGGCTATTCCTCAACTGAGCTTTTGGTGATCTAAGCTGTTAATATATTGTAATTATCGATCATCTTTCTATTGTATCTAGGTGTTGGCATGTCTAGCCTTGGTTTTGGACCTCTGCAATGCCTTTTACGAATCGATACTTTCTTAGATTATCGATTTCGAGAATGATGACCCTATGATTATTAATTGCATGTTTGTTGGAGTCTTATTATTTTCTATTTCACGCTGTGCACCTACTGCCGGAAGTTATCCCTATGAAATAGCCACATCCGTGGTTCAATACGTACTCGAAATATGAGCTGTGGACTTTACTCTACTGCTCATGCATTGAAATCACGTCAAAGTTTGATGATAGTTCATAATAATAGAAACTAATGTATTTGGAATTGTAAATCTGTTTATCTGAGAAATCTTGCCAAGCCAATTTCCACTGTATATCATTATTTTTGACGTACATTAGACAATTATTTTTAATAACTGGGACGTTCACAAATGAAAACAAAAAACAAAGATTACATTTGTCCAGGGCTTAGATTTATCGTTTCTCAAACGGCACAACGTAACCAAAACGCATCTGCTATCCATTCCGTTGTCAATTTTACACCTGATATGTCAGGAAAAGCAATAAATTTCAGCACGACTAGCGCAACATGACAATCGCATTTGCAATCAGACATCGTACTAATGAATCATTACTCTCATCTCGTCAATCAGGTAAAGCAACAGCTTCCCTTCGTCTGCAGGTGATAGGTATCCGTAAGTCTTTCATTTGAAAGGAGGATTCCAATCATTTTTTCATTCATCATCACCAGCGGCATGGTTTCAAAGCTCTAGTCTTTTACGAACTACCAACGCCTTCATAAGACCATTAATGGATATTAACTCAAATAAAGTGGTGCAACGCACTACATCATGGTCTTTGAGAAGAAATATTTACTTTTTACCAGACAATTCCAAAGAAGTATTCCGCCAGACTGACATGTACAAACGAATACGAATACGAGCATTCATACGTACGTGCCATTCTGTACAGCCGTAGTGTGCTGCAATTAAGAAGACATACACGTCAGACTGTCAATCCCAAATTCGGCTAGCAATTTCGATTTCGTTTTAAGACATTGAGAGCGCCTAATAATCTTTTGCCAAATTTGGGCATATCAGCGTCTGGGAATCCACATCTAGAGCGACATTCTTTCAAAGTATGGCATGCACATAGTTGCTGCATTTGCAATTGATCAACTCTCCTAAGTGAGATTTAACATCTACATAATGCTGACAGCTGGCCTTGCCTTATGTAACATAAGCTGAATTTGCTGTTGCTGGGGTTGTTATCTAATACCGAATCCTTACAAGCTTTTGATGGATACATGTACTAATACCGGTACTCCTGCTTCACAAATATGAAGATTCAGACAAGCAGTGATTACCACAATGCAAATACGTACATACATACATAGATGGGCCGATAACCTAGAATAAGTTGATCCGGTAATTTTTGCTACGTTACATGCACTTAACATCTGTTGTCTTTTACAATGATTTGACAGTCTAGCAGACAAAGGCAATCCGTTCATGATCATGTTGCGATTGATATTGATATCTATATACGTACAAACTACTGCTGGTAGGATGTCCAAGCCGAAATGTGGTACATCGCCATTACTGGCATGACATCTCAAACATCTTGTCCAGTTTAAACTATAGCGCAGTTGTTGGATCCGAAGTGGAAGGAATGTCGATGAGGCTTTGTCTCATAACAAGATTAAGTCAAGTTATCAATCGGAATATGGATGTGTGGTCATGGTGGAAGCAATTCCTACTAAACAATAAGGGCAAAGGAAAGTTGTTGTATGACATCAAGCCTGGTGTAGTTTTTTTTTTTAAGTAGCCTAAGTTATGCCCGCCACATATTTTATACACCGGATATAAGTGCAGTGTAATTTTTTCCTGCAATCTTTTGAACCAGACATCAATTATGTTTTAATAAGATGGAGTTGGTAAACAGTTTCTGGAAAGGAATTGGTAATCTTTTGAACTCATTACAGAGAAGGAAGTCCAGCCCCTTAACTGGTAGGAAGTCCATGTTGAGAAACTAGCAATTTGTAAGCCTTCCACTTAATTTATTTGCTGCTTGTACAGGTGGATTTCTCTGAAAATTTATATGTTACAGTGAACTCGTTTGATTGTAGACCTTTTAAAAGTAACTGACTGGGTCTTTGAACTAATTACAAAACAAATTTGACATTTAATCTATCACAATATCCTCTCGTGGTCGACTGTCATTAATATTATTATTTGCCTCTGGTGGGGGGCGGAAATTCGTGCTCTTCTGAGCTCAAAAGCTGACATTAGCTCAAAGTGCTAACGCTGATTTCAGGATAGAAAAAAGCCTCAATCACATTGAAGAAGATGCTGCCAGAACCATGATGCGTTTTAAATTTTTAAATTCGATGACTACCTACATATTGGTGGTGACAAGGCCTATAACTAGCTTTGGTCTTTAGCTTGACACTCTTACAGAAGTTATGATGAAAGTGAACTCAAATTGCAGATTATTTTCTCCTTCATTAATTTAAAGAAATTGCCGCATAGGTAATCTCCAGTAACCCTTGTTGGTAGAACATGCAGAGATTTCAGTCTCTAGGTCTGCTTTCATCTGTATCAATTTCACACTCGGTACCTAGTCTAAAGTTTCTGGATTTTATGGATTATTGGACAGAATTCCAGAATTCCAGAGACTAAATTCAATTTTTCGTAATCCCACTTCCCGCTTTATTGCTACCTAGCAGATTGTATTACAGCTGGTCATCGTTGCAATCGAGATTATATCGGGGCTTGTGAAGCCCTGAGGTGAAGAGCTTAAGGCTTTTTCCGTTCAGCATAAGGTTACACTAAGCTGGGTCCCCGGGTACGAAGGAGTGTCACGCAACGGACATGCAGACGAGTGAGCTCGAAAAGGATCCTCTGTCCATAGGGAGCTGGCATATCAAAGTGTCAAGCCTCCACTCCACACTCAAAGAATGCAAGTAGTGCAAGCGATACAAATTCAAGCCAACGAAAAGTGGAAAAGCTTTCCGGCTTGTGAAGATTAAAGACAATTATGGCTGGAACTCGGCAAATTCAGAACAAGTAAGTTTTTCTTGAAAGGCAGAGCTGAACTATCTATGCTTGCTGGATTACTCACAGGTCATAATCTTCTGGGGCGCCTGCGCCTTTACCTCCGCAGGGGCCGTGTGGACGAGGTACTATAAAAGACTTACGATTTGTTTTTATAGTAGATGAGTTCATTCTCACGGGAGAATAGCCTCTATTTTCAATCCCACTGTCCTAGCATCAGAAATTTGAGACAGAGAATTTGAGAAAAAACAGAGACTTTTCAGAGCTATCTGCTGTTTAATTCACATCTCTTCAAATTCGTGGCTTAAGCCCACTCGAAGAAAAAACGACCGCCAGACGGGGATCGCAAACCAAAATTGGCAACCGTAATCCAGTTCCCGTTGACTTCAGATTCCCTGCCTCACAATGGGTCTACGATGACGTATAGGGTACCTATGGTTCCAGATATCACAGGAAGATTTTCAGGTGGCTTGGTATGCTGCCTTTTTCACTAGTTCATTCGATGGCTTTAGCCAGGCATCTCGAAACACAAAAACTTCTTAATGACCGGCAATACGGTTTTCGTGGCAACAGGTCCACTGATCTGATGGCATGTCTCACTGAAAAGTGGAACAAAAGCGTACACCAATCTGACGAAAGAAAAATAATTGCACTTGATATTTTTAAGGCATTTGACAGAGTTTCGCATCAGGCTCTTTTGTCGAAAATTCGTGCTTTTGGGATCGACGGCTCTTTTCTTCAATGGATTAGAAATTACCTTTCGGAACTTTCAATTCCAGTTGTCTTGCTAAACTAAATGCTGGTGTGCCCCAGGGCTCCGTTCTGTCTCCGACACTCTTTCTAATTTTCATCAACGATCTCGTGTCTGCTACTTCTAATCCAATATATTCCTTTGCTGACGACAGCACATTCATATTCGTTCCTGGACTCCCGTCCATGCTCTTCGGCTGTAGAACGGGAACGGCAGCGTATGTCATGCTCCTTAAATTCTGATACTAACAGGATAACTAATTGAGTGGTTCCCCAACAGAATGAATGATGCTTCCAAAACACAATGCTGACCGCTGTCGTTAAAGCGAAATTTAAACACTCAGCCATTGTCCACGAACGGCAGGTTCACCGTCGCACCCGATAAAATTTCCATTCTCGGTATATGTGTCAATGACAACTTACGTTGGAATGATCACATATTCGGTGTCGTCAAAAATGCTGCGAAATGTCTAGGTTTCCTTAAGCGATGTAACAAATTCTTTACCCCCTCTGATCTGGCCCCAATATATAAGGCACTCCTCCGCCCGAAATTGGAATACAATGCCCACATCTGGTCGGACGCGCCCAAAACATCCCTGCACTTGCTAGATAGGATTCAAAACCGAGCGATCATCAGTATACCCTCAAGCCTATTTTCGGACATACTCGAAACCATTTAAAACCAACGTGCACCGGTACCTCTCTTTCCATCCTCCCTGATTTTCTTTCTCCGGCACTGTGTGCAAATATTTTAAGGGTACCTAAATCCCTTGAGCGCGCGCAAATTATAAAAAAAAAAAACTCCTCGGCAAGAGTTCACATACACCTTGATCAAATTTATTGATCCCGAAATTTATTCAGAAAAATTCCGCTCCAGACATGAAAACATTTTTCAAAACGTTCCAATGTTCTTGGGCGGTTATCGGCAGTGAGTTACTGATTGCTTCCATTCCTAGCGAAAAGTGATCACTTAGTTGTTGGCGTACTGAAAGGAACTGTAGCCGGTCGATCGTATACCTAGGGATTCTGGTGATATTGCGGAGTTCTTGAACAAATGCAGTCCGTATCTGGGTAGTAGCTACCATAAGGTGATGATCTCGTATCAACCACATGTCGGCTTCTCGTCGGTTTCGGACTTCGACTGATCGCCAAATTGTAGATTTGATTGGACGACAATTGCTTCAGCTGACTTTGTGGCAGGTCTTATGCTCAAACATGGTGCCTCCTATGACTAAGCGATTGATGTTGTAGAAATTAACAAATCTTTCACCATTGTCATTTGGGTCTCCAAGGTCGTACTTTCTGATCACTTGTCTGAACACTTCATTGTCGTTGCCTACTTTTGAATTTAGGTCTCCCATTACGATGACGATATCTCCCTTTGGCGTTGCGTTGAATACGGCGCTTAACTGCTTGTAGAAGCAGCAGATCCTTCAGCTAATAGTCTCTGTAACACTCTATCTTGGAAGTTCCTTAACCCAAACAACCGTATTGTGCTTAACCTGGAACGTGGTTATGCGATGAATTTGACATAGTTGTGCTTGCGTAGGTCCTAGTGTTTAGTTACATTAGCGTAGTCAGACTCGGCATACAACAGAATAGCGGCTCCTTTTCAAAATTCCCAAGCTTGGCCTGCGATCGTCTATGGCGGAGTTTGATTAAGAATTCTGAAATATAACCTTTGAGAGCTTATTAGATGCCGTAGGCTTGGAACGAATAGCGAGGTTTGAGCACCCCGACTCTTCTGTCATACCGAATGCTCCATGCATATTCCCTTTGACGCCTTCAAAGGTACTTAGCTCATCGACATGCAGACGAGCGTTTGCATTGGGATCTAAGGTGATCTTGGTCGTGGTCGTGATCTACAACTTGTATTGAACATGGGCTTTAAAATTTCAATCACCAAAGCTGACCATTCCAACTAGACTTTTGAGTATTTGACTAATTTTTCAAACAGGTTTAAGTACCTGAATATTTTTTTGAATAGTTAACTTCGTTAATTGTATTCAGCGTATTAGCAGCAATGTCTCCTGTTACGCTTTTTTAAAAAACGGTGACAGGACATCGGAATATTTTTTTTTATCTTTAAAATTTCAATTACAAATATTATTGACGCTCTACCACTTCACGTTTGAACAAAAGGGAGAACTTTTGTCATACGAAAATTATGAAAATGAATTGGCCACAACATAACGCGCGATGGCGTGAAGTGGAAGTAACCAAAAGAATCAACCACTCGAATGATTGTCCTAAATTAAGTGATATTCCCTCAAATCTGAGTTCGCCGAAACCAGCTAAAGAACATAATAAATTTAATTTATTAAATTGAAAGGATATCAGGTACCTAAAGTTTGCCAAATAATATTTTGCAGTCTGCGCATAACTTTAATCACAATTTCTCAGAAATGCCACACATTCCGTTCAGATACTTTTCCTAACAATTACAATACTCGTAAATATGACAAATGGAAATACCTACGTTCAAATTCTCGGTGAAGGGAATGTTTACCACTTATCCTTTTAACTCACGTACATGAGAATAAATTTAAAATTTCTATTTTTCGTGAAAGGACAATTAATTACAATTTCCTAGATTTAATTATTTAAAGTTACATCATCAGACAGACAATATTCGCCCGTATAACTGGTAACCATTAACTAACTCGTTCGTTGAACGGCACGCAATTTATAATTCAATCTACGATACAATTAATGATCACAATGAGTATACCGAAAACCAGTTACTAAATCAGGAATGCAACTTATAACAAGATGTAAGTTATCCTGACAACAGTATTGAGTCTAACAATCATGCAATCATACAGATAAACGTGTTGTCTGCTGTGTGCCGCAATTAAGGGTATCGCAATGTGTCAAAGCGGAAGAGTAAATGAAAAAGTTTGACAATCTCCAAATAGCAAGAGTTTGCCCCTTTGACCCTTTTTTCAGGCTTGGACTACAGCAATGTTTGCTAGTTGGTATGATACCTATGCTGCTTTTTGAGTTATTAATGCACCACAACTGCTGCAAATACCTCAGTGGATACATTGAATTGGCAAACTGAAATTCGTTATATCATCTGGAAAAAATAAAGCAGACAGAAATCTTTAAGAGGATTAGGTAGGCACTATGTTGGACAGTGGACATGCAACCAGATTCCGAATATAATTTCAACAACGGAAGGGCGAAAGGAAGAACATTCATTAATCCTTCAGTAAGCACGTTCAACACATACCTATTACTGATGGCATTGTGGTGGCAATGCCGTACCTGGTTTCGGTCTGCACAAGTTGGGTATTTATAACCATTGCTTCCCTTCATCCCCTGGTGACCGACAGATACGAAGAATAAATGAAACACGAGTACGCGTAACAAAAATGTTGTGAGAGTTGTATGGAATGCGAAAGCGTTTCACTGTTAAAATAATTGTGTTCTAAAGGGTGATTTTTTTCTGTTTGGTTTTCCAGCATTCTATTTTTGACAGCTCACGCGTGATTCGTGACATGTGTCAAAGTCAAACATGCTCATCATGGAAAGACTTACACCCGAACAACGCTTACAAATTGTTGGGATTTTATTATCAACATTTGTGCTCTGTGAAAAATGTTTTTCGCGCACTTCGACCATTTTACGGTCGTCATAATCGACCTACTGAGCAAGAAATTTTGAGCCATAGTGATCAAATTTCGCACCATCAATCCACCTACCCGTATGCGTAGAGTGCGTACAGAGAAAAATATTGCTTCTGTATCCGCTAGTTTTAAAGAACACCGTGATTAGTCCAATCGTCGCCGTTCGTGGATGATTTTACGCAAAGATCTTGGTCTAAAGCTTACAAAGTACAGCTCGTGCAAGAACTGAATCCGAACGACCTGCCACAGTGCTGGAGGAAGATCCGCTCTTTTATTGAAAAATTGTCTTCAGCGATGAAGCTCATTTCTGGTCGAATGCGAATGTTAAAAAAAAAAAAAAAACTGCAGTATTTGGTCCGATGAGCAACCTCAGGCAATACAAGAGCTGCCAATGCACCCAGTAAAATGCACTGTTTGGTGAGGTTTTATGTCCGTCTGAATCATTGGTCTGTATTTTTTCAAAGATGCGAACAACGTTACAGTCAATCGCGCCCGCTATCGTTCAATGATTTCGATATTTTTGCTGCCCAAAATGCACGAGCTGAATCTGGTCGATACATGATTTCAGCAATTTGGCGCTACATGCCACACAGTACGCGAATCGATGGACCAATTGTGAAATGAGTTCGGTGAGCAAGTGAGCTGGACCGGTGAACTGGCCGGCCAGATCGTGGGATTTGACGCCTTTAGACTATTTTTTATGGGGATACGTCGAATCACGGTGGAGTAAAATCTCGGAATAAAACTAACAATTTTGGTTTAATTTTTGTGCGGACTGAGGCCTCCATTTATTGGCTTGATCTAGGACTAAAAACTAACAGAAAGACTTAAGAGCTAGAAATCAAGGGAATGATGGAGGAGATCTTGTTTGTTACAGGGAGTGCTCACGTGGAAATCAAAAAGGGAGAGGTTTGTGTTTACCTTTCGGATAAGTTGGCTTTGAGTATAATCTTATCGATATGCGAACGGTAATTAACCTCACAGTCGAATAATATGCCAAGGTCTTGGAAAGACTGAACCGGGGGAATTGGTTGACCATAGAGAAAATAAAGTCGGGGAGGAAACGGGTTGCATTTACGAGAGAAGGTTATCGATTGACATTTGGCTATATTAAGTTCTAGGCAGTTTTTGAGGCATCAGATTGAAAAACGATCAAGGTCTTCTTGAATAAGGGCAGAGTCATGGGGAGAGGAAATAGTTTTAAAAAATTTTGTGTCGTCAGCGTAAATGGAGAGGGAGGAGTGTTTAATGACCCTCTCAACATCGTTGATGGTAAGAATGAAGAGAAAAGGGCCGAGGTGACTGCCCTGTGGAACTCCAGATGAGGCCAGGAATGAAAAGAAGGGGCGGATCTAAACCGAACACTATAATAACCGTTTATCAGGTAAGAAGAAATACAATTTTATAAAAGAGGTTCAAAGCCGAGAGGAGACAATTTGAAGAGGATCAATTGATGAGATATCCAATCAAATGTTTTAGTGAAATCAGTTGCCATATTCTAAGGCTGAGCAAAAGACAGGAATTCAACTACATTTGTGGTATTTGATCTACCTTTTCGAAAACCACGTTGTAGCGGTGAAATAAAAGGCTTGCATTTAAAGCTTAGGGCTTCGTATAAAATGCTTTCAAAGAGTTTGGGTATATGAGAGAGTTTAATAATGGAATGATAATTGGTAACTTCATGCTTAGATTGTTTTTTGTGTATCGGGATTTCAAAAGAGGTCTTCCAAATCTGGGGATAGATGAAAAAGGTAGGAAAAGGGTAGAGACAGGTTGGAAGAGCATTTTTTAAGAAACACAGCGGGGAGACCGTCTGGGCCAGGTACAAATTCATCTTTAAGATTAAGTATCTTTTCTTCAATAACTGCAGGATCGAAATTTTGAGTGAGAAAGGGACCAATGGAGAAATTTGGTAGATCATTGAAGTAAGAGGGATCTGGTACGAAGGAGTTGTTGACAAATGATTGTTTGAAAAATGTAGCAAAAAAGTTGGCGATGGTAGGAGATCACTGGAATATTTGGTTTCGAAAGCGAGAGAGGAAGGATAACCATCAATCTTACTTTTGCAATTAACAAATTGAAAAAAGGACTTGCAGTTTGCGCAGGTAGCGTTGATAGAGATTGTTATAGAGTTCAATGAAATGAAGATATGTATCTAGATAATTGAATAGTCGGAAGAAGAGTGTGTGCGAAGGAATACCGCCCACAACTTTGTTCTTTTTTTCATAGGGGGTGGATTCTACGATTATACCAAGGAGGGGATGTAGAAGAAGTTTTATGGCGGGAATATGGCAATTAAAGGGAGGTGGGTTTGAGTATTTCTCTGTAAAACATGGAGAGCGCAGCGACTAGAGATAGATTGGTAAACTCGAAAGAACCCCTGTTTAGATAGGTATTGATGTTACAGAAGTTAGCTTTGTTAAAATTGTAAGAAAATAGAACTGCGGGGGGAGGCGACCGGAGTGGAGAGTTGTGGAAAAATGAGAGAAGAAGTGGAGGATGAAAGTTATCAATAGTTGAAATAGATAGGAGGCAACACGATACTGTGGAGTTGATGGGATCAGTTGTGAGGATAAGGTCTAATTGCTTTTCCATATTGGAAACGCCACTGACTTGACATAGACTAGAGTCTGTTAACCAATCCAAAAAGAAGTATCCCTTAGTAGAAATGGAATTGGAGGCGATGAAAATAGATAGGTCTTCAGATGGAGTCCACTTCAGCAGATTAAAATCGCCGAAGATAATAATATCATCGAGCTAGTCTGATAAGTCAAATTGCTGCAATATCAAGTTGGTAGGATTTGATAGATTGCGCCGGAAGAATATAACAACATATAACATACAAGCATCTACGAGTAAGTGTTAACTGCCGCAAAGTCGAGCTTTGCGACGAAGTTGTAACGAGAGATGAGTCAAAACTGTTGTGAATGGTCAGTATGACATCTCGACAAGGAGATGCGCGATTATCACCCCAAAAAAACATTAAAAGAAAGAGGGAATGTCTCCTGGTTTTTTATGTGAGATAAGATTAGTTTCAGTCAGAGCATAGATATCAAATGGGAGAGCATGAGATCGTCGCGAAACGGCGTAGGTTTTAGAACGCAATCCTCTTACGTTCTGGTAATAGAAGGTGACTTGCATGACTTTTTGGTATCAAAAAAATGTATCCTGCTCAAGTCGACTGCGTTGAAGATGTGAAATTCTTTTAGAGTGTTCAAAGTGGCGAAGAGCGGTCAGATCGTCTGCAACTTTTTGGGGAGGCGTATTGAAACTCTCGTGAAACTTTATATAAAATTTCCTGAGACTGGTAACATCGGTAGGGAGGCCTTCTTGCTGGATGGAAACCACGACGCTCGTTTTTGTTTCACCCTCATGAACATTCGGTTGTATCGCTTCTTAGCTGCGTTAATTTAACAGTGGTTGGTGAAAGGGGGTGAATAGAATTGGAAGTGGTTACGGAAGAGGGATTTGATGTCGCAACGGATAGGGTTGGCGTTGGGGCTTGGTTAGGGGTGGAATAGAGGGCGTTGGAATATGGGTGGAGGCTTACATTTAGGAAAAATTTTAGTCTCAGAACTCCAATTGGAGTTGGATTTATTTTGTTAAGAGGCGGTGGGTCTTGTCAAATTGGATTTACTTGCTAACTTATTAGCTGGTTTAGGTATGATGAATAAGACCTTATCCGGGCTACGCCGACATAGTTGAAGCTCAGATCGGTAAGAATTTCCGAGACTAATTCAGGGTCCTGGAAAAGAAATAGTGGGAAATCAGCTCTTAGTGGACCAACAGCAGCGCTCACATTCCCGAACTTATTACTGGCCTCAGGCTAACCGACCAGTACTCCTATGGTGCCCATATTGGAACTGGACCTGCAGGTTGGAGTGTGTACCGTCAGGGTAACTGCCTATGGAAAAAAACTTAGTTTACGAAGCAACAATAAGGCTCGGGTTAGGTCGGATCTACTATGCAACGAAATAAGGAAAACGAACTTCGGATCTGTACGTAAAATGTTAGGTCCCTAAATAGGCCACATGCAGGCGAACAGCTATCGGGGGCCTTAGAAAACTAAAGCAGTAGTTATCGCCACTCCAACATTTACTATGCCGATTGTTATCGACGCCAAAAGGAGCCCCTATCTGGATTCGGATTTGTTGCTAGAGGCAGACTTATCCGAGGAGTTTTGAGTTTATTGCATGTAGACGAGTGCCTCGTAACAATCCGAATTAAGGCTTAATTTCCTAAACTTAGTCTTATATGCGCGCACGCTTCTATAGAGGAGAAAGATGACGACACCAAAGGTGGCTTCTCCGAACTCTTGGACAAGACCTACGAGCAGTGTTAAGACGTTAAAATTATCCGGGGCGAAACATTGACGTAGCTAGCACGCGGTCACAGCATCTAGATATTTACAAGAGACTTCCAGATCGCCTGATCAATAAAAAGTCAGCGAGATTAATCACATTGAGATATACGCCAGGCACTTCTCCAGTATTATGGATGCCCGAATAACCCGAGGGGCCAACATCGACTCGGATGATTACCTTGTTGTAGCCAAGGTACGGTTGCGAATATTCCGATCAAGGCAAAGGCAAGATATTACTGTGAGGAATTTCGACGTCCGACGGCTATAATCGCAAGAGATTACCAAATCCTCTTCAGATCGAGTCTCCCGTCAAGTATGGGAGACCAGTAGCAGCATTGCTAAAAAACCATCAGAGATGCTGCATCTGATGTGCAGGATTTCACTCGGCCGCCATAAGGAAACTCCTGGTTTGACGACGAGTGCTGTCATGAGGCACGAAGGCGGCGCTGCATAGAAGGATTAGAGTTGCTCACGAGCTCTGCAAACAGAAGAGGAGAGACGAACTCCGGCTTCTCAGAAAAAAGCAGCTTGGAAAAGCGGCAGATGAAAATGAGAGATGCTACTCCAGGAATGAGATTCGGAATTTTTACCGAAAGGTAAAAAAAGGATGCCACGGATACGAACTCCGAACGAAAGCATGTAGAGTTCGTCGGCAACATGGAAGTAGAGTCACAGTCGTATAACATCGATGACAAACAAAGTACCGCTGTCAGCCAGATTCAACCATATCTAAGCTTAAGTCCAACAAAGCTGCTTGAGTGGACGGTATGGTTGCCGAGCTCTACAAAGCGGCAGACTTTGGTAAGGAGCATATAGCAGCTCATCTATGATTGTATGCGCGATGAATGAAAACTTAGCATTGTTTGTCCGATCCTCAGGAAAGGAGACGGTCTGAACTCCGCCAACTACAAAGTCATATAACATCGCCTATAAGATCATATCTGCCGTGTTGTGTGATCGCCTGAAGCCGTTCGT
Organism: Volucella zonaria; assembly: GCA_963966105.1. NCBI lineage: Eukaryota > Metazoa > Arthropoda > Insecta > Diptera > Syrphidae > Volucella > Volucella zonaria. The sequence goes on along the minus strand of OZ014534.1, from coordinate 77,607,410 downwards.
CAACAACCTAATTAATCCACATCAGTGTGGCTTCAGGCCAAGAAAGTTCCCCATCGACCAAATGCTCAGACTACGATATATCTTGGAAAAAACCCATGAGCTCCAGATCGATACATACCACCTATTCAACAAGTTTAAGGATTAAAGCCTCGGACAGCATCTATGTATAGAGACGAGCTATACAGAGCAGTGTCTAGTTTTGGCATCCCTGCCAAACTCGCCCGTTTGTGCAGGATGACGATGGTGAATGCACGTTGCTCCATCAAGGTCGGTAAAGAACTCTCCGAGACCTTTGTGTCAAAAAACGATTTAGACCAGGCGCTTTTATGCGATTTCTTTAACATAGTTCTTGAAGGAATAGTGCAAAACTCACGAGCCAACATAAGAGGCACAGTCTTTCAAAAGTCCGTCCAATAATTCGCATACGGCGAAGATATTGATATTATCGGAATAAAGCAGCGTGATGTTAGCGGCGCTTTCGTGAGTATTGAGGCGGAAGCGGCGAAGACACATGCCTTGCCATCATCAAGTGTAGCCATACTCACTTGAGCTTGTACGGTCGCTGTAAATCTGATTCTGACTGGATATATCACATATGTATATGACATATGGTATGGGCAGTGCTCAGATTCCGCACATCTTTCTCTACTCACTGTTTTATCATGACTTTAGACCAAGGCTTCTCATCGTATTCTGAATTCGATGTACCTATTGTCAGATATGGAAGCCTCTGATATTACTTTTCATCCCTTAATGTACTTAGCACACCTGTTGGATAACGTAAAGTTAATCACTGGGTGTCTTTGGGTTTTACTTTCGTAACAAATGTTGACTAAGAAGTCAAAAGATTGTATGACGTCTCACGTTGCTATGATGATCACCTGGTCAATGAAAAAAGATTGTCGATTCCACGTCGGTCTCAAGAATTGGCCACATTACAATCAGCACTTCACGGAATTTTACATAATAACTTCGGCCATATGATTCAATTGCAGCAAGGCCTATCTGCGGACCACTAGAAACGCCGTATCTTTCCTCATTGGGTCTGGAAAATGCATGAAATTGAAAAAAGAAATTAATCGAAAAAATCACGATAGGTACATGTCAATCTTCAGGGCCCTATTAGTAAGCAGAATTGCCGCATTTACGGGGTAGAGAATCGAAGAATAATTTCTGGGAAGTCCCTCTATCAAAAACGGTGTTACTGTTTGAGGTGGTTTGTGGGCAGAGGGCAGCTGTGTACCTTACTTGGAGGATGACATGATGTAATAGTTCTAAAGAAAACACAATATCTTACAACTTGCTCCATTCACATCGACTGTACTCGTATGATGATCACTTCTCTTGTTGAAAGAGTCTTAAGTACGAGTAATTGCAGAACAACCTCTTGTGACGCATTGCAAAGAAGTACACTGTTTCGTTGTTCAGAGCTAAATAGGCCGAAAATAAGTCAAATTTTGCGTTTTCCATTTATTGCTCATTTCGCATAATAAACGGTCATACGAGAACATCCAATTTCGTCTAGGTCTATTGAAACAGAACCGTACACTCGTGAACGAAACACGTTTACCCGCTGATTCAAAATGACAATGTCAATTTGACTGCCTCTGTTCTATTCTCATAAACATTAATACCCACTCACGTATCCATTATATCTTGCATTCGTGCAAATTCCCACGGATGTCTGTTTGAATCGGTGAACCAATGTAGCAACTCACCCACTTTAGCTACTGAAAGTAAATTTGCCGTATCTACAAATTAGCATTTTGGGTTTGCTATCGATTTTGTGTACACGGCAGTACCATGAGTGATTATGGACTTTCTCAGTGGGTGGCCTTCCCACAGCAAGATACAATTGCATTTACACAGTATGTCAGTAGGCTCATAAAATTCAACCAAAAAGAGCATTTTTCAAATGGGCACTGCAATATGCGTGCCATTTATATGAGCACATTTGTGTCTCATATTTTCCACATTGAATTTCTGCGGATTGTCACCAGCAACTTAAGACTAGAGACCGATTGCTACACATTGAGGTTTTAATGGTCAACTCATAGTTCAACATTTCAACAAACGTGTCAACATTGTGAGTAGAAATCAATTAAAAATGCGTCCAAATCGTTTGCTCTAATGCTGATGGTTTCTGATGAGGAAATGTCGTTTGAACTGACACGGACCACAAGAAAGCCATTTGTAGACAAGAATGACAGGAAAATTACTGCACACGGCCTAAAACAAGGAAAATTCATGAATACGAATCCATTCAGCTGGTGGTGGTTTATAGAGACCTGATTGAAATTCCAAGTCCTTGTATGACGAGTGTTCATGTCATACTTCTCTGTCTGTCAATGGGATTTTTTTGTTTGTTTTCCGTTCAGTTACTGACATACGCAATGTTAGGAACTGGTGCAGTTTAAGACAAAGGCTATGTTAGATGGCACATTTTGATTGTTGACTTTAAGATAGATTTTGCGGATCACCTAGGGGAATTGCTGAAGCGAAAGAATTTATTTATGGCATGAGGTATGTACTATGGCTGAAAATATGAATACGGAAATTCGATCAAATATGTTCTTCAGAATTGCAAAGAAACACCAGTAAGACAAGTAGATGTGTGTTTGTGCGTGAATCTCTGGCCCAATGAACCACAAGTGGAGAGCAAAAATCGAGTGTGATGGAATATTTTGTTAAGAGTTTTAACTTATCGATTAAGGTTCTTATTATGCGAAAATCTCCTCCAAGAAAGAGCAATAATTTGAATTTAGTATGATGCATATTGGCCATCTTCAGGTAAATTGAAGAAGACTTAAGAAGACTTCAGATGAGTACGCAATGGACTACGATAAACACTGCTCAACTTACTCTATCTTGTCAAACTAACCATCGGCAAATGATGCGGATAGCATCTGCTATCCCAACCATCTTATCATTGGCCACATTTCAATGTCTTAAGAATTTGTTCAAGAACGTTTGAAATATAAGTTCAGGCAACTTAAAAATCGTTTGCGACAGCCATTCTTAGTGCTAAGGTTTCCATAACCTTACGTAGAGCCTGTTAATAGCTCCTGCAACGTTATGATTGCAGAACCCGGCAAGCTTACAAAAAATGCAACAGCAGATACTTCTGTAAAATCACAAGGTAGTGGACGCATACATGCCCAGTAGAGCGTCTGCTTTTGTGCGCGCTTCAAGTACCATAGAATGACATACTTCCACTGCTAAATAGGTCTGATCTATGTATATCCGATGAAAGCTATTATTATCAAAGTGACAGATCCGCATCTTTAGAGGAAACCATTAGAAGGCACTTTCGTTCTATCTCTACTGCTTTGTACGTGCGGGTAGAGATTGGACACTCTTAGGGATAAACAACTGTCTGTATGCGGCCTTGTGCGGTGCATATCGATCTGAACATCTTGTATAATTTAAAGCGTTTCTTCTTTGTCGTTCGAACAAATACTCCTAAGGTTCCATTCATTAGTATACACAAAGTCCTGCAAATGAGATAGTGTATACTCTCTACCGTGCCATCTCTCGCTCCTTTAAATAGGTCAGCGGGTGTATTGCTATACTCATTTCATTTTGGTTGGGCGGGCAGAAATCTTCGCTTTCATTGCACAAGTTGAATGGTTTATTCACTATGACAGCCGAGTTTGGCCCGTCCTCACCGTTCAATAGGCTGTAAAAGCAATTTAACAATACGTACCCTACCGACTGTGAGTCTACTAATAAATTCTCTTCCGCAACTCTACAGGTTTTTGTACGAACGTTGTTGGATTTGCGAGTTCGTTTTACATTTTGTTAACTTTCGAACGCTGTTGAACCTATGTTCAATGGATTTTTGTTTATCCATATCCTAACTAATATCCTAATGTTCTCCAATTTTCGTTCAGGTAATCCGATGGCTAAAGACATAAGGAAAGAGTCAAGAATTGAGAGGAAAGTTCCTTAAGTGTCAGTGTAACTTTTTAGTGATAATAATCTTTTCGTGATTTCCACAATCGTAAGTACGAGTGCCTGAAAAGTAGTAACAGGGCAGTAATATCATCGGTCATTGTGATATCTGAACTTGCTTCGGAAAAGCTGTCTAACTTTCATCAAAGCACAAATAACCATCAGATCTATATCTAGATACTTTGTATCAGCAAAACATTTTGAGAGAGTTTAAAGTTTAAAGTAGTGCCCGCCTTGTTGGAAGGAATTACTGGAATTGGCTAGATCTTGCCAAATACAGGGTAAGGGAACAATTACAGTTTTTCAAATTTTCGCAAGCAAGTCAGCTATGTTGGATCGTCCCTTAGTTGCTCTAAGACAAATCCAGCAATAATTATAATAGACGATTGGTGAAACCAAATAAGGATTAAGGAACAAGTTTTTAAATGAGGCTGACTGCCACTAACAATTTTTCTAATAGAATTAAGTGTCTGGGTATTGTGTACAAGAGCAGTTCACGTGATTCTATCCTAATACTCAGGCGATGAATATGATTAGGGGCACTAGAACTAGAACTGAAACCTACCTACTTATTTGTATTGATAGAAAAGCACAAACCAACAACATAGCGAAAATGCTGGTATTTTAAAATACATGAATTAGTAAGTCAAGGAATTCAAAACAACAAATACTTACCCTTTTTTTGCTCATCTGACATTAGCCATTTTTTGTTGTTAGGCTGAAGTTTTCCGTTACGTGTTGTTACCAAGTAATGTACAGGTAAATAACAATGATGATGACGATGCTGATGGTGTTAGTATGCACGTAACTTGTGCATAGTGCACTCACCCACGGCTCCCTCTTTACCGCTTATGGTTTATTCCGTCCGAGTTAGTGCCCCCCCTATACGCGTTACATCTGTCTTTTTCTACCCTACTAAGAGTGTGTCGCCTTTTCGATGCTCTCCCATGTCTTATTCTGCCCGAGCTGCATCTCTACGCGGCTACCTCCTATCGTTTCCTGTCACATTTTCGTTTCATCGGAGTTCGGAAAATTACTTCTCAACGAGCAATAAGAAGTTTCACCTCAAGTCGCTTTTTTGTTTCATCGGAGTTCGGAATCACTTCATGTCGCTTTTTCTTTTCATCGGGCTACAGAGTCACTACAGGTCGCCTTTTTCTTTCATCGGATTTCGGAATCATTTTATGTCGCTTTTTCGTTTCATCGGAATTCGAAATCACTTTATGTCGCTTTTTCGTTTCATCGGGCTACAGAGTCACTACAGGTCGCCTTTTTCTTTCATCGGATTTCGGAATCATTTTATGTCGCTTTTTCGTTTCATCGGAATTCGAAATCACTTTATGTCGCTTTTTCGTTTCATCGGGCTACAGAGTCACTACAGGTCGCCTTTTCCTTTCATCGGAATCATTTTATGTCGCTTTTTCGTTTCATCGGGCTACAGAGTCACTACAGGTCGCCTTTTCCTTTCATCGGAATCATTTTATGTCGCTTTTTCGTTTCATCGGAGTTCGGAATCAATACAGGTCGCTTTTTCGTTTCATCGAGATTTGGAATTACTGCCCAACGTGTCATAAAATGTTTCACTTTAAAAACCGTATGATAATACGAGAAAGGTAGGGACTAATGAATTTTAATTGATCATGACATTTCCCTGATAGCGAGCTCAGAATAACAGAATAACAATGCATTTCTTGAGCATGTAAAATTCGACCACAACTAAAGCTGAGGCAAGAAAACAGCGATGTTTCAAAAGATGTTAACGATTTTGATCGTTCATTAAAAATATTACAAACTCTGCCCCATCCTCAATTTCAAAGGTTAGGTATGTATGTATGCTGACATTCAGCTCTTTAGACAAGGCCCATCTGCTTGATGCGAACTTTGCGTGATTATGGCTGTTTTCAAAAACGTCATATTAACAAAGAACTGCATTAGTTGCGTTCAACAATTCAGGTTTTTTGCAGAATTAACCTACGCAAACTGTATTATCCTTGTGTTTATAAACGTCAACATATCGTCACACCTGTGCAGATTAGTTGCGTCTTTCATTTGTGGTTGCAGAAAAAGTTAGAAGATTTTAGTGCGGAATGGTTTTGAGTTTTTTCAAGAAGAAAGATGTTAAAACAATTGAAATAATATGTAATAAAATAAATAACCGTCTTATTTTGAAAAGAATCAAATATAAGATTTGGCTGAATATTAATTTTGTTCGCACTGACATGACGTGTTGGAGCGCAAAACAGGTGATAATCAAACTAAGACATGTCTGGGCAGTGAATGCCTTCAAAAATACACGAGAAAAGATCTGCAATTGTATTGTACTAAGGTAGAATTGCTGATGTTTATGAACTCACCTTATGCCATGTCTACACCTACTCTTGAGCACTTCAAAAATTCTGTAAGACGAATCCACCTTCGCATCTTCGCACTTACTACTGTGTACTCAAAGGGCTTAATATTCACAAATCCGCTGGTCCAGATTTTTCTGAAGAGGTGTTCTTTCACGCTGGCAAAATCACTGCTTAAGCTTTTCCTTCAATCCTCATGTTTAGAAATTTTTCCGACATAGAAAAGGGTGTCTGACCAACCCGTCCTTAAAAAATGATTAAACTTCTTTCCTCTCCTACTACAGACCCATCCAATTTACATAACTCTTTTTCTAGGTTATGGAAACTATGATGAACCATTAGCTAATGAAATATCTCGGGACATGAAATATTTCAATGACAGCAGTACTATATAGCAGGTTCACTGATGATTTGATTGCATGACACCAAAATGCAGAACCACAGCGTATGTCAATTTGACGAAAGTAAGATACGCGTAGTTGAACTTTATATTTCGAAGACATTTGATAGAGCCAAACATTAGGACGTTTCGTCGAAAATGTGTGCATTTGGAATCAATTAATCTGTTCTGCAATAGATTAGATATTACCTTTCGGAAGGCTCGATTCAATTTGTCTTGGACAGTTTCAACTCCGATACTCACAAAATAAATGTTGATATGTTCCAGGTCTCCGTTCTCTTTCCGATAGTACTCTTTATGTTTATCAATAACATATCACTCTATTCTGCTATTCTACTATAATACATTCCTTTCTACATCGTCGAAACTAAAAGAAGTTTCCATTCACGGTATGCGTGCCAACAGCAACCTACGTTGGAATGACCACATATTCGATATCGGCGTAAATGTTGTGAAATGTCTAGGTTTCCTTAAGCGATATAAGAATTATATTTCCCCCTTTTAATCTAGCCTCAATATACTCGTAAGTACATTGGAGTACAATGCCCACATCTGGTCAGATGCCCCTAAGACTTCTATGCAATTGTGAGATGGAATTCAAAATTTTTCGCAAAGACGTCTATGTAGATGTTGGTACTATCATGCAATCAATTGACACATTCGAACACCGACGTACCATGTCTTGGTTTACCTTGTTCTAAATCTTAGGTTTTTATGTAAAATTATTATCTTTTGAATAAAATTAAGACTGTTCATATATTCCCTTACAGGGCCTTGGGTGGCTCTGCAACTTCCTCTAGGGGTTTAGTTGGTGGTGGAATTTCTGGAGTCTCGTAGATTTTTTCCTCCTTAGGCTCAACCACTGAAACATTGTCTAGCAATGGTTTCTTGGTACTAATCTTGTTCTTGGGATCGTATGGCAACATTATCTTGACCTTGCTACCCAACGCTCCTTGACGAAGCAACACATGACGAGTGGCCGTCTCTATGTAGTCATTGCATGGATCTCCAAAGTGGATCATCAAACCATCGATGAATTTCATCTACTTGGAACGTTTACCACGCAATTTACCAGACACAACAACATGATGATACGAAGAACACCGCAGCAGGCACGGTGAACAGCCAATCCACCGGTCAACTTGTAACGCAACGATTAGGCTTGAGGAATAGCGCAGAGACTACAGGTGCCGATCTTTTCAGCGTACAATTCAATACGGCCAGCATCGAAGTTGAAACGTTTCTGCAATATGGCGGTTAATTCACGGATGCGACGACCTTTCTCGCCCAAGACCTGTTGGGTCCCTGTGGTCATGATGATGATTTTTTTTCACAACCAGTGCTTAATGGAGCCAGTACTGCCAGTAGCATTCAGCCCAGCAGATCTTCTACCATAACACCAGTCTCATAAGAAATGCTCTGAAAAATCATGATTTTTTCCCAAGTAATTTTTGCAATGTTGGTATTCTAGCTTCAGGCTCACTTTATAGGTTTCTTTATTTTCGTTGACCTACGAGTATAATTAAGTTTCACTACCACTCTTCCCAATTTATGTAGTGTCGGACTTTGGACAAACCAAGCAGAGATTTTGCACTACTCTTACATTTTTCATCGAAGTTGTTTCATATGCCTTGTGCTTAATTCTTTTTCCTGATTTATGGCGTATAAGCGCTCTTCCCCTTTTCAAATTATGCGGTGCTAACTATATTGGGGTTTACTCAAGGTTACTTTAATCTACATAGCTGCGTGAATTGAATACGTAACATAGTAGTATTTAGTAAACCTTTCCTCTTAGAGATTCTCGTTTCCAAAAGTATTTCATCTATGCCAGTCTTCTTGTTCGTAGTTAGAACCCTCTACGCATCTTTTTAAATTTTCTTTGATGATATTACATATATTTAAAAGGTCATCGCCAAGATATTTCTTTTTCAAATTGCCCACTGCCCTCTGGCACTAAAAATATTCCAAGACTCATCTTCGACTATTAATTAAAAACCATTAATCGGTCACTGACTTTTGACTTTTGATATTCCCGCGACCACATTTAATTAGAAGCTCAGCTATTAGTATGATGGCAAATCTACTCCTATATCGTTTCGATTCATTATATTATTTGTTATGTAATACATTTTGTTCGCCTTCATTGGAAAATTGAGGTAGAGTGTCCTGTTTCCCACGTTTCGCCTTTTGCGTTCTAGAACGCATATTATATCGCATTTACATTGCCGTAATATGTATGTTTACTTGTTCGAAACTTTAACTGTAATTAAGTCGACATTCTAGCTTGGACGGCGTTATTTATTCTAAAAGCATCATATTGCCCGCCCCCGCAAGCCATCGAACTCTAGCAGGAATTTTTCCTATTAACCAAAGGATCACTACTCCGTTGTGCAGTACTGAGAAGCACCCAGTGAGGTTGCTTATTCAGTTACATTGATGGCCTACGTACCCTTTTATGTTGTTGTTAAAGTTTTTTTTTTTTTGCTACTTAATATTTGTAAAAAGGAACCAAATTGAATCACCCTCCACACTTTTAAATACAAAATGCTTTTAAGTTAAACAAATAATGTTCAAGGCATTTTTCCATTAAGCACATTTTCCAACACCAAACCCTACGCATTGTTTCTCCACCATTCGGTGGTATAACCCTTTATTTGGTCTTCTGATGAAATGAAATTGGTAGGCCGAAACACTTGCGTTACTATTGTAGGTATCCCGTTTGCCGTCTATAGCATAGGCAATTGACCAGCGCAACGGTCTGTTGTTTTTCCAATTAGGTAATCAACATTCACTCACCAAATTCATTTTAGCATCTAAATTGATTGTAGATTCACCGCACCTTTGTACCCCTTTCCTATAAATATTTGTCTTTAAAACAGAAACGTTGTCGCGCCAAATGCCTCATTGTGCGTCGAGGCCATCCATCTACGAGTGCTTCTACACGCACCGTGTTAAGAAACAGGACACCATCTGTTTTGTGTCTATTTACGTTTCTGTTGAATTAAAACAAAACAAATTGCAAGCGTAGAAAATTGCGTTGTGGAGGAGATCCAATCTTTGTTTGTAATTCTCTTAGAATACCCAACACCTCCCTCCATAGCGAAAGGGCATCTGTTAACTGCGCATCAAAAATTCTCCATCCAAATAATTTTCTACGTATGTATCTTCAGATGGTTCTTATGATGCGTAGTTTGTTTATATTTGTAAAATTTCCTTTCGAACTTTGAGGTTGATGTTGATGCTACAGCACGGATAGTGGGTGGTCGTTGTTTTGTATCCTGACCTGTCAAAAGGGAGCAATGATTTTATCTTGAACATTTCCTATACACTGTTTGCAAAAGTTCCCTACGAGAGTAATTCCCGCTATTACGATGTCCTGGAAGACTGATGTTTCTGTTATTCGTATACGAGTAAGTAGGATTGTTTTGAAGATATTTTTAGCAAAAATCAGTAGGATGTTTCAAGTTAACTGTCATAGGCCGGCGAACAGAAAGACAAAGTTCATCATGATGGTAAATCCGGAGATTTAAAAGACGACTATATAAAAATAATGCGGGAGGTCAAGGAACATAGAAGTATTCACCACATATAATAGCTGCGATGTTGACGAATTGTTTTCGGATGATAAACAGATAGAGAAGTAATATATATACATATGTTTGTGAATTGTAATAGGCGGTTTAAAGATGCTTAAGTGAGCTTCGAGAACGCCAAGTTCAAGGTTGCCTTCCCTTGAGGCCTTTGACGCCTTAAGATGTTTGGCCGTTGGTTTTTCTTTTTCTGAGTATTTTTAGAAAACAGATGGAAAATTTTTTATTGCCATAATTACACTATAACGGTCAATGCTCGGACACATCTACTAAAGATAATGTACGGCAGTGTTTTGGAGTATGTTTCGTCGAAGCCACAAAAGGAAGAATGTTTTTATGTGGAAATTTTATGAAAGGTGATTTTCGTTTTCATAAGGAATATGTGTATACCATAAAGTACAATATATAACATGGTTCGCCACCTATTAATAGTTGTATTCTTGTTCTTTCATCTATGTCTTTAAGGACGAGTAGAATCGCCCGTCCGGTCAGTTCGTCAGTATCGAAGAACCTTAGTCTGGTTTCCAGTAAAGTTTAGCATTTCCTACAAAAACGTCTTTCATACTATCTTACCACTTGCTACAATACTTATAGTGAATATAGTTGAAAGATCTTCTGTAAGTTGCATACATGAGAGTGACTGAAAGTGCGAAGGAGCCTTTAATACGTATACTTCCAAGTAAGGTATGTTAACAGATGCGTCTCCTTCAACTATAATTGAAGCTTAACCCTCTAAGACTTACGTTTTTTTCATCTTGTACTAATTTAGGACCCGATGTCCTTTTAAAATCACCACAGCGCTTCAGAATGTGTCAAAAATATAGTTTTTTTTTTTTGTTTTTATAATTTGCGTGCGCTCAAGGGATTAAGTACCCTTAAAATGCTCGCACACATCGCGGGCGAAGGAAAATCAGGGAGAATACAAAGTGAGATACCGGTGAACGTTGGTTTTAAATGTTTCAAGGTTATAATGACTAGGAAATAGAGAGCTTAGCAGGGCATTCCATAACCAGTTGTGCGGCTTAGGAACGAATCACGATATTTTAGAGTACGTCCGAAAATAGGCTTGATGAGGATTCATAGCGAGGCGGGAGTTAAAGTTAAAAGTTTGAATGGGCGGAATGCTACTGGCGATTTCTATGGAGCACTGTTGGTGGAAATAGCAATAAAACAGAGTGAGGCACAAGATATTACGTCGGTGTTCGAGAGTGTCCATTGCTTGAGTGATATTAGTATCACCCATGAGTTTTATCGCACGGTGTTGAATCCTATCTAACAGGTGCAGATTTGGGCGCAGCTGACCAGATGTGGGCATTGTACTCCAATTTCGGGCGGATAAACGCCTTATATATGGTGGCCTGTTCAGAGGGGGTGACGTACTTCTTACATCACTTGAGGATTCCAACGTAAGTTGTCGTTGGCACGCATACCGAGAATGGAAGGTTTTTCGGTTTCGACGATGCAAGTGACATTCATGGATAATGGCTGGGTGTTTAAATTTCGCTTTAAAGACAGCGGTCAGTAGAGTGGGTTGGGAGCACTAAATTCTCCTCTGTTAGTGGTCCTCCAATTAGTTACGCTGTTAATATCAGAACTGAATGAGCGTGACATACGCTGTCGTTCCCCTTCTACAGCCCAAGAGCAGGGACGTGAGTCCGGGAACGAATATGAAAAGCAGAGAGTACTGTCGTCAGCAAAGTAATATATTGGATTTTAAGTAGCAGACAAGAGATCATTGATGAAAACTAGACAGAGTGTCGGAGCCCTGGGGCACACCAGTATTTATTTTGTGAATATCGGACACCAAACCATTCAAGACAACTGGAATTGAAAGTTCCGAAAGGTAATTTCTAATCCATTGAAGAAAAGAATCGTCGATCCCAAATGCACGCATTTTCGACAAAAGAGCTTGATGCCAAACTCTGTCAAATGCCTCAGAAATATCAAGTGCAACCATCTTGCTTTCGCCAGATTGACGTACCTACGCTTTGATTCCACTTTTCAGTGAGACATGCCATCAGATCACCAGTGGACCCGTTGCTACGACAACCGTACTGCCGGTCATTAAGATGTTTCCGTGTTTCGAGATATTTCATGAGCTGATGATTTATCAGCGTTTCCATGATCTTGGAAAGAAGGGACGTAAGTGCAATGGGTTTGTAGGAGGAGAGAGAAGAAGATTCGCTTTTTTTAGGGACGGGCTGGACAAATGCGGTTTTCCATCTGCTCGAAAAGAATCCTAAAGAGTAGGATTGATGAAAAAGCATACGCAGTGGTTTTGCCAGCGAGGAAGAACACCTCTTCAGCAGAAGTTGAGTTATACCATTTGGACCAGCGGATTTGTGAATATTAAGATCTTTAAGAACTCTTGCTACTACACGAGTGCGAAAGTGGATTTGTCCCATTGAAGATACGACGCGCTCCAGTGTAGGCGGAGACAAAACACAATCTGGGAGTGTTGAGCTGGTCGCAAAGTATGCAGCAAGCAGATTGGCTTTGTCTAAAGAGCTGACAGCTGGAATGTTATTATAAAGAAACGTTGGGATGGCGGATGAGACAGAATTTTTATTATTTTTGACGAACGACCAAAAATTGTTACTACCTCTGGGACATTGTAGTATTTTCCGCTGTATTGGAATTTTACTCGCTAAAAAAAGAGGTTGTGTTTTCTTTGAAACAACTTTTTAAAGCACTTTAGGTCTTTATTATAATAATATTTCATATACCAACCACACGAAATGCCTGATTTTCGCTCAGTCGGAAATAAGAAGTTCTCGAGTGAACATCTGTACCAGAACGTTAAATTTTCTTTTTTTATAAAATAAAGTGGTGCGTGTGCTTGACGTGTGAGAATTGTACAAGCGCAGTTATTTTTTTTCTAGGACTTATTTACCATGCTGTCGGGCAGTTCAAATTCGAACCCTCTTCCTTTATGAATTTGAAATGGGATATAATGCGTCATTGGCAATGAAAAATATTGATGAATCATTTGAGGATATTGCTTTGGAAAGTTCCGTTTGGGAGATTTCAGCCTCGAAAATGAACCACGTGGGAAACCTGAGTAGACGACGATGTTTTAAGAGCAATAGATGCGGACCCAACGAAATCAGTGCGGGAAATTGCACAAAGCATGGGAGTATTCCCAGTCACAATACGTTTCTCCCATATAAAAGTTAAAGAAACTCGATAAGTGGGTGTTCCATGAACTGAACGAATCCCAAAACCTACGGCGCCTGGAAATCTGCACATAGCTTACATTAAGAAACCAAGCTGAACCGTTTTTGCGTCGGATAGTGATGAAAAGTACATACCTACTGTATGATAATCGTAAAACATCTGTGAAGTGTTTGGATGCAGATGAAAAACCAAACCACACCCCCAAGCCCGATCTTCCAGGACCAATCCACTTTTCATTTCTTCAACCAGGAGAAACGATAAGCGCTATCAAATGTTGTGAGGAAATCGATATATTGCATGCCAAATTGGCTGAAAAGCAATCTGCGTTGGCCATTAGGCTCGATCCGATCCTTTTGCATGACAATGCTAGACCCCATACCTCACAAGCAACGGTGCAAAAACTGTTGCAGTTGGGATTTGAAATTTTTCCGCATCCACCGTACTCGCCTGATATTTCCCCAACGGATTACCATCTTTTCCGTCATCTGGATCCATTTTGCCGGCAGATGGCCGAGCAGAAGAAATTTCATTGCCTCAAAAAGTCAACAAAAAGTCAGAATGTCATAGATGTCAACGGATCCTATTTCGATTGAATAAAAATTTACGGAAAAATAATATTGACTTTTAAATGTTTGCTATAAAATCAGTACAAATGTATTTCTTTTACTTCAGTCTTTGTTTGGTGTAAAATTAATATGACCTTCACATAGTTTTTATGCACCTACGAGTATATACATTTTTTTTAGAATTTTTAGGAAAAAAACTTTGACAAAAATCAAAACAAAAAATTAAAGAAATAAAATTCAGTCTTGGATTATACAAGTCCAGTTTACATTTGAGTATTGTACCGAATATAAAGTTATAATGCATATTATTGGTTTATGGAGATGGGCTTAAAATTATATCTCTCTAGAGGAATCAAAATCTCTATAGCAATTTCTGTTTGCGGTAAAGCATAGAAGAATGTTTCAAGTGGAGCATTTTATAGTTGTCTTTTATTACAATTAGCTTTACGACATCTTTTTTGGATTTGAACCATCTCAGGCAAGTGTGCAGCTTCATGTAATCTAACAACCTTCGAGGGTATTAGTATCTACTACAGGGGGTCTTCCGCGCTTGCTATCAACATTTGAACTATTGTCATCAAGTTGCCATATCGTAGGCTGATCATTGTAAATATTTTCAATTAGCGACTACGCTAGATCCAATTGAAAAAACTGTAGTTGTTTAATGCTTTTCAAAGGCGTCTTCTTTTTGATTTCGTCATTTTTGAATTGAATCCAGGCATTAGTAACCGCCAAGTTGAACATATGCGAAATAAATCGAACGGTCCATTTCTTTGTTATTGCTGTAGCAGGGCAAACAGATAACATCCTGACAGCCAAATCAACGACTCCCATATTTTGGTTATACATTTTCATAACCTCGGGTCCTTCCACTTGAACATACTTTTTATATTTTTTACACCAACGAGAACGAGTAGGTTCTGCATGGACAGTGGACAGCATCAAAACTAGTTTATTGTCACGCCATTTAGTCACTGCCATGGTGTTGTCTTCATTTACTAGCACATCGGAGCTCCCTCGTCCTCTAGTCTTAAATGAATAGTCACTCGCTCATACATCTTTCCGACCACGAGGTAATCTATTTTTCATAATTGTGCCAGTACAACTAAATCCTCTATTCCGCAATACTGTGGCCAATTTTATTGTAGAAAAATATCTCTCAAAATAAAGAATATTGCCGGGGATCAGCGTTTCAGTCAAATTTTTAATTTTTTTTTTATTTATATTTATTTTATTTTAAAAAAGTTACAAAAATTCACTAAAAATAAGTACAATTTCCACAATAACAACTTCAAAAATAAGAATAAATAGAAAGCCATTCTATAGTCATACAACATGTGTGGGGTATACGTAATGATATTTGAAAGAAAAAAAAATTAAAAAAATAATAGTAAAAACAAAAACCAGGAATGAGAAAAAAAAGATTGAGGGCTGATTATTAGACTTATGTTACGAACAATTGTTTGACCCTTGAAAACCTGTACTTTACTTTATTAAAAAAGAGGTTTCGCACTCAGTTTTGGTGCTGACACAGTGGAAAAATTTGTATAGTGAGTTTTATTGTATAACCGCTTCGCAAAAAGAATACTTTGAGTAATTTATAAACATATAGATGTCTTAAAGGCAGAACACGAGGACGATGCAATAGCGGCCAAATAGTAGTTAGTCTATTTTTTTCGTAAATAATCCTAATAATATGCTTTTGTGCTAAAATAAGAGGCACAAGAATACTGGAGTATGTTCCACCCCAACTTGATAAAACATATGGCAACTTGGAATTGAATAAAAGCTTTGTTGAACAATATGGTTTTAACGTAAACATGTGCTTTCCAAGATAGATTCTTGTCTATTAAAACACCAAGATACTTAAAGCTGTTAACTGATTCTTTCTAAAAGCAGTTTTCAGTACATGTAGCATATCTAGTAAAATTATCTTTAGCGCAAGTATGAGAAGATAAAAACAACTGTTCACATGCTGTAGAGTGAAAGTATATGTTGCAGTCAACCTGGTCTGAATCCATTAAACTAAAATCATAAGCTTCGTTTTTTTGCTTATTAAGAGCTGATGCTTTGCCTTAGGACTTGCAGGTCTTTTCACAGTTTTATTACTGATTCAAACAAAGAGTTGCTGGCAGGTAATCAGCAAAGCCTGTACCTCTATGGAATTGAAATTGGACCTAAGACCGAGCCTTGCGGAACACCAATATTTATTTCTAGCTGATCACTAAAAACACCATCAAGTTTAACTCGTGGAAATCTTCCTCTCAGAACACTTGAAACCAGTCTTACAAAGTATATCCAACAGAATAATATGATTAACCATATCGAACGCCTCGGTCATATCAATAAATAAACTAATAGTGTTTTTGTTGTTGTTGAGGCCTTCGTATAGCTCACTACATAGTTTAAGTGTAGCATCTTCAGTGAATCTACCTTCTCGAATACCATATTGTGAAGTATTAAAATAATTAATTTTGATTAGAAAAGATAGTATTGTACTACACTCCCTCCAAGCCCAAACGAAGAAAAAGTCTGGTCGAAAGTAGTTAATGCCTGGTATATTAGAATATGACATACCATTCCGTCTGGATTAGCAAGAATAAAAGCTTTAAGGCCCACAGGGTTGGACTTGTTTGAGCAATATTGCTTCATGTCACACGATCCGGATAAAGGTATTATCATTTCATCGACTGACATGATTCCTTACTTGCTTGTGACATCCACGCAAAACAGAATCAATCATAACCCGTACTTTACACAACTTGTCTTGTTCTCTTTGTTGGTTAGTTACATTGTAATCGTAAACAACCTTTATGGATTTTGGTATGTTGAAAAATCTGTCACAACTCATTTCATTTGCTATCATTGGAACTCGAAATTTATGTTCCCAATACATGCGGGTTATTGGGTAAATAATACAGGACATTAGCATTGTGATCCCAAAAAAATATTTTACACTCTTCATAAGTTAACGTTATGTTCGGCCAGTTTTTTCTATTGCCGTTTGATTACTTTTTTCAGCAATTAAACGATTTGGTCGTCAATGTCCTGTTGAAAGTAATCGGGGAACGAAAAGTTTTCTGTTAATGCAGGTAAATAAGAAGGTTCCGAAAGGTGAGGTTCTATGACAGAAAAAAATTGTTGTGACCATTTCATCCAAGACATTTGCGCTGTACTATTTGTAACAGTACGTCCGTCACAAGAGCCTATCCCTCCACGAGCAACATGCGTTCTTAGCGTCCCAACTCCACGTCTTTGCAAGAAACTACCGCGACGAGATTGAAGAACATGAAATCCACGTACCTGTATACTTGATTCAAAATTACTACCACTTTTCTTGTGGTCTAAACCTTAATCAGATTCACTGCAGGAGCTTACAGATGAAGGCTGAATTGGTTCGGAATTGGCATCAACCATCTCAAGATCTTCATCTTCATCTTCAATGTCTGATTCATTTAGGATGTCCAATATATTTTTCAATGAGAAATCTCTTAAAGAACGTATTAATTTGAAGCAATATGGATGATAAATTCAAGCAAACACTCTTTTGCATAGAACCTTACGCTGCATAAGACTCACAAAATACGATTATTATTCTGATAATTCACAAACAAACTTATTTTTTTCTACCCAATTCCTGTAGCCATTTCGTCCCCGCTTCCAGCCCCTATTGACAAGAAAACAGATGTTTTTCATCTGAAAAAAAGATGCTGCCAGATAGAGAAGGGTTTAGTGGCGCTCAATAAAATACCAAATTCTTAAAAGTTGCAATTGTAAAATATCCAGACGATGGAAAATATTATGTTCTCTATATAGTACACTGGGATTGAATGAAGTAGTAAAATGTGACCTTTCTATAGTACAAGGGGACTTAGGAGGTTAAGGTCGAAAATGGCAGATAACGAATGATTTTTTTCTGACAACAGTACAATCTGCTTTTCATATTCGTTACCGGACTCACATCCCTGCTCTCCGGCTGTAGAACGAGAACGGCGGCGTATGCTAAGCTGATTCAACAGCATCACTATATGTGGAACCACCAACAGAGTGGAATTGAATGTGTCCAAAACGCAATGCTGTCTTCTGTCGTTAAAGCGAAATCCAAATACGTTTATATCACTTAGCCAATTGTCACCCTCGAAAATGGATAATGATATAGGGCATATACGTGCCACGGCTAGCTCAAATGAAGCGCTATCATAAAGTTCAATTTTCGACAACTTTATCGAACAACTGGGGCCGTATATCAGAAATAATACGACGAATGTTGACTTCCAAATCGTCCAACGTCTCTCGTTTATCGATATAGACTAGTGACTTCACATACCCCCAAAGAAAGTAATCTAAAGGTGTGAGATCACAGGATCGTGGAGGCCTGGTCACAGATCCATTACGCCAAATTATGCGCTCAGCAAAAGTTTCCCGCAATAAATTGACGGTGTCGCGCGCGGTGTAACATGTTGCGCCATCTTGTTGAAACTAAAGCTCTGTCAGGTCAATGCCATTCAACTGAGGAACGAAGAATTCAGAAATCATTCTGGCCAGCAGCGTCCTTAAAGAAATATGGACCGATGATTCCACCAGCCAGTTTTAATGGTTGTAAAGGTGTCTCAACAAAGGCTCCTGGGTTTTCTCCACTCCAAATTCGGCAATTTTGCTTGTTTGCATGTTCATTTAACCAAATATGGCCTCATTGGAGAACACAATTTTGCCTTGAAAATGAGGATCAAGCGGCCCATTCACCGAACCTACGGTACGTATAATGATTGGGCCAAGATCTTTGCGTATAATCTTCCACAAAATTAATGGACATAGCTCCATTTGCCATGTACGATGGCAAATCTACTCATTTGGATTAGAGTGGACGTGGTGCGAAAACAATTCATCGTGCTCCGAATAACTTGCTCAGTTGGACGATTATGTCGACCGTAAAATGGACGATTAGTTTGGCGAACCGAACCATGGTTTGTAAATAAGTTTGCACAATTTGCACGAGTTGTTCTGGCGTTTATCTATTCATCAAAATGGCAAACAGTTCTAACCACAAATCAACTTCCAACTGTCGAATTGACAATCCGTAGAAACAGTGTTGCCAGTTTAAAAACTAAACCTCTAAATAAAAGCACCCTTTATGTATGTGTAACTAAAGTCGTCAGAGTGTTTGAAGCGAAATTTACGGAAAAATACGATTAGACAAGGGAGAACTGAGGCATATTTACTGAAACTATACACGATGGCGCATAGGCACAGATTTTTAAACTTGCCCCGAACCCATCTCACTCCCTTCACGACTAGAAATAAAAACAGTTTACTCGTTATATTTCGTTTATTGATGTCTAAAGTACTTCCTTATTTAAGCCTCAATTGTTAGTCCTATTCTAAATTATTTTAGAAGCAATAATTCTACTTCCATAGGAAACTACCGGGTAATCCAGCTGAAAGGGCGAGTGGACCTCGTGCTGGGAGAAAACCTGGAGCTGGTGCTGGAGCAGCAAATACTCCAGGTGCTGCAACTGGGCCAGGTAATAGTGCTGGTGCTGGAACTGGTGCTGGTAAAAAGGCTGGTGCTGGAGCAGGCGCCGCAAGGACAGCTGGAACTGGGGCTGGTACGGCGAAAACTGCAGGTGGGGCAACTGCAACTGGAGCCGGTGCAAATAGTGGATGAGCTATAGCATGATTGATGTAATGAGCGTTGTATGAAGAAGCATATGGTGCTACTATAGCTGGAGATAGAATACCCGCCTGAGCTGTAGCAAAAGTAGCAAGGACAACGAGGATCTAAAAATAGAAAAAAATCAAATCACTTAATTTGAATGTTAATGTGAGTTTGAAAATAGTGTCCTTACCATACTTTTAGCCATCATCTTGATTAGATTGTGTATTTTCCTCTAGGAACTGTGTTGTTCGTAAAAATGTCAAAGTAACTTTGATATCATATCACGGCATGCACAACACTTTTATACGAAATTCAAAAATGGATGCTACATCCGTCGCCAATAGAATACTAATTGATTTTCTCAGCGTTGGAAAAAAAATCGAAAGTGCGTACCATGAGGAATTGAGTGAGGAACAGTAGTTTTGGATAAACCATCACCCTAAACGCAAACTTTTGACACATGCGTTTTGAAATTTGATAGCCACAACTGTTCAGACACATAATTGGGTATGCAAACTGAATTCCAATCACATGCATCTGAAAAATATCGGCAGACATATTCGGACGAGTTATCGCATTCATTGTGATAATCGCCTTGTTCATTTGCTCGTGGTGGCGTTACCGAAATGGGTTAGCATATGCGTTTGTCACGTGTATTTCGGAAATATGACTGAAAACTAAGTTAAGGAATACTGACGCCTATAGGTCGGTTTCGGTTTTTCATTACGGAATTTATATAATCTTCTTACAATTGAAGGTTGGATGGTGGACGTGGTATTCCAAACATGTACTGAGTGCTATTATGTTATGTCATGAGAATCGACTGGTAGATACATTTAATTGCTTGGGTTTGTGCGAAGATGAATGAATATTGTATTATCATATAAAGCCAGATGTCGGTGGGGTCTTAAGGAGAAAAACAAGGGTTTACTCAGAAAAAAGCAAATACACAAAATTAGCCGAAGTAAATTGTGTAGATGAGTAGGTGTGATAACTAGTAAATGAGATGGTTTTATAACTTTACTTGGAATCACAATAAATCCTTGAGGTAAGCAGATGGTCAAGTCCAAAGCTAGCGCAAAATCGGTTTCTATCATAATTTCATTGTCGTCTTAAATCCTAAGGGAAGGGCTCAAAAATCATACATCAGCCGAGCTAGTTTGCAGGGTTCATGATTTTAAGAGTTTGCACCTAACTGGTTCCACACCTAGGTGAGGAAAGGAGGACTCGAATAGCTGAGGATAACTACAACCAACGTTCAGCAGTATGTTAAGTCTAACTACGCAGTGTAATTAAATATGGAAACCTGCGAAAGCATAGCCCTGTAAACTTTAGTGTATACACGTGTTTCGGGCAAAATACAGAGCGGACGGAGTTAACGCCGACGGGGCAGGAAGATCGTGCTATGATCTTATTTGAGTTACATCGACATTTTCGGAGCTCAGAACTGAATCTATGGATTGGTGGGTGTGTCGTGGTTTTAAATAAACAAGCAACCCTAGCTATGCCTATTGAGCAAAGATAGGACGACTTTCGGCAATTATCAGTTCACATGCAACTAAATTGTTACAGCGAGGATATCACTATCATCCAAGAAGTGTGATGAGAGATGCCGTAGAAAACGAAGTTGGAAACTATGATATATGGTATATTATAGTGATTGCTGTAGGGATCGAAAGCAGCGCCTATTTGGATGTGAGTGTGTCATCACAGAGTGACTTATGAAAGAAGTTTTGCGCTTCATGCACTTAAGCGAACACATGATTGCAATCCTCATGAAGACATAATCTGAAAACAAGAATTTCAAATATGCTCAGGGCCTCACAGAGAAAGCGAACCTTCTTACCAAAGATTGCTTCTACAAGCTTCTTGACCTGATTCATGAGGACTGTCCTAAATGCGACATTAGATTCTCCTTAGAGGCTTTAACGCTAAGCTAGAAAATGAGAGTGTCGTTGACACCACAGTTGAAACACATAGCATATACAACAGCAGCTCTGAAAATGGACTCAGACTAATCAACCTCACTTTCTAATTCAGCTGGCAGTCATCTTATCAAAAAACTGTCAAGATTAATTGAAATGCGATCGAGGTAAAATTTTCATCTCTTCCATTTTGGATGCCCGAACATTTTGAAGAGCTAGCACTGACTCAGACCCCTACCTTCATATAGCCAAAGTACGAGTGCGAATATGTCATACGATAGAACACTGAAGAAGTATCAGGAAGTTGCGACATTTGGGGCTTAAAATTTGCTATGGTGTACTGCCTGTATACGGTGGTGGTAAGGCCCATACTTACATATGGCGCACTAGAATGGTGAAAAGCAACAAACAAGAAAAGGTGTGGTGTGGTTCAAAGAACGGCTTCAATAATCATTACAGTTGTGATCCAGTACCACCTCTACGGCAGTAATGGACACCGTTCTGCACCTAAGACCGCTTGATTTACAGATGAAAAAACTCGCTGGCAACAGTGCGATACGACTCACTAATCTGGATTGCTTCAAGAGCAGTAGCCTCGGACATGGCACGGTCCTAACGGAGGTACTGCCAGGCCATCCAATTCTAACGGATGAAATTCCTTCTTGGTCTGTCGAAGTCGACCCGGAGAGGGAGGATTGGAAATAAATGGTCAAATGAAAACTGTTTCACAGATGGCTCAAAAACAGAGGAAGGAACAGGGTCTGGTTTCTTCTCAGAAGACCCAGAACTAAGAGTATCTATAAGACTACTGGAAGCAAGCAGTGACTTCCAATCAGAGGTTCTGGCTGTTCTCAGGGCGGCTGAGCTAATTTAGATGAGATGGGTATCCGAAAGAGATATCGTTATCTACATCGATAGCTAGGCCGCACTCAGGGCAATGGAATCAATCAATGTCAACTCTGATACAGTCAGGGGCACTATGCAGTCAGAACTGAATAACACTGTGCTGGGTGCCAGGACACTGCGGTATTAAAGGAAATGACCAAGCGAACGAGCTTGCAAGAAAAGGAGGGCTACTTGTCAATAGAGAGGTCCCTTTGAATAGTAAGGGGCGCTATCGAGCAAAAAAATCAGAAAGACTGCCAACCTAAGATGGTCAAGTCTTGAAGCACACAGGGTATCCAAGGCTCTCTGACCGATTTTTGATGGCAAAAGATCTAGGAAGTTAATAAAATTAAACAGAGATAGCAGTATACAGAGAGACAGTAATAGGAATCCTGACAGGACACTGTCTCCTGCAGCAAAACGCAAGTTGTTGAGGTGACACACATGCTGTGTGAATGCCAGGCAATATCGCGTAGTCGAAGAAAATTTTTAGGAAAATTCTTTTTCGAAAACCAAAGCAAATAGACAGCACAAACTTCAAAGGCTTCTGGCTTTTGCAGGGAAATTGGTTGTTTCACCAGAGCTATTGTTTAGGTTTTTGTCATTTGAAGACAAATTCAACTTATTCCACAGGGATGGTGCCAGGTGTCAGTCTGATGGCATATCCATCATATTAACCTAACCCTAATTTGACATTTGAACGGCTACAATCACATGAGACTTCTAGAAAACTTTCGATAATGAGTTTCCCAGAATCTTCAGCCCTATGCTGAACGCGTTAAATGTGGAACACCAGTGTCATCTTTTATCAACTTATTATAGACGCTTAATCTGATGTGCTAGGTTTCACTAGATCACCAAAACGAAACACTTGGTTCGGCAAAGTGTGTCGGTCAGCGTATGTAACGAAATAATGCGTAATGAGGCGGCGGCACTTAAAAAAGGACGGGAGCTGCTCACAAACTCTATGAGATGGGAGGAACATCAGCTTCGAAGAAAGGTAATGAAATACAGAAGCACCTCTGCGAGGTGGTCCTGAAGGAAAGATCTTCGAAAGTTCTACCAATATGCGAAATGGTCCTGCCAAAGACAAAAATACGGAACAGAGGCATGTTAAGAAAAGGATGGTAATGTAATAGTGCAGTTGTCATAATCGATGCTAAAAATTTAAAATTATAACTTCCAAGGACTGCTTAACGGCAAAGCTGACGAACATGTTGCTGTCAGGCAGATTCATTCAAAGTTGATGATGATCTACAACAACTTTGTCCATTCGACCAATAAGTAGTAAGGAAGGAGATGTTTAAACTAAAGATCAACAAGACTGGAGGAGTAGATGAAGTACCTGCCGATATATTCATCGGTTTGAGTTGGTGATGGGATTACAACATCTCTTCTATAAATTTTCAAGAAGGGAGATCCTGTAAACAATCTTTACTATAGAGCAATCAGTCTTCTTAACATGGCGTACAAGATTTTATCTGCCATACCATCATGTGAACGCTTGATTGAAATTCTAGATCAGCAATCTTATAGGTCCTGAGCAATGTAAGTCCAATAATCGCTCAGCGACTTCAATTCTATACCCACCACTTCCTTATAGCAATGATCGTGTTGGGTAATATATTAATCCGGCTAGAATGCTGGGTTCTAATTAAAAGGACGTGAATGCCATCGCTTCGACACGGTGTGTCTTCGAATCTATTCCGAAAAGGCTACGCGTTAAACTAAGTCCTCGTCTTAGATGCTGCGCTCAATTGAAAAGACCCACTTGATGTGCACTACTGGAGGCGATTAAGTGCAATATTGTGCTAAATTGAGGGAACAGTTTGATGAGGCCCAGGTCAATCCTGTACCACCTTGAATAAAGTAAAAACTAACGAAATAGTAGGTGGAAGTGCTTGGTAAGTGTATAGATAGATGCTGTCATACGCGATCTTGAAAGCCATAAAGAGGTAACGCGTATTAATCTGAACTTGGACTGGGACTTATCGAAGCTCAATAGCACTGATAGGGGCCGTTAAAAAAATAGTTTCAGTAGCTCACAGAATGAGGTAGGCAAGACCTGATGCGCGATGTTAAATAGGTAAATGCTTCCAAAATTGGTGTAGTGAATAGGTCTTTTTTCTTGTGAACTGAGCAAATCCTGCTAAGGTTCTACTCATAATGCATTCTTTACACAGACAAAATCTTAGCAATGGGTTGGTATTTGCTCTCTACCAAGTAATCTACTGCTCGTTTAAATAGCCCGGTATATAAACTGTCCGGTCCGGAAGCTATTGCTATCCTTTCTTCATTTTCGTCGAATGAACGGAAATGTGTGGTTTTCATCATGATTCGTTTTCCTTTATACCGGAATTTGGCACATCCCTGACCATCTATTGTCCGCGGAAGTGGTGTCCCATATCGAAAGTACCGACTGTGTCCCTACTAATAAATCCCTTTCTCATCTCTTCAGGGTTTTATTAGTTTTTCTAGTCGCGATTGGATGAAGCCCAGTTTCTTGGCATCGATGTTATTTCACACTTGTTGTGGCACTACCTAATTGCTCCGGGTCTAAATGGACCGCTGGGACTGTTCGTTCATTTTTAATACTAGGGAGTTCAGCGTGACCAATTTATAATCAGGCAACCGCCGTGTCCATTTGTGAATATTTAGGTAGGGAAGCCGTGTTCTGCCTAAAGTCATATTTTATTTCGGGACATGGAAATTAGAGAATTGCTTAGACGTTTGGGACATGGAGCTTAGAGCATTGCTTATACATTTTATCGACGTTCTAGCGCTGTTCTGCAATCTTGCTATATCTGGCCAGCGCATGGGGATATTCTAATAAAGTGTGTTACTTAATGATCTTAAATAAAACAAAAAAAAAGCATTTGTACATCGAAATTGCCTTCAAAGTAGGCCCCATTGCTTGCAATCCAATTAGGCAAGCGCTTCTTCCAGTCCTAAATACATTCTTCATAGGCTGAGTGAGGTATGACATTTAGCTCATTTAGCGAATTTTTTATACCATATGTCTTCAATCGACTCAAAACGCCTTCCACGATGTGGTAATTCTAGCCCCGGCATATCAGCATAACCCAAATTTTGAAGCGATTATGCCGCGGTTTCTTTGTCGATCTAATTATTATGACGGCAGTTTCAGAAGCCCAAGAAAACCCTCCCCAGCGAAGGATAAGTACACCGCACAGAGAGGACTGAAACAGAGCACAGGAAATATTTCATGAAGGCAAAATAATTTGGGCAATCAACTCTTTTCAACCTTTCAAAGCCCCTGGTAAGGATGGCTATTCCCAGCTTTACTATAAAAGGGCATCCCTTAACTATGACCTGTACTAATTAACTTATTCAGAGCTAGCTGCGCGTAGGGATACTTACCAAAATAGGTGAAAGGAGGTTGGTGTCAAATATATACCTAAGGTAAGACGCATACCGTCTGAACTACCAAAGTCGTATGGACCAATCAGCATCACCTCCTTTTTCCTCAAAAACAACTTACGTGGAATACTCTTTCTTAGATTATTGACAAAGCCAGGACCTCACTATGGACCAGCAAAAGTCTGGAAAAAATTGGGGACTTAGTGCCAAAATCACACTATGGATGTACCCGGTAATAACGAGACCTATCATCAGGTATGCAGTAACCGTTTAGTGGCATAAACCAAGGCAGAGGTCAACACAGGCCAAACTCAACAAATTACGGAGACTAGTCTGTGTCTGTGCAAGTAGTGCAAGTAGTGCAATGAAAACTACACCAACAGCTGCACTTGAAACATCCCACCACTTCATCTAGAACTCATAAAAGAAGCAATGGTAAAGGCCTATATTCTCATCACAGAACACGAATCCAATTCCAAACTGCAATCCTTCATGCGTTCAAAAAATCCGAACTACTTGGAGTACACTTAATAGACAAATGTCTACCACGGTATAACTTCCGACACAGCTTTAAGGTTACGTTTCCAGACCGTCTTAACTGGGAATAGAGAAAACCAACCAACACCGACGGATCCAAAACAAAAGAAGGAATTGGAGTTGGAGTATACGGTCATCGCAATAAGACATCCATACACGCCAGTATGGATACACCAGCTCCGTATTCCAGACTGGAATCCATGCAATAGAGCTTTGCATTCTAGAAAATCTAAACAGACAAATAACAAACAAAAACATTTCTATTCTCACCGACAGTAAAGCAGTCCTACTTGCAATTAACGCCTTTGAAATAAAATCAAAACTAGTCTGGGATGGCCTTCAGCCCCTACAACTACTGGCCACCACAAATAAAATTCATCTGATTTGGGTGTCAGAACACACCAGACATGAAGCCAACGAACAATCAGACGAACTAGTCAGAAAAGGATCCGCATTTCAATTCGTGATGCCAAGACCATTCTGTGGGCTATCAATTAACACAACAAAAGGAAGTATCAAAACCTGGATAGAGAAAAAGAAGCTTCATTTCTGGAGAGAAATCCAAGGAAACAGACAAGTCAAAAACTTTATGCCAAACAAAAAACAACTACCACAACTAAGTAGAAGTCAGATTCGACTGATCACAGGAAACTGCCGTGTGAGAAAACACCTGATGACCATGGGCACAGCACAAGACAATACATGCAGATTGTGCAACGAGAACGTGGAAACAGCAGAACACATACTATGTAACTCCAATGGTTTAACCAAAACACGTCAGCGTTGCCTAGATAAATTCTACCTTGAAGCGTGGGACATAGCTGCTAGCTCACATAAAGACGTAGCCCCCTTCTTCACAAATTGTGGCATCATAGATGAGTTCTAAATGGAGGACATTACAATAGGCCCATCTGTGGCCTGGGGATTCTTTATACCACCTCCCACAACAATCTAATCTAATAACGATGTGTTTCATGCCAAAAATATCAGTGAGAACGCTATGGACGGACTTAAACTCTCTAAGACCCATACGATGATTTTCATTTTCGAGCACCAGCTTCTTGATTCTGTTGATGTTTTCGTCGTTCATAGCCGTTAAAAGTCGATCAGAATGAAACAAATCAACTACCACTTCTCGGTCTTCTCGCATGTCTGCTCTTTGTTCAACTACGAGTATCTTTTCCATTGTAAAAGTCGAAGCGGACATAGTGTCGTTCACAACAACTGCAGTGTTAAACAAACAGAGGAGCAGATTTTGGTCACATTTCGTACAGTATCTAAGTACAGTGCTACCAATTTACAGGATAAAAATTATAGCGATATCTTTTACGCGCGTATTTTTAATCATAAATTCCAAATACTTTTTACACACAATAGTATTTCGAGCCGTTTTACGCGATCAACTTTTCTACAATATTAAGATTCGAACGGAGATACATTTTCTAAGAACCCGGTGGAATAAGATAATTTAATGTGCCAACTAAGCCCTAAAATGTGTGCCTTTGCTTTTTACGTAGGTCAACCGCCCTTTACTCCCGATGTCAAGTATTCTGTACCCTGAAAGTCACAACTTTTATGTACATCTCGCCTACAAATCTCAATCGAGATCTCTTAATCTGTTCATTTATTGCCTCCACAGCAAAGCAATGAATTAGCGTTTACAAACTGCATACGTCAGTAAGTTCCAGCTTCACCTAGGTTGATGTTGTTGCTAAATGGGAATATCATCTTAAATGCATCGAGTGCATCTAGTGCATCTGTTGCTATTAGTAATTGAATCTAACGAATGCGGAAAATTAGACTCGAGCTTTCGAGCTAAACTACTGTAGAGACAGATCTTCAGTTGTTCATCACTTTGCAGCGAGTCAAGTTCAACGCTAATCTAATAGAATGGATTTCCAAGGCAAAAACGTTGTCTATGTTGGTGGTTTTGGTGGAATCGGTTTCGCCACTTGCAAGCTTCTTGTAAAGAAAAGCGTTGCGGTAAGTTAGACATCAGTCATGAAACCCCTGCAACAAGAGACTTGACAAAAATTTGAATCCTTTTCAGATGTTGACTATTCTTGATGTCAAGGAAAATGCTGCTTACATGAAGGAACTCATGGCAATGAATGCTAAAACAAAGGTGATGTTCATGAGATTGGACTTGTGCAACAAAGATCAGATTATGACTGTTGTCAGGGAAATGATGACCAAGATGAAGCATGTTGATGTTTTAGTCAACGGTAGTGGAATGATTAACGACAGAAAGCCAGAAATGACTATGGGCGTTAATTTGGTAATACCTTTTAGTTATTCTTAAAAGAATTGTTAAATTAGAACTTTTTATATATGACAGCTTGGTCTAATTCATACAACAATGCATGTCCTTCCACATATGGACAAATCTACTGGTGGCCGTGGTGGACTCATTGTCAATATTGCTTCTGTCCTTGGATTGGAACCTGGTCCAATGCTAGCTATCTACACAGCTTCGAAGCACGGTGTTATAGGGTTCAGCCGATCGATTTCTGTAAGTAATACAGAATATACAAGATGAATGTCAATGAATTCGAATAAGAAGAAAATTATCTATCCTTCAGGATGAATACTACTACAAGAGAACCGGCGTTGCAGTTATGACGATATGTCCTGGCATCACTGTTACTGGACTTTGGGACACATTCCGTGGCAATGATACCTTCCCTTATTCGGATGTACTGACTGACAAATTCTGTATGGCAAAGAATCAAACTCCTGAAGTCTGCGCAGTCAATTTCATGAAAGCTATGGAAACAGGAAAGAATGGGTCAATCTGGATCTTGGACTTAGGTAAAATGGAGGAAGTGACACCACGCAAATATTGGGAGATGGCATTTTAAGTGACATTATTCATTATCCCTCTGCATGCTGAAGATTAAAATTTGTTCTCTTTGAAACCATAATAAAAAAAAAAAAACATTTAATGAAAATACATACGAGTACGTCCTCTTTTTTTCTGATAAAAGGCTAAGAAAATAATGTTTCTTCAGCGACGAGGACTAGCAGATTTAATTGACGATTCGTATTACCGGCATCTCTAAGTCGCACGGGAGGTGGAGGTTTTCTAACCGTCACGGTGGGGCAAAGTGGCCCAAAAGCTGGCATTAATTCAAATTACTATATTGAGAATATCAACATATATTTGTTTTTATTTTCGATCAAGAAATATTTACTTTATTAAAAAAATGCAAATGATTGCTTTTTGAAACTGGAATTTTTGGCAGTTGACTCAGAAGAAGAAGCCCGAATTTTTGTTAATCCGCAAATAATTTTGAAGTCTTGGTATGGAGCCTTCAACTTCGGGTATGTAACAATGTGTAAAGCACAAAACAAAAACAAAAAAAAACAATTTAAAAATAGAGGCGATGTCTTTTGGTCAGTTTAAAAAAATTTTTTTTTTAAGGATTTCCTAAATCCCGTAGACTTTTAGTTGGGTTCCGGGTTCGTCCAAGTTTTTATTTTTGTGTCATTTAAATGTGCGTGATGTGTATTTTGTATTTCCGTCAAAAAATCCTGCTACTTTTTTGCACTTTTCGTGATATTTGGATTTTTGTATGGTGCCTTCGGTTTATACATTTTTTTCGTTGTTTAAGACTTTCTTCAAATTTCGTTCTTTTGTGCAAGAAGTGAATTAGTTGGTATGATGAGAAGCTCTGGGAGTGTAATTCTTGAAGAACAGTTCAATTTCTTAAAAGAAGAGCTTATTAAAAATTACCAAAAGGACGGAAAATACCCAAATAGAAGTAGGAACAGTTTAGGAACAGAACTCTATGCTTGGCTTGCATCTCTGCCCTCTACCGGTCTAGGTTCCATCAACTTGTTCTTACTGAAGGTGACCGGCCAACAAATTGATAAACTAATTTTTCGACCTCACCAGGAATATATTTGTTTTTCGCTTAAGTAATTCATTGCTCAAATGATGATTATTTTTGACATTTCGACTTGCAACTGACGCAGCATTATTCAAATAGCAATTAGCAACTGCAATCTATAACTGGAGTGGCCGGAAGCTTAAGAAATGATCACTTACTATGTACTCGTAATTACAATGTAAACGATTAAAATAGAAAAAATTTGCTTATCATCTTTTACAATTTGTTTATTTCATATTTCTAAACAAAAATGTTCATAGCTTATGTAATCCGTTAGCGAACATATGTAGATAAAAACATTGTAAACTATTATATGTTAGATAGAAAGCTAAACGGATGTCGTATAGCACAGCATGCAGTGGAAACATTTTTGTATCAGAATTATTTTTAATTAGTTCTTTTGTATTTTCAATCTTTATGTTTTTTTCTTAGTTTAGGAATTCGTTTATATCCAATTGTCCCTGCTTACTGTCGCTGAAAAACAAAAAGACACAGGTAGCCTGACCCATCGAGCGGTTGCCGCAATATCCTGGCTTATGCTAACATTAAAAAAACCTTCCCAGCCTAAAGTATGCAGCTCCTACATGTGTACCAGCAATAGGAGAAGGATTATCTATGTTCGTAGATAAGCACCACTAGAAGATGGTATCTTAGAAGATGCAATCAACATGATAGCCGTGCGAATGTCTATTGCATGGACGACAAAATATCGGCATAAGTGGAAATATTCTGTGAAGAACTCCAAAAAAATATACACAAACTTAAGGCCAAAGACGAAACTATAAAGGCTATGTCTCGACATAGGAAAGAGTTAAATTCTAGCTCACAGATTAAGTTACTTATGAAACGGACGAAAAAGGCTTAGGTCGTGACACTGACTGGATTTCGCAGAAATAACCGGGCAAGAAATTGAAAGCCGGCTTCTGAGGGGAAGTGAGTGGGAATAAGTCGGAAAAGAAAGAAAAAAACCATGCAACCAATGTTCGTTTCGATGAAAGCCGTCACACCAAGCAACGGAAACTATCGCCAATCAACGTGACTACACCGTCACTTCGCACAAAAACAACACTTGTAAATTTATTGTCAACAAGCTGACAGCTATAGTTTGTGTCTTCTAAGCTAAGTATGAAGAAAATTCATTGGTACGCCTATGTGAACAAATCAGAGAGGCCGATACATATCGTAGCTAGAGGACTACATACATCTTGCTCAAAAGAATTTAAAATTGTTGACGCCATCCATATCCTAAAGCGATAGAAGTAACGACCGAAAGTGAAGAAAACTGCAGTCAAACATGGCCTTTAACTTTTCACGCTTACCTTCGACAAGACCGAATATCTTGGAAAAATCAATGAAACATAATTGATTCTTAATATGGTTATCAAAATAAGAGCCCCTTCGTAAGAACATAAGATTAATCCGCCAGTGCAAACGTGGCCAATGTTTCAATTACACGAAAAATGGTAGGACTGAATATTCCGCGGTCATAATATCACATGCTCTTATTTTAGAAAGGTTGATTAAGATCGAAAGTAACTGCTTTAATACGCATAACAAGTCGAAAACGTTCATATTGACGAACGAATGTTCAAAATACTACAATGGAGTCCTAACGGACTTTAACAAACACTTGACGATTGCGCTCCGAAACTCATGTAATGCAAGGAACGTGTCCCAAAATAATAGACTGTAGAGATTATCACGCTTGTCATCCATCGGAAAGGGCGGATTCCCCTTGTAACGGGTGACCAGATAGCAATGATAGTTTTTCCAATTGTTATGTTTCAGCAGCTGTCAAATGACAGTCTAGCTGTCAAATGACACTCCAAATGTCAAATGACACTCCAGCTGTCAAAATATTCAGTAACGTTTGCCATTTCATCATTCATCGCCTTACGCTTGCCTAGATCTCCAAAGCGGTTATTGGCAAGTTGAAATGGACCCCCATGATAAAGAAAAGGCAACTTTCACTAATGGCAATGGGTTATGGCAATTTAATGTCATGACTTTTGGTCTACGCAACGCTCTGGCAACGTTCGAAGGGGTAATGAACGAAGTGATGCGAGGTCTATCATAGCGGACGGCCCTTATATCCTTATATACAATACCTCAGCATCATTGTTTACTCCGAAACGATAGGGGAACACCTTCTCAATCTGGAAGCGGTGTTTAAGTCGACTTCAAGCCACTTAGCACGTGGCCGAACAAAATAAGAGCAGTTATGGAATGGCTAACTCCAAAAACCAAGCGACAAGTTCTAGGCTTACTGGGATTGCGTTGTTACTATTGGCGGTTCATCAAACCCTCTCAGAATTGATCGAAGAAAAAGGGCGATTTAGTTGGACTGAGGATAGCCAACGAGCCTTTGGAGAATTGAAAGACAAGCTAACAACGGCCCCTATCTTGAGATTTCCTTAAACGACGGGCAATTTATCTTAGATACCGGCGCATCAAATGTGAGCATTGGAGCTGTCCTAAGACAAAAACAAGGAGGAACGGAGGTAGTAATCGAATATTTTAGTCGCACTTTGAATAAAGCAGAGAGGAAGTACTGTGTGACAAGAACAATATTGCTGGCAGTAGTCCTTTCACCACTATCTCTTCGGCCGACAACTTTTTCTTCGAATCGATCATCCTTCGATCCGATGGCTGTGGAACTTCAAGCTACCTGAGGGCAAATGGCCAGATGGCTGGAAAGACTGCAGCTAAACTTCTTTGAGATATTGCATCAAAGTGGGCCTCAACACGGTAACGTAGACGCATTGTTCAGAAGACCCTGTGGGGCCTGAAAATACTGCACCAAAGCCGAAGTAAAAGAACTTAATCAGTGTCAAATCCTACACTTGGAAAGCGATAATTATCGGCTGGATGCAAGAAGGCCAACGGCCTAAGAAGGAAGAGATTCTAAGTGAGAACTCAGTTGCTTTTTGCAACTTAAAATATATGAAGAAATCCTAAACCGGGAATGGAAAACGGGGGAGAAACAACAAAAACTGTTACCTGTAATACTGTTCCGGATTCCAGAAACCTTGAAGGGAGATGGGTTATATAAAGAATAATTTTTAATAAATTGCATACCAGCAGAATTCCAATCACTACAATCCCTTGTTAACAAATTAAAATAACAAGCAAAGGTAATGTTCGATTCACGGAACAACACAAAATCAATATAGGTAACGAGGTGCCATATTGGTTTCTACCAGTCAGCGAGGGGACCCACCTTGTGGATAAGCAACCGGAAGTGGTAGTGGACATGATCAAAAAAATTTGACGAGAAGTCATTATTGCTGTTGGGACTTCTCCAGCTTGAAACAAAAGGCAAAAGGCAAAAGGCAAGAGAGCTGTAGAAAGTGATACGGCACTTTTTAACAAGAAACGGGAAGAAAATCGGAAGTTGGGTGGACCGAAGATTTTCCGTTAAGACGAATTCGAGCGGAGACACAAAAACCACAAGTCAAAAAAAAAAAAAACACAACCCCTGGGGAATCAGAGATTCGAACATTGTTTTTTTCTTTTTGTTTACGTGTTGAAATCCTTCGAGTCTGTAGGAGAAGGCTCTTACCGTGATAGAAAAAGGCAACAATATTATCGGAACTCCGGCTTAATTGAAAATACGGCTGTCATCATGACTTGAGTGTGAGCAGGCAACTCGTCACACCGTGGTAAAGTTTGAGCGTGAGTACACTCTTTTGTATCTTAAGCCACCAACCAGACAGAGATTGGTTCGAAATGAAGAAAACATAGCCGCCGTAGAGGCCGGTATCGAAGAAGACGCAGACATGTGGATTCGGCGCCAATCAGGTGAATTGGGCATAGCAAGAGATTTGGGCCTACACCCGTATAAGTTTGTGTTGACGCAAGAATTGAAGCCGGACAGCCATAGGCAACGCCGTGAGTTCGCTAATTGGGTGTTGGAAATGTTAGCCGGAGATTCCGATTTTCACCAAAAAACCATCTTCTCGAACGGGGCCAATTTTTGACTCAGCGGCTATGCCAACAAGCAAAATTGGCGTTAATGGAGCGAACACAGTCCACAAGTGCTCTATGTAATAGGAGTAAACCTTCTTCAATTGAGGCATCCTTATCGGACCATATGCACAAAAGGATCAATAGAAGATGGAATACCGAACACGGTGAAACTAGATACATGAAGAAACTCACATACTTTTCAAGAAAATGTCTTTATCAAAGCTGACTCACTGCCCTCAACGCTACAATCCATTGGGAACGTAAATGAGGCAGCGGATCAATTGAATGAAGTGGGTGGCAGTGACTCAAGTGGTAGTGGACTGGCTTCCAAATCAGAAGGTTCAGTGTTCGAATCCCAGCCTCGCCCGAAAGACATATCATCCATTTTTTCAGTTAGCGAAAATCCAGTAAGACGAGTAGTTGACTAGAAATCAACATCAAGCCAACTTCCACTAAGAATTTAGTCTCCCCATTAAATGTTGGATGCCACCCATGGAGCGAAATAACCGCTGAACCCAAACATCGTTCTTTCTCCCTCTATCACATTTTCCAAAAAACTTAACACATGCTGAGGCATTATAAGTGTATTCATACCCACTTGAGTGTTAAGTTATTTTTGAAAAAAAAAAAAAAAACATTATCTCATCTATTACATGCAACTTGAACAACTACGTAAAACGTGAGAAAATTGTTTAATAAATTCAAATGGGACCTATACAAGTCCGCCTTAACCATCTTAAATAAAGAACTGAGAAACTCCAAGAGAGCTTTCTGGAGATAGAATTGCGAGAACCTGGTAAAAACTGCCAGAAATCTCGCGTCTCCAAAAGGTTCTTTTAAAGACTTAGGCCTGCAACAAAAAGAAGATGGTAATTTAAGAGCTAGTCGAGAGAAAACGCTAAAATTGCTACTTAATGTTCAAATTGTGCACGGTTATCAACATCCTTCAACCAATCAGCAATGGCGGGTTCAGTGTATGAGTAGAGCAAAGGAATAATACCACCGTACAGATGTGCTTGCCTAGAAACTTGGGCGTATCTGGTTACGGCAATGATTGGGCATCTTTGTCAGTACTTCTTCAAGTGGCCGATCTGTCCACTTGTGTTGTCTTAGAGGTAACCTCAACAGCAGCAATAGCAACAGCATGTCCTGCATCAATAGTAGTTGGATCCCTTGACACAAAATCGGCGAACGAATTCTTATGCCATAAAGCAGATTCAGCTTCCTTGCACATCTTGACCATAGTCAAAACACATTCCAATGAATATTCACCCTTAGCTGCCTCACCAATTTGCACCATCCAAAATAGCGTTGGCAACATCAGAAATTTCAGCGCGTGTTGGAGTAGTTTCTTAACCATGGACTTCAACATTTGGGTAACACAAATAACTGGTTTGCCAGCTTTGTTACAACGATTACCCAAAACATCACGAATTTCAGCCAAAGCTTCAGCGTTAGGAATGAACGAATCAAAGATCATATCCCTAAAAAAGGCGAATCATCTTCCCTCTCGGATAAAATTAAGCAAACTGAAACAAGTATAAAGTTCTGACGACTGTTAAATAAGCTAAACGCAAACTTTTAAAATTCGTCATAATAAATTTATTACATTTATTGACAAAGTTCAAAATCAAAACCGAATGTTACTTAAATTCATTTGATAATAAAAAAATATTGCTAATTTTAAACGGACAAAACTAAAGTAACTCTAAGAAATAAGTAAAGATAAAAATGTCTGTATTATTACTTATAATAAATTAATACTTTGTGACACCGTCTTCAATTCCTACGACTGCTTGTCATTGTCTTGGTACCGATACAACCAAGCTGTTTGTTAGAGATTGTGGTGTTTTGCGTCTTCTTCAAACACATGAAAAAGTCCCCGTGGTAACGAAAATGTTGTCCTTTCAGCTTTCTTTTAGTTAATTTCCAGAAATTCTTGATGGGGCTAAGGTCGCAAGATTGGGATGGCCATTTGGACATTTTGTGCTTGTAACCAAACTTTGACATTTCCTGCCATATGTTTTGGATCATTTTTAGCTCCTGAAGTCTTCAAGAAAGAGACATATGATCTTCGGCATACTGCAACATTATGTCTTCCAGAAAATGTTGGTATTGGAATCCATGCATTCGTCCCTATATTCTTCTTAGATGCCCCATTCCTTGAGCTGAAAAACATCCCCATACCATAATTGAACGACCTCTATGTTTAACCGTTTGGCTACAATAGTGTAAATTGGTTCTTTTTCCAACTGGCCTCCAGAACGCGTATCATTCCATCAGAATGGATGCAGAATGGTAGGTGCCTGCTTCCATAATTTTACGCTAAAGTAAGACGATCCCTACGGTTCTTTTTGGAAATATCCCGTTTCTTTGTAGGGTGTTGAGGTCATTGGTGTATGTTAGCAGTTTCACAGACTTTTGAAAGATTGTGCGCTTGTGAGTTCAGGACAAGTATGATGTTAAAGAAGTCATAGGGCGTCACCCTGTCTAAAACCTTTTCTGACACCAAAGTTCTCGGTTAAGTCGTTACCGACGTTGACGGAGCAGCGAGCGTTCTCAATCGTTATTCTCCGCTGAAGGACGAGCTTGGCAGGGATGCCAAAACTAAACATGGCTTTACATGGCCCGTCTCTACAAATCCTATCATATGCGGCCTTAAAATCGATGAAAACATGGTGGGTAACCATTTGGATTTCTTGAGTTTTTCCAGCATCTGCCGGAGTGTGAAAATTTGGTTGATTGTGAACTTTCCTTTTCCAAAACCACTCTGATAGGAACCAATCAGGTCCAGATAAGATCTTGTATTCGATGTTGCAAATATTTACTAATACTTTCATAGTTTGCGCGGTTGAGGTGGTCTCCTTTTTTGTGGATCAGGCATACGGTGCTGATATTCCATTTAACGGGTATTCACTGTTCAGACCAGAGCTGAGAAATAAATTGTTGTATGTTCTCCACAAGGCGTTGCCTATAGCTGTGAATACATAGGTGAGTAAGCCATCAGGTCTAGCTGATTTATTGGATTTTAGCTTTGATATTGCTATTCTTACTTCGTTCTGGTCAGGTGAACGGAAGTGTTTGCTCTCATCGTCTCAGTGGAATGGTCTATTCTAAATTGGGCTTCTTCGACGTTATACAGTCTGCAGAAAAAGTTTTCCCACATTCTCGGCACTCACTGTGGTACTAGTACAAGCTTACCCTCTTCATCTCTACAGGCTTCTGTACGGGTCTTCTTGCCTTGACACGTTCTTTTTACCTGTTGGTAAATCTTCTACGTTATCCCTGGAGTGCAACCTCTCAATATCTTCGATCGCGTGCTCTTTTATCTTCTTCTGGAGAAACCGATGTTCTTCCTGTCTCTTCAGATCATAGCGTCCAGGAGCTGCTCGTCGTTCATTGCAGCGGCTCATAGTACGTTCTTGTTTAGCTGCGTGCCAGCATTCTTCATGAAAGTACGGAATTCTTTGTGGTGCTAGGGTGAAAGCCAGGACATCAGTTGCGGCATATCGTGATGCGTATTATCGTAATACGGTCGCTCCGTAAGAAAGGCCAATGATGTTTCGGAACGAACGAATAGGAGGATGGTGGGAATGGCGAGACGTTTGGTTGTTAATTCCGGTCTTCCTGAAATGTTGTAGGGAGAAGCAGTCAAAACTGCGGTATATTTGGGGAATCGCGCGTGGAAAAGGGCCCTTGACAGGATAACCCCATATGAAGCTGGGTTCGGCAAGAAGCCATTTGTGGATCATCTTCCGATTTAAGCTGTCATGCTGGACAAAAAGGCTGGTAAATCGAAATAATAGTAGAATATCCATTCGAGTCAAAGTCTTATAAGCTATACAAAATAAAATCCAACAGAAATTTTAGAGAATGCCGAGGAGCATTTGTCATGTACAGAGCCGTAAATATCGTGTAGTAATAAAAGGTTGCAGTCAAGAATGCGGTGTAAATGCACACCCGGTAAGGTGTGCAAACTGAAGAAGACTAAGTCAAGCTGGAATTCAAAAGTGGACGAAACATTGAAAAGAATGGGTTTCATCCAGTATAATGTTGACTTGCGTGTTTGTACACCAAATATGAAGAATTAAATCAATATCACAGCCATGTGTATGGATGATATTCTACCAGCATGCTCAAATTCGAAAATATTATCCGATATAAAGGAGAGCTTTAGAAGGAATTTGAGACCATAAATAAGGGACGACAGTCGACTCAATCTATGATTTTCTTTCCATAATGATTTAAATGATACGAAAAATAAAAACGTTAGAAGTTTATTGTGTTTCATTCGAAACTCAGCCACTTAATAGATTCACTTCGTGCTACAATGCACCTTGTATGTTGACTTTGACCGACAGTCACGTCACTTTTACTCAACCAAATGTTACCTTAAGGGCTCTTGATACTAAATCTATTAATAAAGTTCCTAGAAGTTTCTTGCGTTTGTATCTTTTGTACATTAAACTTTTTGACAGTATCTGTTTGAATTGATGGCGTAATCCGTAACCATAGTCGTACCTTGGCTACATCTTAATAGTGGTCTGGGACAATGCTTGCCGCTCGAAGTATGTGGATGTCCTGTATAAATCGTATTATTATATTTTTTCTGGTTCATTGTTTAACGATCTAGAGACTGTCAAAATCCTTGTGACACGTAAATTTCGAGGCATCAGTGATACATTTAGACCACAAGCGCTATCAGTTTATATTCGTCTAGACTGGAGATATAAAACTTACAAAAGATACCACTAAACTCACGAATCAGGCAAATAAAAAAGTCTATCGGGAAAGTGCTCTAAAGGGCAGTTTAACCCTTTACTGCATGAATTTTGCTTTTTATATGAAAAAAATATTTCTATATGTATTTTCCCTCACTGAGCTCAAAAATGACAATATTTTTGAAATATGTTGAGCCAAGTTTGAGATATTGAGCAATTTGTGCAGTTAACCCATTTTTTTTTTCAGCCTTTAAGATTCCATTTATTTCACAGATTTTTTTAACTAAAAACGTACATGTATTATATCAAAACTTCAAATTATAACTATAAAAGAAAAAAACATTTTTAATACGAGGGCAGGTCAATAAGTCCGTGACTTTTGGATTAAAACCGATTTTTTGATAAAAAAATAATTTTATTTTTCAACGTAGTCTCCCTTGACCTCTATACACTTTGTCCAACGCTTTTCCAATTTTTTTATCCCTTCCAAAAAAAATGATTTGTCGAGGTCCTCAAAATAGGAATTTGTTTGCGAGATGACTTCATCATTGGAGTCAAATCTTTTTCCACCAAGCCATTTCTTCAGGTTTGGGAACAAGAAGTAGTCGCTCGGAGCCAAATCTGGAGAATAGGGTGGATGAGGGAGCAATTCATAGCCCAATTCATGGATTTTTGCCATGGCAACTGCACGTGTGTGCACCCTTGCATTGTCTTGGTGGAAAAGAACTTTTTTCTTGGCCAAATGAGGTCGTTTTTTTTTCAAATCGTCATTGAATCGGTCCAATAAGTTGGCATAATATTCCCCATTGATTGTTCTTCCCTTTTGAAGGTAGTCAATGTGGATTATCCCGCGTGCATCCCAAAAAACAGTCGCCATAACTTTATTGGCTTACAAACCCACCTCGGCCTTCTTTGGCGCCGATTCACCCTTAGAAACCCACTGTTTTGACTGTTGTTTGTTCTCTAGTGTGTTGTGATGGATCCATGTTTCGTCCACGGTTACAAAACGGCGCAAAAACTCCTCCATATTGCGATTAAACAACGCCAAACCTTCCTGTGAAGTTGTTACACGATTGCGTTTGTGGTCGACTGTGAGCAAACGCGGCACCCATCTTGCGGAAAGCTTTCTCATGCCCAAGTGATCATTCAAAATTGAAACCACTGAGCCATGCGAGATCCCTACGGCTTCCACAATCTCTCGCACTTTCAATCTTCGGTCGGCCAACACCATATCGTGAATTTTTTCGATTGTTTCGGGTGTAGAGACCTCAACTGGGCGTCCAGGACGTTCGGCATCTTCAGTGCTTGTACGGCCACAACGAAATTCAGTAAACCACTTTTTTACCATTGAAATCGATGGTGCAGAGTCCCCATAGTATTTATCAAGCTTAGCCTTGGTCTCGGTAATGGTTTTTTTTCGCAAGAAAATAAGCACACGAAATTCACTTTTTTCCATTTTCTCCTCAAATTAGTGAGTAGTCTGATAAAAATAGCTGTCAAACACAAACTAACTGACGCAGCAAGTTTAAATTTTGACAGGAGTCAACTGACAAATGCTTGTTGACAGGAGCAGTGTTGCTGTTTCAGTAAAGAGGTCAGAAATTCAAAAATGCATGGACTTATTGACCCGCCCTCGTATATTTCATATTAAATATTTACGAATGGATTTCTGTAGTATTTGCTATAAATAATCAGTTCATTTCGAATGAAATGCAGAAAGACAATGATACTATCGATTCGGACTTCTTTTGCTAAGCTCAATTGGCGGTCTTCCGGGTCGATTTGATAGTTTACCTAATCGGCACAAGGTCTCTGCCACAGATATTTTAAATTCGGATAGGGAGAGAAGCTTCTGGTCTGAGTTTCTCTGTGATTCTGCACGTCTAGGTATTGTAAATTATATTTAAGAATTTAAATAACATTCGTATTTTTCTTACTTGTATAAAATCCATGCATTGCAGACCGTCACGTCCAATAAATGATAGAAAATTCGGTGGTACCATTTCTTGGATCTGATTTTAATCTTATATCTCCCAAGAAGAAAGTCAGCCAAGTCCACCCCTCCCATGAACTTATTATAATTCTTTACAATAGCAGGGC
Organism: Volucella zonaria; assembly: GCA_963966105.1. Taxonomy (NCBI): domain Eukaryota; kingdom Metazoa; phylum Arthropoda; class Insecta; order Diptera; family Syrphidae; genus Volucella; species Volucella zonaria. The sequence continues at coordinate 77,566,308 of OZ014534.1, read as the reverse complement.
AATTTACTTCTATTATACCTTGCCCTTTTTCGTGCCTTTGGGATCTTAATATAAGCTGCTCACCGACGAAATTACCACTTTAGTGTCTTTCCAAGCAACTACAGTAACATCTATTCCGTCAATGCTACTAACTATTTCAAGGGAAGTCCCACGTTTTTGGTCCTTCCAATACTTGTCGTCCGGAAGTTTACAGTTGGGTAATCGATTTTTTCAGACTGTTCCCAGACTTAGAATCCCCAGAATATATAAACACGTATAAGAATATCTACAACTATCTTAATATGTAAATATGTTATATGTGCATAAATATGTATGTGTATTAAAATAGAAACAAAACCTAAAGAGTGCATATGTACATACCCTTCTTATAAAGCTCTCCAATTAATGGGATTGACGTGAAATAGTTGTCAAAATATATCTTATGAAATATATTTAAAGTAACGTTGCCCCGTTTATGAGGTTTTGCTGGGAGATACTGTTTCATATAGTTTTTGGCTTTGGTGGAGCACATTTTTTCGTCAACACATAGAAACTCTTCATATGGAACTTTTTGGAAGTTTCTTACTAAGTCATTGACAAGTGTAGCGATCACTTTAAAATAAAAGAACAGGGCTGTAACGTAAGCGATGTAAGCTTACGTCACAGCCCTCAAGCGCCACGGTTCCCAGAGGAAGCTCGAAATGGGAATTGTTAAGCGTGTGATTTTTTTTTGCAATGGCTGACTTGCTCTTCCGGCATCCCACGTTCTTTTTTTTTATCGCCAGTAGTCGCAGAGAGTGACCGACAGTAAATTGAATATTTAAAAAAGCTTAAAAAAACAAAAAAAAAAAACTAAAGAGTAGAACAAAAATTGGTGAATCAAAGAAAAAGAAAAAAAAATAAAAAAAAAAATTTTTGGTTTTTGGATTTTGCACATTGTCAAGGACGTGCACGTGTAAAATCTCTATCCGGAGATATCCACTCAAATAGGCACTTGTCATATTTGGTGGAAACCTTAAATCTCGTTTGGATGCAGAAATTCCAAACTTACAACCTTATTTGTTATTTGGGAGAACTTCGTAAGAAGAGTCATGCACGGCTTGTCCAAACTACATACAGTTGGAATAAAGGCGACGAAGACTCAGCTAGGTCAGCCACGGCCGTCACAGCGAAGGTTTAGACCAATTGCTGATGCCACCGTTATTGCTCGCTCACGTGGATACTCAACTCTAACAAAATCTTCTTTTACTACCAGTCTGCCCTAATAAATTTCTCTGTACTTTGTCAAACTCTATATGACAACTATTTAAACCAAATGGACCGCACACTCATTTCCGACCCCAAGCGATTCTTTCAGTTCATCAAAACTAAAAGTAAATCGGATAACTATCCATCATCTCTGAATTTTCTAGATAAGTTTTTTAGCCAAGCATTCGCCACCCATTCCCAAGAGCCAGACCACTCTTACTTTTCCTACTTAAATAGCTGCCCACAAACAATTTTGGAATATGTGTCTATAACTTTAGAGCAAGTCAAAGATAAAATAATAAACCTCAAAGATGATTATTCCGCCGGCCCTGATGATCTTCCCCCTATATTTTTAAAGAAATGTGAAATGCACCTAGCCCAACCTCTTACAGCTCTCTTTCAGCTTTCTATCACCCAGGGATTATTTCCCTCGACCTGGAAAAGGTCATTTATTATTCCCCTACATAAAGAAGGCCGAAAAGATGATATTTCCAACTATCGACCAATTGCTAAGCTGTCCTGCATACCTAAGCTTTTCGAGAGCATTATTTATGACATAATGCTTTTCCATTGTAAACCTATTGTTTCCCAAAACCAGCACGGATTTCTCAAAGGTAGATCTACGACCACTAACTTAAAAGAATTCGTATCAAGCACTTTATGTGCACTGAAATCTGGAAATGAAGTTGATGTGATTGCCACCGATTTCAGCAAAGCCTTTGATAGGATTTCACATGATATAATCCTTCTAAGGAGTTTTCCAATCCTTATGTTACCAAATCTCTTTACATAACCTTTGTTAGGCCTCTTCCTGAGTATGCAAGCCAAGTTTGGTCACCCTACTACAGAACACACATCCTCCGGATAGAAGCTGTTCAACGCAGGTTTTTACGATTCGCTTTACGTGGTCTTCCCTGGGATGATAGCCAAAACTTACCACCTTATACCAACCGGCTGAAACTTATAAATTTACAACCCCTTTCTATACGTCGAAAAGTTGCCGACATTCTCTTTATTCATCAAATTTTAGTTGGGAATATCGATTGTCCTTCTTTATTTCGACTTATTTCTTTTAATACCAACCCACGCAATCTTAGGTCTGTGCCACTTTTCCGGCTTAATCTTCACCGAACGAATTACGGACACTTGGAGCCAATGTCTAGAATGCTTCGTGAAATTAACGATATTCTGCCTCTCTTCGACTACCATCTCACCAAACTCTCTCTTAAAAACACTCTTATTTCCACCTATGCCTCACACCCTAATTTTTTTTAGCCGCTCCCACCCTTTAGTTTTTATCTTTAGTTTTAAGTGAAAATTATTAGTTCTAAGAATAAGCTTGCAATAAGCAATAATAAATCTGTCCGGGGTTGACCCGGGCCACAAATCAAATCAAATTTTCTTTTCTGATACTTAGTCAAGAGAACACAACAAATCGCTTTAATAAAAAAAATCTCTAGTGTAACAAAAAAAAAAAGTCTAAAATGTAAAAGTTTAATTTTGCCTAAATCTATTTAAATTGGTCTAAACTAACTTAACCTAACCTACAGTGGAACGTGTCAAGTTTTATTTACAACAAAAGAATACCAAATTTCCATAAAACAAGACATCGTCAGCGATCCAGAGTGCACTCCTGATCTGCGATTGATCGAGGTAAGCCATAAATTTTTTTTATTATTAAGGTACAAATACATTCATCCATATCTTGGCATATTTCGATGTGTGGAGGCGTAACATTTAGATAATTAACCTATTGTATCTACCTTTTTTGTTTTTTTGATACATATAGTAAGCATAAAATTAAACTTATCGACTTAAAATTCAAATCAAATCATTTTTTCAATCGTACTACTTGTATATACTAAAAACTATTGAATTCGCTGAAATAAAGTCATAATGAATTTTGTCTATTGTAATCGCTTTTGAAGCAATGAGTTTTTAATTTTAGTCGCTATGGTATGACGTGGTAGTAAAGGTGATATAGGTTGAGGTGTGTCGGAATAAGGGGGTTGCCGTCAAAGTCCACAGGCAAAGCAACCACGGTGTACCGTAAGGGAGGGTAAGACCTGTTGCGAAGTCATCGTCTTCGTCTTTCAAACATCCGGCAATACGGTGTTATCTGTGATCATGTGTTCGTTTCTTATATCAGGCACGATAATCATTTTGCGTGTAGGTTAGTGACAACAAGATCCTCCCCCAATCCGACGAGCTACTGCCGAGCATTGCCAGCGTGCCACCCCGTTGTCACAAGGGAAGCAAACACCCGAACCCTGCCGTGGCACAAGAGGGCGGATTTTGTGAATACGGTCATGTAATGGATTTGATTTTGGAACCATTTCGGAATTATCACTGAAGTGTAAATATTGGCGAATCTTTTCGAACTTATTCACTGACATACTCCTAGTTCTTTTAATAAGATCGCTACCTATGATTGGATTGCAATATATCCTTACATCTGGGACCTGTAGTATTGATGTAACCATACAGATGCCTATGTAACATATGTAACTTATTTCTGTATTTCAACAGCTGATACGGAAAAAAATGTGGTTGGATTGAACTGACAAGCATACGAGTATAAGTTGGTCTCAAATACAATTTGGTCGATGATTTTTGAATCAAAAAGATATTGGGTCTACAAGTAAGTTTCCAGCGTTTGTCAGAGATGGCGCCACCAGTGGATCCCGGGCAGAAATGTCAGACCCCATGTGTTTTATTTGTAGGTTTTGTATCTGTCAACAACTTTGCAGCGTTATATTTGAGCAGTGCTATCGGTGTCGTACATTTTATCGAGCAAAATCATGGCAAGTTTTCAGCCAAATAAACGTCATTTGCGGGAAGCGCTGCTTTTATTCTTTAATATGAAGAAAAGTGCGGCTGAGGCCTATCGTTTGCTTTCGGAAACTTATGGGGCGGAATGTATTGGTGAATCGACGTGCCGCGAGTGGTTCAAACTGTTCAAAAGTGCTGATTTTGGAGTTGAAGACAAAGATCGCCCCGGAAAGCAGAAAAGTTTTGAAGACGAGGAATTGGACGCTTTACTAGATGAGGATCCGTGTCAGATTCAAGAAGAACTTGCTGCATCATTGGGCGTCACGCAACAAGCCGTTTCCCTGCTTGAAGCCAAGAGACGTCGAACGGCGATTTTGCATTTCCGAAATGTTACTGCAGCGGTATAAAAATAAATCATTTTTGCATCGTATTGTCACTGGTGATGAGAAATGGATTTATTATGATAATCCTAAACGCAGAAAATCGTATACAAAGCCCGGCGAGCCCGCCCAATCGACGCCGAAACGAAATATTCACGTGAATAAGGTCATGCTCAGCATATGGTGGGATCAAAAGGGTGTCGTATACTACGAACTGCTTCCGAGTGGTGAAACCATCAAAGGACCATTATATCGAACCGAACTAATTCGTTTGAAGCGGGCATTAAACGAAAAACGGCCAGAATATGAGACCAGGCATGAGTCCGTCATTTTTCATCCCGACAACGCTCGGCCACATGTTGCGGTTTCGGTGAAAAACTATTTGCAAAATAGTGGATGGGAAATTCTGCCTCACCCGCCTTACAGTCCAGACTTGGCATCATCTGACTACTACTTGTTTCGTTCGATGCAGAACGCTCTTACGGGAATACGCTTCAGCTCAGTAGAGGAAATCAAAAATTGGCTCGATTCGTTCTTGGGCTCCAAAGACGAGAAATTTTTTTGGTCCGGAATTCATAAATTGCCAGAAAGATGGGGGAAAGTTGTAGCTTCCGATGGACGATACTTTGAATAAAGCATTGTAACTATGTTTTCATAATAAAACTTCAAATTTTGGAAAAAAAACGCTGGAAACTTACTTGTAGACCCAATAGTTGAAAAACGAATATGGCGTAGAAAGTTCTAACACATCATCAGACAACTCTGTGCTACCCTTGAATTCAGAGCTTTCGCAGAAGAAACCCTGTTGTTTCCAAATCATTTTGGTATACTGTATTTTTCTCGCCCTATGCTCTTCAGCTGCTGATGGTCGGTCCATTGCGATAGATACATCCACAGTATCCGCGAAAATGATGGGCATGGATTGAATATCAAAGAGTTCGTCCTCTATTTCAATCCCTTCGCATTCTTGCTCTTTTGCTCTAACATCAGTGAGATTCTGTATTTCAATATCGTAGTTTGTGTCACTTTCATCCCAATTAGCAACTATTTGTGAAATTTCAGCATCCGTAAGAATTTTTTTAGTATATTTATCTACAAAAATGTACGTCTTTAATGCATGCAACTGTTTATACACTGATCGCATGGAATATCATATATGATATATACAACTTTATGCAGGGTTTTCTTTATTTTTGCTTCATTACTGAAGTTTGAACTTCATGAAATCAATAAAATAAAATATTTTATTATAAAAAATAATTAAATTCTTAACTTACCCTGTTATTTTACAAAATTTGTAACCAAAAAACTATGACTTTATACCGCGAAAATGGGCACACACTGACTCTTCAACAAATTTTGGATAATGACACTATTTCTAACGGTACAAAACAAACACGCTGGCAAATAATATTGAATACAATAGTGTATATGTACTAACATATTCTCAGAAAGATGTATTTTCCACTTTAAATGGGGGAAAACCCACATTTATTGAAACATATCATATATAATAAGCTATTCAGTAAAGGGTTAAAATGCTAATTGAGGATAGATGGCAATACTGTGTTAGTCTATGTTAATATTACATTTACAATGTTGAAGAGACAAATTATCTGTGGCAATACCATTTTGAATGAATATCCTGTCAAATAAATAAATAATTGACAGGATATGCTCTTTCTCTACGTTTCTGAGTTGGCCAGGGAAAATGTTTAAACAGTTAAAGAACGTTGCACAGGTGTATAGTCACGCCTAGTTAGCCTCTGTAATAAGAATCAAAACCGACGAACGATCATTGAGTAAGATCATACTCATAACATTTCAATCCATATACACATCTTTAACCAAACATTTTATTGACATAAGTTTGGTTGCAAAATAATATATCGGAGCTTGTTAAAAATATAATTCATGTAAGCGTTTCAGATACACAAATAAGCAAAAGTGAATTTTATAACTTTGTAAGATAGCATATATTGAAAACTAATCGTTTCGACTTAGAATAAATAATTATAACCTTTCATTCTTGATCCACTGACAAAAAAAAAAAAAACATCGAATCACAAGCAATTTCATCCCACCAACTTGTCAAAAACGATTTCACTTGTTTGCAGACCAGCATTTTGTGAGTCTAATCTCTTCTAATTCGCCGGCTTCCGATTTCCAAATTGCACCATTTCGTGCACCCTCAATGGCTTTAACTAAACAAGAGCCACACTGATCAGCTGTCTGACTTCTTGTATCCATAATTAAATGTTGAAGTTTTGTCGAATATGGGAACGTGAAACATTCAGTACTAATGTTGGTTACCATAGGAGTCCATGTTAAGCTTGGACAAAAAGCCATAATCATTATTCCCGTCCGTTGATAGTAGTATTCATGCTAAAAGGATAATTTTGTATAAGGGAACAGACATAAATATTTGATCTTTTATTTACTGAAACCGATCTCGTAAATCCAATGGCACCGTATTTTGAAGCACTATATACGGCAGCCGATGGAGCTGGCTCAAGGCCTAGCATTGAAGCAACATTAATTATAATACCACCACGTCCACCAAGCGACTTATCCATATATGGAACAGCAATAAGGACCGTGTTGATTAGGCCAATCTTATTGTAAAAAAATCGGAAAAATATATTGCGCTCTGAAAATTTGAAAAGATCTCACATACCAAATTAATAGTGACAGTCATTTCGACCTTTTTCTCATTTGTTACTCCACTTCCGTTGACCAAGACGTCGATGTATTTAATCCTGTCTACGGTTTCTTTTAGACTTTTTTCAATACTGTCCTTGTTGCATAGATCTATTTGAAGCCAAAATACTTCCACTGATGGATTTAATGACTTTAATCCGTTTAAAAGATCTAAATTCTCTTCAATGTCCAGAATGACTAATTTCTGTTGAGAAAAAGTCTTTTATCATTTGATTTAAGTACGCATCAGTAAGTCATATATACAGCAATCTTCCTTGTCAGCATTTCCTTACAAGCAGCAAATCCGATCCCGCCAAAACCTCCCACATATACTATATTCTTTCCCTGAAGATCCATTGTAATTCACTGAGATACTGACTATCGCTGACTGAAAGATACAATGCGACTGACGTTCGTTAAGGCCCTAGAATACCTTTGTGAATTACATACGAGTACGAGTATGTGTGGAAGATATTTTCTAGCACACTGTATCAGAGACTTGTTGCTGAAATACATCTTCAATCACTTGAAATCTGTTGTCATTCTACATGGTGCATACATTCATGCCTGTGTATGCACCATGTCGACAATATGCAGAGGAGATATTTCTTACTCTTGTTTTGTTGTTTTATAGAGGTAGGTCGCGTTTATCTTTAAGTAAACGGCAATCAAGAGATATGGCGTTGCTTTTGAAATTAATACTTGATAAGATACATATCTGTGCCAGAGTTTGTAACCAGCAACTGAGTTGCTTAGATGTTACAACTTTTAATAGTCCCACACATGTTTTGATTGTTTGTAATTTTTATATTAAATATATACAATAAGTTCGTACGAGTATACATATAGAAGCATTTGCAAGGTGTTGTTTTGTTTTTATCGCGTATATAGTCACTCTAAACATTAAGTATACATTTACCTAATTTTAATAAGTTAACTGGTTTCTTATTTCTTTCCTAAAATATGATACCAATTACTTTATTAGTTCGTTTCCAATATTTTTGCCTTTCTAAGAACGATGATTGAGGAAAAGCAAGATTACTCGTATCTTTCTTCGTGATTCTCATATTTTTGAATCAGAGTCTGCCCAATGGTGTTCTTAGCTTACTGATGGCAAAATAAAATTTTATCATTTAAAAATGTTGATGTATCACATCGACAAAAGTTCTGAAGAACTAGAATACTAGACTCGGTGGTTTTACTGGAGCCGTATAATTTTGAATCTAACATCTGTACTCATTATGAAGAATGGTTTTGCACACGACTTTATGCACATTGCACCTTTAGATATTTCGGATGAAGCGCATTTTTTCGTGGATTCGGGGCTCTATCTCACTAATTACGAGCTGAATTGTTGGCCCTGGTTATCTGCTGCTGTTGCGACTGTTGGTTCGACTTTTAAGAGGCAGAGATTATTTAAAATGCAAGCAGCAGCAGATTACTAAAATCACAAAAAAAAAAAATGCAAAATTGACTCAGAGAATAGAAGTTAATTAAGTTCAAGGTAACGGTAATTAGTATTGTGGTATAAGAGATTTAGTAGAAAAGTAGGGTAGGTTAACAATTGTTTGGCAAAATCAAAAAAAGTAGTAAACTATTTTAAAGAGAAAACTACACAAAAGCTCCCGAAATGCAGCTACAAATTTGATGTGGTAAGGGACTTCAACTACCTCCGCTCTGCTGTCAATTCCGAGAACGACATCAGCTCGAAAATCATGAGAAAAATCCCTGTGCAATACCCGATCATCCCAGTTCTTGTTTACGCTGCAGAACATTGGACACTGACGCAAGTGGTTTAAAATACTCTCTAGCGTTTGAAGCGAAAAGTTCTTCAGGTAATTTTCGGTCACAATCGCATCAGTGAAGAAGGAGGAGACATTTCAACAGCGAACTGTTTCGAATGTACAGCGATTTCTCGGATAACTTGGTTTAGACGGCTAGTTTACCTTGAGCACATGTACCAAAAAAGCTTTCAGCTCTAATCAAGTGAGACGACGTAGTAGAACCAACTTCGTGTAAACACCTGGAGGTAGCTGACAAAAGATCGATAGAGAGTCATGCTAGCTAAAGCCCTGATCCACCATGGGCTGTAGTGCCACCCAGGTAAGAAGTAAGCTGAGTGATAGGGGATCGTTCTTTTGGTATGTTTCTATTTGTGATAATTTATCAAACAAGCTCAACATAAATTATAAAAGACTATTACAAGTGACAGCATGATTTAAAAGTAATCTCTATTGGAAATTCTATTATAAAGAAAAACCCTTTCGAAGAGAACCTGAATAAAGTAAAAATATTGGATCCTTCTCGTATAAGAATTTTTTGTTAAACATTTCGAAGGCTCTTAGTTTTCTTTTTTTTTATAATTTTTATAATTTTCGCTCACTCAAGATATTTAAGTACCTTTAAAATGCTTGCATACAGCGCGGGCGAAGGAAAATCAGTCAGGATAGAGAGAGAGGTACCGGTGAACGTTGGTTTTAAATGTTTGATGGTTATAATGGCTGTGAAATAAAAAACTAGGCAGGGCATTCCATAAGCGAATTTTATAGCTCAGCAACGAATCACGATATTTTAGAGTACGTCCGAGAGTGTGCTTGAGGATATACTGATGAGCATTCATAGCGAGGCAGGTGTTACGGTTAAAAGTTGTTGGAGCGATATTAACATACATAAATGCGAAAATTGAAAAGAAATACATTTTTTTAAATTAAGTTTCATTTTCTATTCATTCAAAAAAATTGTAATTCTTTTAAAGAATAGCCACATGTATTACTTTAACATGACGCGATACAGGTAACATACATAAAATAAAAGATGTAATTTTAAGTAGTCCGCTAGTTTTATCGGTCTTTATTAAAAAATGACGAATGGAAATGCATGCTTGAAAGTTAACCACTCTGACAATAACTAGGTCTTCTATACTTCAAAACAAATTTTTTCTTGAGCTGTATGAACCATGAAGAAAGGGAACAATAAGTTAGCAGGCTTGCTGATGAAGAAAATGGGAGTAGCTCTTAGGAATAAAATCTAAGTGGTGATAACGATGAGGTTTATGGCCCAAATGCAGACAGTTCTGATGCGGAGACAGACTGTATTATAGAAGGAATCAGTGATATAGAAGATAAGAATGATGACTAAATGCTAAAAGATTTACAAGAAGACAACTAGTGAGTTCGTCAAAACCAAGAAGGATATGATACCGACAACCTCCAGCAACAGGTCGTCTGCGAGCATACACTTTCACTCAGTGGCTTCGTATAATTAGGCATGCTTCATAATCATGTTGGCATATTGATCAATTGGGAAATCTGTTACTGAACAAGAACTACGAGTACGAGTATAAATCACTCGAGCATGCAGCATACAAAAGAATCGTGGAAAACAAACAGAGATTCAGAGCAACGAAGTCGCTAAACCGATTTTGGGCCATGGATCGAGAAACCGACACGGAAGTTGTAATTATTGGCGAACATCACGCAGAGGAAACACAAGATTTACACAATACCACTTTGATCAAAAAGTTCAAGAAAATTAAAAATACAAGTTTATTCATCTAAATCTACTCGTATACTGTACCCTTCAAAGTAGTCCCCATCGACTGCAACAGACTTATGCCAGCGCTTGACCCAGTCCTCGAAACATTTTTTATATTCGGTTTTCGGTATGTCCATCAGTGCTTCCTGCGATTTTTCCATTACTTCCTCTCGGCAGCTGAAACGCGTTCCCCGTACTGGTTTTTTAACTCGACTGAACAGAAAGAAGTCACAGGGAGCCAAATCAGGTGAATTCGGTGGCTGTTGGATGGTATTTGTTGCATTTTTCGTCAAAAAATTACGAATAATGATGGCATTGTGCGACGGTGCGTTATTATGGTGCAAAATCCACGAGTTTTCTACCCAAAATTCTGGTCTCTTTTGGCGAATTGCTTCGCGCAAACGTCTCATAACGCCCAAATAATACTCTTTGTTTACTGTCTGGCCTTCTGGCAAAAATTCATGACAACACTACACTTTTGTAATCAATGAAAACCGTGAACATTGCCTTCTTTTTTAACTCGACTCATTTGGTGAACGCCATTCACTTGCCTGATGTCTGGATTGCTTGTCGTACTCATAAACCCACGTCTCGTCTCCAGTAATGATCCTTTTGATGAATGTGGGATCGGATTCAGCCTCGCAAATCATCTCTTTTGCGACGTCAACACGGTCTCTTTTTCGCATGAAATTGAGGTCCTTTGGCACCAACTTTTCTGCTACACGACGGAAACCCAAATCATTAACCAAAATGTCTTGGACGGATCCATAGGCAATGTTCAAGTCCTCCGCTATCTCTCTGATGGTTAATTTGCGGTTATTGACCGACATTTGTTTTACTTCATCGTCGATCGACTCACGACCACTTTTGAACCACTCGTGCCGCTGGTAAGTGACCGTTTTCTTTAGAGAATCGTTTCCGAAACACTTTTCCAACAGTTCCAACGTTCGCGCACCATTAAATCGGTTTTTTACGCAAAATTTAATACAAGTACAAGTTCGTTGTTGCAAATTTAAATCCATTTCAAAAATTGTAAAAAATCGCCAGCACACACATGGATAGATGTACTCTTGGCTATGTAACTTTTGCAAATGTCAAGCTATGATGCTAAGATTTGGAGGGAACAACAGCAGATTTCCCAACTTAACAAAAAAAAAAACAGAACTCAAATCGGAACAATGGGAGCGCTACATGGTGGTGTGGCCGGGAACGTTTTGATATTGTGGTATATACACAATATACTAACTACAACTGTGCTAACAACTTCTTCCAAGTCTTGAACGTATGGACAATCTTCAAGAATTGCCTCCATTCTCCAATTGGCCACCAATATCGGCCGATTTGATGCCAACGGATTATTTTCAGTTAGGGCACTAGCTTATTCGGCTAAACCAGCAACGTTTGACACTTTGGAGTAAAGCATTCTTGTGGTTGAACATTCAGCTGTGGTGAGCATGTGGCCAAAACTATTTTCAAATATTAAAAGACATGAAGTAATCTTTCGAATGAATTTAATATTCCTTCATCATTTTATTTTTTTTGTGTTTCATTAAAAAAAATATGAATCTCTAAAAAACGGCTTTTATACATATGCGCAGTACCAAGGTTTTACGTTCAATTAACGAAAGTACTTAAGCTTGCCGACCAACTTTGCCTTTCGGGTATTGAAAATTTTGATCAAAAAGAAAGACACTTTCCCATCCTCAAAGCATTTCCACATTTGGGGTTCAGAAATTCAAAGAATGATTGTCGAGAAGCCTCTCCATATACAGGCTGGAGAGAAGTCATCATCGCACCTTATTTATTCGAAAATTTTGGAAAATTGTGGGCTTGTGTGGCGATTGATCGGGAAATTGCTGAGTGTCCTATAACTTGGATTGGTCCAGCAGTCCAACAATCAAATTCGTCGCGATATGCTTGCCTTACCTCCTGGTAGTCCCCGGTAATTACATAAGTGAACTCTTACTTATGTAGGCTAAGAAGGTAAGCGCATGCCGGCTTGTTGCATTATATCGGTCTACGCCATCATATTGCTCACAACTCTATACGGAAGAGATTAAAATATGTGAAGAACCAACTAATGACTTCGGATGAAAAAGGATTCACTGTTGACGACGCTAGCAACGGTTTACGGGACAATGACAACGACCTTTAGATTTGAACGTGGAATGTGCGGATGCTTATGCGGCAAACTTAGGCAAGAAGTATTGAGCTTCCGATTTGTGAGCGAGCGTCTTATGACAATCCACATCAAGGCTAAATCCGCTAACATAAGCCTAATATACGCCCATGCCCCTACGGAAGACAAGGCCGACGCCAAAAAAATTTCCTACGAGCTCCTCGACAAGTCACATGAGCTATGTCTGAAGTATGACGATTTTAATGCCAGAATAGCAAAGAATTTTGCTAGAATTTTGCTAGAATTTTGCTAGACGTTCGAGCAGCCAATAATATCTGCTTGTTACACCACCATGTAACAGTTAAATTACGATGCGGATATCCCAAGCGCCACAAAAAATATGAAATACTGTGAGAAGATAGAAGCCCCAGAATCTTTGCCGAACGCATATCCCGAATTCTCTCAACAACTCCTACCGTTCTATTGCTAAGCGTTCTTACATGCCTGCGAGTAGAATGTTCGAAAGTTTTTTATATGAAGTTCTAAGCTATCAGTGCAAGTTGCTTATATAACACAGTAAGCATTGATTTCTGAAAGGTAGATCAACTACTACAAACTTAGTTGAATTCGTATCATTTGCGCTTACAGTCCTAGAAAATGGCAACGAAATCGACGTTATTGCTACAGATTTTGGTAAGGCCTTCGAGAAAATATTACATCAGCTGATCCATTACAAATTGTTCTCCCTCGGTTTTGACCCCATATTGTTAAAATGGATATCTTCTATCTGGAGAACCATTATTATAGCGTTCGTTTTATGTCAGCATTCTCAACCTCGCATATAGCCACCTATGGTGTCCCACAAAGCAGCCATCTAGGTCCCCTCTTTCTAACTTTAACTATTAACGATCTTGAGAGGATTGTTAAACGCTGCCCCTTATCCATTTACGCCGACGACAGTATGTTCTTCAAAACTATCTCTTCGCCGCAAGACTCTATTCTCCTTTAAGAAGACCACGATAGGTTTTTCACCTGGTGTCTAAAAAATTGCTTTGAGCTTAACGTATCCAAATGCCAATCTATGACTTTGTCACGTAAGTCCAATCAATCTCCTCCTCGACTTAATTTTCTGAATGGCCAACCTGTAGGTACCTCTGGTTCAATCCCATCACAACTTTAGAATATTATACGATAGAGAGTTAAACTTTCGTTCGCATATTGAACTTATCAAACGATGGTCTAAAGAATTTTGGAACCCCTATGTGACAAGGTCACTTTATATTACCCTTGTATGGCGCCTTCTCAAATATGACAGCCAAGTGTGATCGGCCTTTCAGCGAGTTTATATATCCCGAATCAAGAATATTCAATGTGGTTTCCTTCGAGGACTACCCTGGGATGGCCCCTTTAGATCACTTCCCTATCGTGACCACCTCAAACTTGTTAGCGTTTGATAGACGTAGCTGAAGAGAATTATTCATCGCCTGCTCTCTGGTTCTGTGGATTGCGCTTCCCTTTACAATGCCATTGCCTTCAACACTAACCCTCGTAATTTACGCTGCCCTCATCTCTTCTATATTTCAACCCATCGCACCTCTTATGGTTCCAACGCACCAATCTCTTACCTCCCCCTGAGCACTTCTTCGCTGCCATTGGTCTGCCTGACACAAACTTGCTGCTGCTAGGGGTGGAGAAAGTGTTAGGACCTTGGTTGGCAACAGTCTTGCCACTCCTTGCGGCTTTGGATTGTGGCTCGTTGCGTTTGCCTTTAGAAGATGGTGTACCACAGTTTTACCTCTGCAAAAGCAAAATGCAAGAGCCTTTCCGGTAGTCGGCGTAGTCACCGTTTTACCCGCCGGTATTAAAAGAATACCGGTCACGGGTTATGCTGGCTTAGAGAGACTATGCATGTATAGCGGAGAAAGGATAGTACATCTGTACAGAGATCCGCTGTATACAGATAAGGCTAGCTAATCCGGAGGTCGCCAGGTATCCGGATAATCAATTCACGAGTGAGCAATTTTTGAAGATACTGGGCCCTCATCCAGGCTGGTCCTCGGCACGGGTCGTATGACACATTGATCCAATCTAGAGGCGAAAGGAATAGAAGGGGAGAAAGGAAAATGGGGAAGGGGTGGTAAGCGTCCTTTAGTTTCATAGGCAGAGAGGCATAAACCCTCACTTGATCAGCAAACGTTTAAGTTTAAAAGTTTTGCCATTTTCAGTTTGCCAATAAGTATGCAATTAAAATGCAACACATCAAATTTGTTAGATTCGTGCCTCCACTGTACTTCACTCTAAAATACTGTTGCATGAATAAATTGGTGAAAGCTAATTATTTGTTACATCACACTCCTCTTTAAGATCTATTTGTATATTATTCTATCGCTTTTCAAAGTTTGTTTTCAGTTTTATTTTTACTTTTCTGAATCCAAGAACGATAACGATGTCCCCTTATCTGTCACCGTGCACATCTAGTGTTTATCAATAGAAATTGACCACAATCGAAGTTTTCCAGCTGGCAAAAGGAACAGCTTCAACATCAGTAGTCCATCGCACCGCAGCGAGTCAAGACCAAAAGTACTAAGGTTCCCAAATAAAAATCCAATTAAAGTCATGGAGTTAGAAGGTAAAAATGTCGTCTACGTAGGAGGCTTTGGTGGAATTGGTATCGCCACTCTTAGGCTTTTGGTTCAAAAGAAAGTCGCAGTAAGTTCGCAACAAGTTGCTTTCACTACTTCGGTATTAAAAAAATAAATACCGTTTCGTTTTCCAGAATTTGTTCGTGCTTGATGTCGCTGAGAATAAGGTCTTCTTGGATGAGCTGAAGTCGTTGAGCACTGTTACTAATGTTTTCTTCGAACCTCTTAATCTCCTGCAAAAGGATAAGATTGCTGAGGTGTTCAAAATCATCATCTCCAAGATCAAGTACTTCGATATTCTGGTCAATGGAAGTGGCATCATCAACGACAATAAAATTGAACAGACTATGGGCATCAATTTGGTAAGGAATTTCAATTCTTTGAAAACCGTAACCGCCAATTTGAACTATTCGATTCGTGTAGCTCGGTTTGATCTATACAACCCTGGTTGCCATTCCTTACATGGACAAGTCGAATGGAGGCCGAGGTGGTCTGATCGCCAACATTGCTTCAGTTGTAGGCTTGGAACCAATCTCATGCCTGGCAGTATATTCAGCCTCAAAGCACGGAGTAATGGGCTTCACCCGTGGCATTGCTGTAAGTACCCTTGGAAAGGATTTTTTTTTTCTTTAAGAAACATTCTATGGTGTATAAAACTTGTTTAGGATGAGTACTACCATAATAAGACTGGAGTCGCTGTTATGGCAATTTGTCCAGGTATCACTACCACCGGTTTGTGGCATGAATTCGAAGGAAACGGCACATTTGAGTATTCTGAGGAATTGAGCCAGGAATTCTTCAGAGCCAAGAGTCAACATGCGGACGAGTGTGCTGTTAGCTTTATTAAGGCCCTAGAGAGTGGAAAGAATGACTCAATTTGGATCTTGGACTTGGGTAAACTGGAAGAAGTTAAGCCCCACAAATACTGGAGCACACACTACGATTAAGAGGACTGACGGCGATTATTGAAATTGTGTTCTATTTTTCTTTTTAAAGAGCAACAGACTTTTTACCTTGTATATTTGATTAATTAAAAAATAAAAATTAATTACAATGTAAAACATTGTTGCGATTATCAATAAAATTTTACGAAAAACCTTTCGGTCCACAGTTAAACACCGTAGTGTCCAGGACTAAATATTTTGTCACACCTTAATTACACTCAAAGTAAACACGATTCGCCGCAGATAATTGTGCATATGCCTTGATATTGTTTCAACGTCTGGACATGGAAATTTTCTACATTTATAGTTTACATAGTATTGTACATATACCAGAGGTATAAAAGATGTCCACAACAACGATACTTAATATTGATTTAGTTTTGTGTTGTGTTTTTTTTTTACATTTTGACGAGATTTTCTTAATGGCGATGACAAGAATTTAGAGCGTGCTTCGTCCAAAATAATCTTTGAAAGAAAAATTCTTCTTTAGAACTTGGACCTCTTCCATCTATTCTCAGTGAAGTTTTGCGGCTTTTTGCCTTTTATATTTGACGCTCTGTTTCCAACTTAAGTGATTATGTCTGCAAGTGAATGCTACCCGAGGTCTTAATTTCTTATACGAATGGGACTTTAAAACTGGTGGTAAAGCAGCTGAGCTATGTTAAAATATCAAAAAGCTAAGATAACTATTCAGAGTCTGGATTATAACACACATCCTCAACTTTTCGGGCTAAAAAGGGGTTTTATAAGCAAAGGTTTGAACACAGTAAATGATTTTTGAGTAAATTCTGCATATAGACGTATTGTAAGGAATTGTATTAACAAAATATATCTGCTAGAAAGTTGGTAATTAAATTGGTATAGTAATCGTTTTTGTTTGGAGAGTCATTATTTCTTGGTCGAGATTTGTAGGCAGAACCATATTGTCAGATCCAAAGGGTTCTACTTTGATGATGACGGACTATTTTGTTTGCTTACAATTACCAGGTATTTCCAAGAAATTGGAAATCTCTCACGTATGTGTTAGATATTACAATGTGTGCGGTTTTGCAAATAGTTAGGAAATCTGATTAAAAGAACAATGTAGCAAGGAGATCATCTGTGTGTACAAACATTTCTAGTACCTTATTGAAGATTTCTTTTCATTGCTTTAAACTGGGAATGTTTCCTTCTTTCTAACATTGAAGGCGTAATGCAACTGCAACACCGGAAGGCTGTCTCTTATTTATGTGCCAATTTGTAAAACTTCTGTTTCCATATATACGAATACTTCCGTTAATAACGCACATATGTATATAATACAATTATAACAACTTCCAGTTTCCCAACAAAGTTGAAGGAGGCAATAGCCATCCCGATTCTCAAGAATGGAAAATAAAAGGAATATAGACCAGTTTGGATCCTTCCGTTCCTTTCCAAAATATTCGAAAAAAAAAACATTTTAGTGCAAATGCAAAATTATCTCTGAGTTAACAATCTAATTTGTGCAAGCCAATCTGGCTCACGCCCCAATCATGGTTGCAAGACCGCTTTGCTGTCAGTTGTTGAGGGAATCAAAAAGAAAATGAGTGCAAATAAAATAACTGTTTTAGTCCTTCTCGTCCTATCTAAAGCATTCGAATTGTAGACCATTATATTCCTTATTCAAAATTGCCAAAGAAAGTCAATTTCTCACTGTCTGCTGCGAGACTCATTCTGTCCTACCTACGAGTAGAAGGGAGGCAGCAAAGAGTTGTAGTTGGTGAGCAGTCTTTGTCTTACCTACCAATCAAGTACGGAGTACCACAAGGCTCGGTCCTTGGACCAATACTTCTTTCCCTCTATGTGAACGAGTTGCCTAAGATTGTCAAGCATTTCTCGATTCACATGTTCGCAGACGACACCCAGGCATATAAAGGGTGACCAGATAAGAACGATTGGAAAAAAGATTTAGATAAAACAACGACTGTGTGAGATATAAAATTGATTCTAGCTTTGTTTTGAAGCTACGTTCATGCCATTATGTGTGGAATAGTACATCATTCAAAAGGCTGCCTAGGCTTCGCTGGCAGTGCTTCGATCGGTCCAATATGTGCGGCGTTATTCCGGTAATTGCGTGTCGAATGTGGTTGGCTTATTAGCGTAAATTAAGGACCTGACGTAGCCCCAAACAAAATAATCGAGTCGTGTCAATTCGCATGATCAATAGATGAACGCCACGCGTGAGTTGACCCAGTAGCTAAATCTCTCCTTCACAACTTCGGGCGTTGTGTCGCTTGTATAGTATGTAGCGCCGTCTTGTTATAATCACGTCTAGGATATATCGATGCTGTCGAGATCTGACCACAGAAAGTCGGTTAACACCGCTCTATAACTGATACCTTTGACGATCTCCTTCCTCATTTCGAAAAAAATAAGACCCAATATGCCGCCATGCCATAAACCGCACCAAACAGTCTATCTTTGTGGATACATTGATGCTTGGCCGAACACTTGTGGATTGTGTTCGCTCCAATAATGGCAATTTTGCTTGTTAACATAGCCGCTGATGATTTTTTGGCCAAAATCCGGATCTCCGGCCAACATTTTCAGCGCCCAATTAGCGAAGTCACGGAGTTGTCTATGGTCATCCGGCTTAACACACAATTTTATACGGATATAGGCCAAAATCCAACCGCAAAATAAGGCTGACTCTCTGGCGATGCCCAATTCGACTGATCGGTCCGGTTCTGGGCCTTCTTCTATACTGGCCGCTACGGCAGCTATGTTTTCTTCATTTCGCACCAATCTCTATCTGGTTGGTGGCTGAAGATCCAAAGGAGTACGAGTATACTCACGCCCAAACTTTTCCACGGTGCGACGAATTGCATGCACACTGAATCCTTGATGACGACCGAGCTCACGACTAAATTCACTTTGCGTATTTACAATATAACTGAGCCGGAATTTCGATAACATCTTTTAATAATTTCCGCACGTTCGGCAAGCGTAGAACGATGCATGATGAAATAGTAAACCTTGCAAGCTGAATGTCATTGGTAGCTTTGACAGCTGCCGGAACATAATAATCAAAACTATCATTGCTATCTGGTCACGTTATATATGGCCCCGAGCGTTCCTTAAGTGTAAGGGTATTTATGATGATTTGCAAAACAATGTTGAACATACCCCTAAATGCCAAAGAATTGTGAAAAACTCTAGAACGGTTTGAAAGTTATTTTTACTAAAAATAAACTCTACAGGTCATTCTTGAACTTCTTGCTTGCTTGATTTCGTGCTTCTTAGGTAGCGCTAGAGTTTGGTGTGAACATAGGCCTAAACTAGTAAGTCTTTCCAGTTAGTCCGGTCTTTAGCTAAATGCCTCCAATTGGGCACTCCAAGCCGGTGGAAGTCTGCCGTGCGCGCCACCTAAGATGGGATCTTCTTGAACTCCGTGTGAGATTCGTGGAATCTGCGGACCGCAGCACTGGTTTTCATTCGCTCTATATGTCGGAGCCATCTCAGGCTACTGATGTGTAGTTTTCTGATTTAGTCAATGCCGCTGTATAGCTCGTATAGTTTTTCGAGTATAGCTCGAATATTTTTCAAAGTATTTTTCTATCAAAAGGACGGAGGATATCTACATCCGCTTTCGATAGAGTCCATGCTTCAGCGCGATAAAGTAGGACTGGGATTATTATGTTCTTGTAATAGACTCTCCTTAGTTTTTCGGGATACGGCCTTACTACTCAATCACCTTCTCAGCGCAAAGTAATAGCGTTTGACAAAAAATAATTCTTCGTTTTATTTCTTAGCAGCGCCAAGATATACAATGTCCTTTACTACCTCGAAATCATAGCTGTCGATTGTGTCATTCTGTCCAATTCGTCGATGTTGTGTGTCCTTGTTGACAGCATATAGGTACTTGGTTTTGCCTCATTTACCCGCTGGACCCACTTTAGCGGCTTCCGTTTCAATACTAACAAACGCAAAGGTGGCAGTCTGCCGACATCTGGCAATTAAGTCAACATCATCGTCGCACGCTAGTAGTTGCACAGACTTTTTAAATATTGTGCCTCCAGTGTTCACTTGTGAGTTCCACAAAATTCTCTCAAGTATGATGTTAAAGACGTCACATGACAGCGCATCACCTTGTCTCGGAGTAAAACCTGGTCTCGGTGAAGTCATTTCACACTTTGACAGAGTAGCGAGTGTTCTTAATTGTCAATCTGTACAGTCGGACGAGTTTCGCGGCGATACCAAAACTAGACATGGCTCTACATATATAGCTCATGTCTATAAATGCTGTCATATGCGGCCTTAAAATCGATGGAAAGATGCTGGGTATCAATTTGGACTTCTTGAGTTTTCTCCATATCTGCCGGAGTGTGAAAATTTACTCGATTGTCGACTTTCATCATTCCATACTGTTCTGGCCAGATCTGAGAAATGAGTTGGTACACGCTCTTCACAAAGCCATTTCCAGTAGCTTTGAATACCTCCACCGGTAAGTTGTCAGGTCCAGCTGATTTGTTGTATTTTAGCTCAGATATTACTATCCTTACATCGTTTTGGTCAGATGGACGAACGTTTTGGATATCATCGTCTAAGTTGAATAGTCTCTTCTAACTGATGGTTGGATGCTCGGATTCTTCGGCGCTCTAATCTCCTGCAGAGAAAGTTTTTCCACCGACTGAGACTCCACTACAAGGTTTCTTTCTTCATCTCTACAAGCTTCTGGACGGATACTCGTGGCTTGACCTGTTCTTTTTACCTATTGGTAAAACTTCCGAACGTTATTATATCGCTCACTTCCCGTCCTCGTTTTTGTTCTTCTAAAGACGTCGGGTGTTTTTCTCGTCTCTTCTGCTCGTAGAACTCACGAGCAGCTCTGGGGCTTCGTTGCAGCGTCGTTTTGCACGCTCTTTGTGTGACTGCATGTGCTTGCCAGCATTCTTCAAACGAGGGATTTCTTGGTGATGATCGGGTGAAACCGAACACATCAGTTACGGCGTCTCTGATGGCACATTGTCAGCATTGCCACTGGTATTCGGTACTTGACGCTGTCGGCATAGGAGTTGCTGAGAGAATTCGGGATATGAGTTCGGCAAAGATTCTGGCGATTTCTTGTAATTAAAGCTGTTCTATGTTACATACTTGTATATCTTCTCACAGTAGTTCATCTTTATTGTGGTGGTGGTGGTGATCGGAGTCAATGTTGGCTGCCCAGAAAATTCGGCGGTCCAGTATACTGGAGCCATGTCTTACGTCGATCGGAATGTGATTAATTTGATTTAGCGTTTCACAATCGGAAGACAGCCATGTCCCCTTTTGTATATTGAAATGAGGAAACCGTGAGCTTGGTATAATGATATTTCGTCCCGCCGGAAAGTTAATAAGCCTAAGTCGGTTATCAGACGTGGTGTCGTGTGGGCTATGCACCAACTGTCCTACTAAAGATGTCTTTCTTTTCTATCCTGCGGCTAAAATCGCATAGTACGATTTTTCCACGTCACACTTCGGACATTGCTCACATGTCTTGTCGAAGAGGTCCTTGTTATTTGATGGGGTTGTCCTTGTCCTATGTAGAGCACGGGCGCATACTGTTCTTATGTTAACGAATTTGGCTTTGATGCAGATTGTCATAAGGGGCTCGCTCTGCCCGATATGGCATCCGAATAAGCGCTATTTCTTCTCCCTATACATAGTAATAACCGTAGTGTATGTCACAGTTTTTCATCCTCTTTATGTCCGGCTCATCCCATCACACTTCCTGGATGGCGGTGATATCAGGGGCCTCTGCTAATTGTTCAGCTGCAAGTGGCCTGTTAAGGATCCGAACATTCCACGAGCAAATCTGAAGGTCCTTGACTTTAAACCTTTACTAGAGTCGTTCACATTGAGTCAATTTTTATCCGAGGTCATTAGTTCGTTCGTCACACATTTTTCATCTCTACAGTTGTGAATCAGTATATTGCTACTGGCCGAGAAGGCTTTGCCATTTTAGTCTGCAAGAGTAGTAGTTTACTCATGCAGTTACCGGGGACCACTATAGGGGGTAAGGCAAGCACTTCGCCCGGAACTTGATTTTTGCGTTACTGGCCCTATCCAAGTTATAGCACACTCGACTGTTTCTCGCTCAATCGACACGCAGGTCCCCAACTAGAGATTTGAACTTCTCAATTTCCTTCTGGATGCAAAGTCCTCTGTTGTCGTACTTGAAGGTGCACATAGTCTCTTCAATCGCCTGATGATTAATTAACATTCGATATGTGAGTATGAAAATAAAGGTTTACATATAGAGACTGTGTACCCAACAAATCTGCCTTATTTATTGTGCCCTTACTGCTCATAGATACTAAGTTTATATCGTCCCCAACCACGAGACATAAAAGCCCAAGTTCTTTATCCCTGAAATATTCCTCTACGACGTTTATCCTTAAAATAGACAAATAATTATTCGATAACAGCTTTTTATCGGATGTGATGTTTGTATGAGCCTGTGGGTAGGCAGCACATTCAGCAAACTTGACATTATAGCAACTAGATAGTTTGCTATCATAAATGCACCCGCTGTGTGTAGTACTCCCACACCATTGCTAGGCTGACCATACAGATGAAAACTATTTGTATCTTAATCAAAACATTCCACCTCTTCTCATTTGCTAGCTTTTCAAATTTTGCTTTGCGATTTATTTGTTTTTCTTTTGGATGTGATACGATGTTCTCTTATCTGTCGAAGTGCGCATCTGATATTTATCAATCAAACTTTACTAGTATCCAAGTTTTCTAGCTGGCAAAGGCAACAGCTCCAACATCAGTAGTTCATCGTACCGCAGCGAGTGAAGGCAAGAAAACTCAAAGTTCTTAATAAAGAATAAAATAATTCTAAGCTAAGCTATGGAGTTGGAAGGTAAAAATGTCGTCTACGTAGGAGGTTTTGGTGGAATCGGTATTGCTACTCTCAGACTTTTGGTCCAAAAGAAAGTCGCAGTAAGTTGGCGAAGAGTTATTTTTATTTTTATTTTATTTTCTTGTCGAAATCGCCACTTCCTTTTTAGAATTTGTTCGTTCTTGATGTCGCGGAGAATAAGGTCTTCTTGGATGAGTTGAAGGCATTGAGCACTGCCACTAATGTCTTCTTCGAACCGCTTAATCTCCTGCAAAAGGATAAGATTGCCGAGGTGTTCAAAATCATCATTTCGAAGATCAATCATTTCGATATTCTCGTCAATGGAAGTGGCATCATCAACGACAACAAAATTGAACAGACTATGGGCATCAATTTGGTAAGGAATTTAAATTCGTTGAAAATCGCAACCGTCAATTTGAATTATTCGTTTCGTGTAGCTCGGTTTGATCTACACAACCCTGGTTGCCATTCCTTACATGGACAAATCGAAGGGTGGCCGAGGTGGTCTGATCGCCAACATTGCCTCAGTTGTAGGCTTGCAACCAATCTCATGCCTGGCAGTATATTCAGCCTCAAAGCATGGAGTAATGGGCTTCACTCGTGGCATTGCTGTAAGTACCCTTGGAGAGGATTTTTATTATTTTTTTTTCTTTTAAAAAAACGTTCAATGGTTTATAAAACTTGTTTAGGATGAGTACTACCATAATAAGACTGGAGTCGCTGTTATGGCAATTTGTCCAGGTATCACTACCACCGGTTTGTGGCATGAATTCGAAGGAAACGGCACATTTGACTATTCCGAGGAATTGAGCAAGGACTTCTACAGAGCCAAGAGTCAACGTGCTGACGAGTGTGCTGTTAACTTTATTAAGGCCCTAGAGAGTGGAAAGAATGACTCAATTTGGATCTTGGACTTGGGTAAACTGGAAGAAGTTAAACCCCACAAGTACTGGAGCACCACCTACGACTAAAAAGCAACTCACACCGTTTTTTTTAATTTTAATATCTAAATCCTTTTAAAGAGCTAAAGACTTTTTATTTGTTTCTTTTTCCTTTTTTCTATATATATATATATACAAACAATGTACATACTTAATCAATTTAAAAATAAAACAAATTATAATTTTCCGTAAAATGCTAATGTGTTTTTTTTTTTATTAAATTATTTTTGTTACATACAGGATTTTTGCTTTTCTAAGGGACTGCAGGAATAACTTTTAAGGAGATTTGCGAATGTTGCAAATTAATAAGATACTCGCATATGCATATTTTGAATTTGTAATGCTTTTGACTTTTTCGTTTACTTGCTAAGCTTTTTGAGAGAGTGAATTTGCATTGTAGGAAAATTTGGTGTCAGTCGCTCGTTTTGACTAGCTTAGTATGTGCCTCCACTTCCCTGCCTTGCTATTTATATCTGTTTTATGTAGTAAGCTGCAGAGCATAAGTGCGTTTAAATTTTCTTGAATTATATGATTTGTTTATTTGCATTCTATATTTGATGTAGTATATAACTTACTTTTGCCAGGAAAGCGCAATCATTTGGGAATTTTTATAAATTCGTTTAGTTTGTCTTTTGATTTGTTTTGCACAGTTTGTTTACATTTTAACATGGCTAAAAATAGCTATATAAGTGGCCGATCAGTTACATAAATTCGTGCCACTTTGGGCCGTGTCTGACAACATATTACTAATCGAATTTCTATTTCCCATTTGAAAATGTTTGAATATATTTTGGAAGCGTGTTTCGGTTTTGTATTAAATTAGTTTTAAAAAAATATGACTTTAAAGTATTTTAACGTAAGTGACTTGTGTTTTTCACTTTATTTTTTATTTTGTTTTTATTTGTTAAATATTTTGCAATGTTACGCTGTGATTTGCCTCTGATAATAAATTTACCTGGGACTTGTAACTGCGTGGTAATTTCGTAGAAGTTCGGGACGCATTATCCAAAAATTGCGTGTGTGTACTAAAGACGTTAAGAGGTGTAGAGTGTCGAGGAGTTTCCAGTCCTTGTATGGAAAAAGACAAGGTTTTACGCCAAGTCCAAGTTTACTTATGTCGTACTTCGAAGACATGTTAGATACAAGTACCCTGGCTGAAGGTGTCGAGTACGCAGGAATGATAATCTAAGCACTTTTAACTTATTTGCATATGATATCATGTTACTGGCGAATTTGCTTAAAGGACATAGGGTCCATTTTTTAACGTAATGGTCGTATGATTATTGCAGAGAATGGAACTTTATCGTGATGTAATATGATAGTCTTTAATGAATACAAGTATACATAAGCATGAGTACCTTGGTGAATATTTACAAAAATATGTGTACATTTAGATACATGAACCGCATGGCAACACGGGAATTCCAATTGGAGTGGACTTAACAGCTTCTTTAGGAATTTTAACTGGTCGCTATATATTTCGGCGATAACGACAAACACTATTCTCTTTCGACTGAGAACCTTCATCCCTCAACGGGTTAAGTGTATCAGACTCGAACTGTAAAGAAATATTTTTTCGGTCCTTCAAGACCAACCCAAAAAAGGAAAACCGAAAAAAGTTCAAACTAGCTATGAATGACTGCAAAGCCTTTCTTAAGCGTGCGAAGTTCAATATGATCAAAACCTGAGGCAAAAACTACTACAAAAGTATTAAAAGCTTTTAGTCGTTCGTAAAAAATATCAGAAATTTTGCCTCATCCTCTATTCCAGCGCTCATAAGAGATAAGGCCAGTCTGCCTGCTGCACAATTTGGGGCCAGATCAACACTTCCAGATTGTGCTTTGCCTCCGCGTCGAATCTTCACACTCATGTGCAATAGTAGCAAGAGTCCTTAAAGACTTTAACATACATAAATTTGCTGGTACATGTGGTATATCTCCCCTTCTTCTGAAGAGGTTTTCTTACACGCTGGCAAAACCACTGCGTACGCTTTTCCATCGATCCTAGTTTTTTGGACTCTTTCCGAGTAGATGGAAAACAGCATTTATCCCGCTTGTCCCTAAAAAAGGCGAATCTTCTTCCCGCTCCTCCTATAGACCCATTACAATTACGCTGATAAACCGTCACCTCATGAAATATTTAGAAACATGAAAACTTCTCAATGACCGCCAGTACTGTTAGTGGTTTGATGGCATGTCTCACCGAAATGTGGAATCAAAGTATACATCAATCTAGCGAAAGTAAGATAGTTGCGCTTGATATTTCTAAGGGATTTGACAGAGTTTGGCATCAGGCTCTTTTGTCGAAAATGCGTGCTTTTGCGATCGATGACCCTCTTCTTCAATGGATTAGAAATTACTTGTTCAAGTTGTCTTGGATGGTTTGAAGTTTGATATTCACAAAATAAATGCTGGTGTGCCGCAGGGCTCTTCTCTGTCTCCGACACTCTTTTTAATTTTCATTAATGATCTCTTCTTTGCGGATGACAGTACTCTCTGGTTTTCATATTCGTTCCCGGACTCACGCCCCTGCTTTTTGCCTGTAGAACGGGGACGGCAGCGTGTGTTAAGCTCATTATATTCTGATCTTAACAGTATAACCAATTGGGAAACTATTGACAAAGTGGAATTTAATGCTTCCAAAGCACAATGCTATCTGTTGTCGTTAAAGCGAAATTCAAACACCCAACCATTGTCCATTAATGGCTGTTTCATCGTCGAAACCGAACAAAATTTTCCATTCTCGGTACGTGTGTCAATGACAACCTACGTTGGAATGGCCACATATTTGATGTCACCAAAAACGCTCCAAAATGTCTAGATTTCCCCCAGCGATGTAAGAAATACTTTTCCGCCTCTGAACTGGCCTCAATATATAAGGCATCAAGTATTCTAAACCGTGCGATAAGACTTATTGGTGAAGCTAATATCACTCAGTCAATTGACAACTTGGAACACCGTCGAAATGTCTCCTGTCTTAGCCTGCTCTATCTCTATTTTCACCACCACTGCTCCATTGAAGTTGCTAGTAGCATTCCGCCTCTTCAAGCCTTTAACTATAAATGCTCATTAGTTTACCCTCAAGCCCACTTTCGGACGTACATTGAACTATCGTGATTCCTTCCTAAGCCGTACATCTCGCTTATAACGTGCCCTGCCGATCTCTTTATTTCCTGACCATTATAACCTTCAAACATTCAAAATGAACGTACATCGGTAGTTTTCGTTCTTTCCTCCCTAGCTGTCCTCCATCGGCGCTGTGTGCAAACATTTTAAGGGTATCTTAATGGTTGTTATTTTGCAGGTATATTTTGGTTAAGCTCCTGCGTTCCTTTAGGTTTGCCCATGTAAGCCAGTCTCTTAAAGTAGCCTCAAGAAATCAGGCGTTGTCAAATCTTTCGAACGGTGAGGCCAAGCGAAACTTGAGGTTTTAGAAATTAGTCAGCCACCGAATATTTTTCAAAGAATCTCCATTACCGCGTTCGCGGTGTGTCCTGTGTCTCCTACAAATGCCTGTCATGGTAGGGAGTTCTGCCGACGTGATGGTTTGTGAATGTTCATCATTATCTTCTAAAGAATTCGGACCAATGACTCCATCGGCCATAATTACACAACGGACAATAAATCTACGAAGATGTAAGGATAGCAATACGTATGCATTTGCGTTTCATAAGGATTGTTCAGCATCCGGTGGTAATAATTCTTGGGTCAATTGAATTCTTTACGAAAACAAGATCAGATGAAGTTTGGAAAACCGCCTTAGCGATGGTAGCATGTCGACGGGTAGATACAGATGATCGTCGTTGATACTTCAAAGCAATAGACGAGTGAATATCTGGCCGTTGTAGATTAAATACAACACACGTGATACTTTCATAAAACTCTTCATAATCTATAAAAAAAATTATTATAGGAATAATTTCACCCGAAAGCCTTTTAAAATTTGTTAAAATAGCCAGTCAAGATTGACCCACTCAGTGTAAAGTTTTCGCTGTTTTATCAGAATCGTTCATGCTCCATGCTGCACAAGTCTGGGAAGCCAAAAGGGACAAAACTAATAATTATTAAGGAGTTCCATTAAGAGAGATTTCCATCTTCCACTGAAGGGCCTTAACTACATGTAGGAAGCAAGCTTGTCCTCACTATTCACCAAAACTTATTAATTGCACTGACTACATTCTGAAAGATTTAAGCATGTTGTATACCAGACTGTCCAAAAGCATCTCCTCAAGCTAAACAATCCAAAGCAGTTACGGAGAGTAGTTGGAAGTCATGGGTGGCTTTGGGATGGATATGGATCTCGGCAGTGGAAACCCCAAACCCTGTTAACTTGACGGAAGTACTGCTGGACAGTTAAGTCCAGTGTTTTGTCAATGTTCTGATTTTCTTTTTTCTGATGATTGATAGCTGTATCGAGCTTAATTTTGTTTACAGCTGTTAGCACAGTGTCTATGTTAAATAGAGTGAAAAGGCGAACATTTTCAACATATTTCCCAAGAAAGCTAATGAGGCTCACAAAGAAATATGTGAAGGTTATGATGTTGGCAGGAGGACGCACGTATTAAAATTGATTTAAGAAATTAAGTTCTGGAGAATATCCACTCAATGATGACCAATGTTCTAGTTGACCAACTGTGGTTGATTATGTCCAAATCAAAGTTATATGACACACAACAATTAAAAATCATTTAAATTGTCTTGGACTCGGAAAAAAGCTAGATATGTTCTACATGGATGAAGGGAGATTCACTTAACACAATGAATTCATATTTGCGATATGAATCTCAAACGCAATGAAATTGACGCTGGCCTGAAACCGATCATCACTAGTGATGGAAATAGGATCGTCTAAAGCAACATTATTCGAAAACCGACCATGGTCTAAGCACAAACCACATC
This sequence comes from Volucella zonaria, assembly GCA_963966105.1. NCBI lineage: Eukaryota > Metazoa > Arthropoda > Insecta > Diptera > Syrphidae > Volucella > Volucella zonaria. Next base: position 77,537,280 of record OZ014534.1, on the reverse strand, counting down.
GATGGCTGAACTGTCCATTAGAACATGCCTGCTCTCGAAGGCGCAGACTTGTTTGAACTAAGCGTGTCATGTCGACAGCCATCAAGGCGCTGTCGGCCTCCGAGCAGTGTTTTGGAGTTTTCGGCATGATATGGGGTTTATCGCTGAGGAGGGTCTTCTGGATCTACATGGCTACGATAAGGCCAATTCAAAAACAGCGTCACTGCTGTTTCTTCCAGACTTCAATGAACGGTCTGCCCCGGCTGCCTTGGGGCTGTCCATAGCGCGCTTGGCCCTGCTCTGGACACACTGATGAATTTCTTCCTCATTGATATTCATACAATAAGTTGTACTATCAAAGGCGTCTTCCGTATCTTTGGTACAACACGCAATAGAGCTTTGATGACCTTGCCCGGTGATTGTCTTTTGACTATGCTCCTATGGACATGCCGTTTGATGCAATGACATCACAACTTCTATTGCTAGAAAAATACGAAATCGATTTCGATTAGAATCTGAGTCAGGAAACGAATAAAGACTAATATTTACGTTGGGGTTTTTCTGGAGGACCAAAACGTAATATGCCATTTCTTGTCAAGAACACTGGTATGTATCGTCTAAGTGAGATATCCTGATGCCAATGAAAGATAGTATGAATTGTTGAAGCATTTGCGTCCGTGATGGTTGTAGCCTTGTAGAACTTAGCAATGACTTCCAGGCTAGCTGGAGAATGCAAGACTGCTACGAATTGTGTGCAGGCTGAATCCACTGAGGCTTATGCTGGTTCTAGATAACTAACGAATCACGGAAAATGGAATTGCCGATAGGCAAAACTCAAAGGAGCCATTTTTAGGACCCGAACCTGCGTTTCCGCTGCCCGTGTCCTCGGCTAGGGTTTTTATTGGTAATAGTGGTTGCCAGCAGACAAAACGAATGCTTCAAGGGCTCTCCTGCTATCCCTTACAAGGAAAGACTGCAGACTGGTTACTGGCGTCGTGACAGGGCACTATGCTTTTGCTTATCACTAAAGTGTGTTGAGAATATGTGACCCAACATCATGCGACGCTTGCTGTGAAAGTGATGAAAACATCGCGAAGCAGTATCTCTGTGGTTGGATACTCCTAGTCATTAGCTTTCACTAAAACTCTTACTCATCTCTCTTCGACAGCCTGAGAAATTTCAGTAAAACGAACATACAAGGAGTAGAATAGACTAATTCTTTCTCTGAATGATCTGAATACAATGCTAAACGATTGTTGTCATAAAATGACAATAAATATTTTACTACTGGTATACCATATACCTTACAAGTGAGTATGAACGCTGGCAAAATTAATATCTACTTGATATGGCAATAGTTGTACATAATAAATATCTACGAAAATTTATGATAGCAGTATGCAATCTATCGTATTTATGATATAACGCTTTTATGAATACCGATCCGTTTCAACCCTTTTGTGTCTATTTTTATCCGATACCATATTTTTACTTCAGCATTTAGGAGAGGTTTTTAATAATGCTTTTAAACATTTTTCATATTTTTTTTAAATACGTAATATCATATTTTTCATTATTTCTTTTTTCTTTTTCGTGTCTATTTGTATAAAAATCCTTACAAACGATTGGAGAACAGTAATAAAACGTATATGTATAAGGTTCTTGCATATGAAATTGCGGATTTTCTATAGAAAATTAACCAATTAATTAACTCCACTAATAGAGAGTGTTTTTTAAGAGGTTCATAAATCAAACAAAAGGAAATTAACTTGATGACGGATTATTAAATTCATTCGAAAGACTACTTCATGTCTCTTAGTATCTGAAAATAGTTTTGGGCATAAGTTCACCACGGCTGATTACTCGACCACTTTTTCGAGCAATTGTGAACGGTATCGCGTATTATTACAAGCATGTTTTACTCCAATGCGTAAATTGTGTCTGGCTTATCCGCACAAATTAGTGACTTGACGTAGCCAAGTGGTGGCCAATTGAGGAGTGAATTTCTTGAAATGACATGGGAACTCAGAACTCCGCGTGCTGTTGACCAGAACGCGCCACATGGGCATAGTACCCCGGCGTTAAATCCCGGACCCTACAAATTAATTTGTATCGTTCCCTTGATAATAATAATAATAATTTCTTGAAATGGCTATATTGCCAAATTGGGTTTCCATAGGAGAACAATTCTGTTGGAACCACACTTCCTCCACAGTCATGTCACGTAAATTTGGAAACAAAAAATCGTGAAGTAACTGGATTTGGATTTTACCAGTATCTATTGGCAGCAACTTGTGCTCCGGTCAGGTTTTCGAAGAACATTTTTATTTTATTTTAATCTAAACCAGATAGAGTGAAAAGTAACCTCCTTGGGAATGAAAAAAATTTTTTTTAAATGTTTTTTTTATTTTATTCAATATAGTCCCCTTTTAGTTTGATACACTCATTCCAGCGATTTTCCAACTTCTTGATCCCGTCCGAAAAGTAATTTTCCGGAAGGTCTGCAAAATACTCCTCCGTGGCGGCGATAATTTCCCCGCGTGAGCTGAATTTTTTATTGAATAGCCATCTTTTGAGGTTTGGGAAGAGATAATAGTCCGAGGGATCCAAATCCAGTTACCAATTCCGCATCAGCAAGTCCAAACACTCTTTCGAAGTGCTCTCGCGTTCGTGTTGTTGGTCAAAAGTGAGCATTCGCGGCACCCAGCGCCAGGATAACTTTTTCATATGCAGAATATTGCCCAAAATATGGCTTGTGCGCTCAGTACTAATCTTTGTGGTATCTGCTAGATGGCGCACCTTCACATTCCGGTCAGCCAACACTTGCCGCTGCCGACTTGATCGGTAGTGGAGTTGCGGCCACCACGAAACTCTCAAAACCAATATTTGAAGGTGTAATCTAACGGAACATTAGCCCCATAATATTTATCCAACCTTTCTTTTGTTTCTTTCACCGTTTTGCTTCTCAAAAAATAATGTTTTATGAGAGAACGAAAATCGTTTTTGTCCATACTCAACATGATGCCAAGCACGTCAACAACAATCAGCTATCAAAACAAAACTAACACACTGAAATTTGGCATGTCTGCCTAAATATGAACGGACTTCAAGGCACCATAACCTTTTTTGCAGTAGCAGCGCATTCTGGCGGTCAAGGAGGTTACTTTTCACTCCACCTATCCACAGATTTGGAAACTCATAGAAGAAAACTTAATCACTAAGACTAAGTAAATTACTATAACAAAAATTAGGTTTCATTGATTATTTCTGGGCAGGAATATATCTAGTTCTGAGCAGTAGATATTAAACAATTTAGTACAAAGAGAAATAGGTTGACACTGACCATAAAAAGTAATATGACGAACTTCAATTCACAAAGTCCTTCTCCTTAGAACTCTATACGAAACTTACAAATTCAGTGACATAAGAATATTCTCGCTATCACTAGTTTCACATAAAATATCTCAAATAAACATTAGGGTTACATTTTTCTTCTCGATTCAAGCGTTTGCATCCCAAGTAGAAGACATTTAGAGTGGTAAGAAAGATGAACCTTAATTCTATTATTGCAAAACAAATGACGTGAAGCAAATTTTGAATCTTTAATTCTACTTATATTTGACACAGTGTTTGGATACCAGACACTACAAGCATACTTCAGGCCAGAACATAAGGATTTTTAAAATGCGATAAGTTCCTTGTAATGAACCCTAAAAGTGAATTAGCTTTTGAAACAACCAATTTAAAATGGAGGTGGAATCGTAGCTTGCTGTCAATAACTACACCAAGATGTTTATATTGATCAAACAAATTTTATTTGAGTGTTATTAAGTGAGTGGTTCGGAAAAATAGTATGAATAGTCCTATTACAGCTCACGCAGGGACACGCAGATGTCAACATTGAACATAAAGTCATTTAAAATGCACCACTCTGGAAAGAAACTCAAATCTTTTTGGAAAAGATTGATTTAATGTTGATTGATGTTGATGATGTTGATGATGTTGATGATGTTGATGATGTTGATGATGTTGATGATGTTGATGATGTTGATGATGTTGATGATGTTGATGATGTTGATGATGTTGATGATGTTGATGATGTTGATGATGTTGATGATGTTGATGATGTTGATGAAAATATTTCAATAATTCGGGAAGATCATTAATAAAATGTAGGAATAAACATGGTCCTAGATGACTCCCTTCAGGCACACAGCGGAGAAAACAAAGATCTCCTTATAGGAACAAACAACAACCCCATTAACTCGAAATTTCTGTCCCAGTTTTAATCAATTTATTTCCATTCAATTATACTTAATTTATTCCAAATAAGCCAACAAGATGTATATTATGAAATATTCCACAGATGGAGAAAAAACCGCTCTCCAGGTTCACGCAAAATACCATCATGCGAGCACACTTCCAGTGAAATCTTATCCCTGCACAGTTATGCGACATCCTCTAGTTGCCGGGCCCCCGCCCAATTATCAAGGCTTCGTCCATCAACGACGTTGTCTAATAAAAAGCGGGGGCAGAGCATATTATTGGTCGTATCGTAAACATCTTCAGATGACGGCACCGAAGGTTGCTACGATTTGATCAGTTACAAGTTGCCGGTCATAGGTCTTGTTGGTGGCAGGACCACCAGTAATCCCTACCAGGACTTAAATCGCGGTACCATGGGAGTCAGGAGCCCCCCGGATTTCGGTCCGGGCCTGACTTGTTGAAGTAGCCCCCCTCGTAGGAGCGTCATGGTGGCTGTGGTTTAAACCCAAAGTCACGGGAAGGTTCTTCCTGTAGCTTTGATCCAATGTAGAGTTGCAATAAATACTGGGTACTGTGACCCTAAGAACAATAAGAGGTTTTAGGTCGGCCTCGATCCATACCAAGGGTGTGGAACTCTTGCATCCAACATAGTTACGAGTTGGTATCAAAGGGTTGACGGAGAGCGATGGCAAGGCATATCCTGGCTCCCATGGATGTAAACTTAAGTCTACCCGGCAGGTGCTTACATTAAAAAAACTAGAGACCATCCTCTAGTTGCCATAGATTTGGGCGATGAAAAGTCCGAGTAAATACTCAAAACAAAGAAAACGATGGGAACTACGATCAGCATGTTTTAAACACAATTCTTGCTTTAAGCCGGCAAATGCAAAACTCGCCAAACTCCCGAAGTGTATCACCCACACAGATGACTTATCCCCATGAACAAAGGCTATCGTTATGCCAAGATCTCAGTAAAACTTAACGTTCCCCCCGAAAAGATTGTCTTTAGTGATCACTTTCCGATAAATGTTAACGTCAACGACAGCAATTTGTTGCCGAAGAAAAAATTATCACTTCGCAAGAAACACATTAAATCTAAACAGGGACTTTCTATCTCCCTGATCTGGGGGATTTCCTCGATCCGCTACCAGCAATGAAAACCGTAATCACAGAACCAAAAATTGAACTCATACACGGTCCAGATGAGATCGATGTTTTTGGCGAATTTTTGGAACGCTTTTCATATCGGAACTTTGTACCTGGTACGAATTTGTAATTTTAACACCTATAATGACATTTTGTTTACTGCAATGCAAATAAGTTTCAAACCACTTCAGTAAATGGACCAAATGCCTTTAACTTTTCTAAAAGAATAAAAACTCAACTAAATTTGATGTAGTTGATCGACCCTTCGAAGGGTTGGTATTTCTTGACATATTGCTTGATTGTAAAAGTAAGTTTATCTTTTACAAGTCTATCTATTATTGGTCTGTAGTTACAGATAAGATGCTTGTTATCAGATTTCTATAATGGTTTTATGGTAGAAATTTTCCAGATATCGGAAAACTCCAACAGAAATTAATTGATTAAACAATTTAGACAAAGGAAAAGATAGATAACCAGAGAAATGATATAGAGTAATGGGAAAAAGTCCAACAATGTTGGCTTTTCACTTAGGCTTCAGATTGCCTAAAATTGTTTCAACATCACTACCAACAAATGAAAAATATCAGCACATATCAAATGATGGAAGTGAATGAACATAACTACGAGTAGAATTGATTGAAGTAGAACTATAGACACTCTGAAAGTATTTCGCAAATCTATCCACGATGAAAAACAATGAACCTATGTTGTAGACAAACCAATAATTTTTCTTTTCGAGTTAATAAATTTCCAAAAACTTGTGGGACTATTTTTAAGGTTACTTTTAATATAACTATAACAAAGGAATTTAGACAAAAAGAATAAACTCTTTTGTAAGATGCGAAAAAATTTCATAACCATCATTAAAATTAATTTTTGTAAACATTTTATGTGCAGCATTTTTAACACATAATATATTAACTTCATTAATCTTTTGTTATACCGAGTGGGGTGAGAATTTCCGTTCTTTGCGTGTTACACAAAAGGTATACAATCTTTAACTCTAGTACAGGGATTGGAGTAAAATGTTACCCCAACGCTACTTTGCAATCGAATAATTTTTTTTCTGTCAACTTTTAAAACCTGGGATCTTGTGCTACTACTACAAATTTTGTCTTGAATCCATTTTTAATATTCTTAGCGACCTGGGAGCGCCCCATATATTTTTGCCATATTTTTTTTTTTCCAAAAATCTTCGAGTAACACTTTACCCCGCGCTATTTTTATTTATTTATTTTATTCTGCCTGTGCGCCTTTTGTTTATGTAATTTGTTGACAATTGCTTCTTGAAAATAGTTCATTTCGCTCTGCAGCTATATTTGTTGTTGTTGAAAAAGTGGACACAGGTGTATTTCAGGTATTGATTTGTTTACCATTTATAAATAAAAGGAACCATATGTGACGTAGATGTTTAATCTACGACGATTTAATCGCGGTCGAATAAATGCAGAGAATCGTTACCGATTTGGTTAATGAGAGCTCATCAGAACGCTTTAACGTATGATTAAATTGAAATGGATTCGGATTTTATCCCAGAAAATGAATTAGGTGCAAACGCATATATGATTGATTATATTTTAGGTTTTCAATACAAATGGTCAATCGAAGTTGTTTCATTATAGATTTTTTATTTTTGTTTTCTTATTCGATTATTCAATTTATTTATTTATTTTTAAATACGAGTATATGTCTGTATACAAGGTGTCCCCTAAATCGTCAACGATAATTTGGGAAATGATTTCTGGTACAGTCTAAGAAAAAAGGTCGTTCACACTATGGATCTATCTCTAATGCTGACATCATTTATCGAGGATTTAAGTAAAGGCTAACATTGGTGTACCCTGACCCATGTTAACGGAAATTGCTCTGTTAGTATTAATGGTAGCAACTTAGAGTAGGATATTATTTTTAGCAGAAATAAGTCGATATCTTATTTGAGTCTTTAGATATCCAATTTCTAAGCCCGTTTCATTTTCATTGCAGATGATAATTTTTGAATTTGAGATTACTTTTCTCCAGAAAATGCCTAATTAACATAACGTTTTGCTATTTTTTTCTTATGAAAGTGACAATAAGAAAAAGAAAAGTCTTCGTCAAGTTTGCACAAAAACCCGTAGATTTTATGATACTTGGGAAAACATGCAGCAGGTAAAAAAGGAATTTATGATTTCTTACCAACGTTTCTAACAATTCTGGACAATACTCCTAAGAGTGGTTTCCCAAGAATTACTAATCTTGCAATATTTTTTTAAAGTTGCATAGCTATTAAAGAGTTTTAAAGCGTGCTCTTTCATTTGACTACCCGTCAATCCCTCATTTCTTTACCTTGTTCCGTAAAAGTTCTCAGAAAGAATTAGGTTTTGGGATTTGAAGGCCTATTTCGAAAATTTACCAAACAAAAATGGTATAATGGATTAGAAAAAAAATAATTCATCAGTTTAATTTTTTACGCTAAGGTTACAGTTGCTTAGAAACGCTATTTGAAATGTCTGCATTTACAAATCAAGTTTACGAAACCACAGACATTATTTACGTTTATGGGCTGTGTAATGGAAGTTCAGCTATAGCGCGACAAAAATACCATGAACTTTATTCTAACCGACGACTTCCTAGTGAAGGAGTATTTGGAAATAAGTATCGAAAGCTTCGGGAAACGGGATCAGTTTCAAACACAGGACCTAAAGTGGGACCTCCACAAGTAAAAAGAATTTCGCCTGGTGAAAGAATACTGGAAGCTGTTACAACTGATTCATCAACCAGAATCAAAAGCTTAGCTTTGCAATTCAATGTTTCCAGACATAAAATTTCTAATGCACTGCATGGAGAAAATCTTTATCCATACTACCATACACCTGTACAAGAACTGCTTCCCAATGATTTGAAAAAGATAATTGAGTTTTCTAATTGGTTGATTGAGCAGAACTTGCATGACAACGAATTTATTAGCAGACTTCTTTGGACGGACGAATCTCAATTCACAAGCGATGGGATCAAAAGTTGTCATAATCTTCATACGTGGGCTGCGGACAATCCTCATACAAGGGGACATAAATCATTTCAACATAAATTCAGCGTCAATATGTGGGCAGGTGTAATTGGAAACAAGTTTATCGGCCCCTATTGGAGGACATTCAACTGATTCAACTAGCTTCATCATATTCTCAACAGGACAGTGCTCCAGCCCACTATGGTCGTGAGGTTAAGATCTCCTGACCTTACAGTATTGGATTTTTTTGTATGGGAAAGAATGAAAGAACTTGATTATTCAACCGAAATACCAACTTTAATTGAATTAGAGGATCGTATTCTCGAAGCGTCATCAAGCAATGATGAGGCAGCAATTAGCATCAATAAACATTCGCAGTGCAATCCAAAAACGGGCTGTAGTATGCATACAAAACCAAGGAGGACACTTTGAGCATCTGTTATAACTGTTTTAGTATACACATAAAATAAAAACTACCTAAGACCATACAAAATCATTTTTTATTCATAACCTTTGAGCTTAAAGCAAAAATACCCTTTTTTTTAAATTTCATTTGCTGCACGTTTTTCCAAAGTATCATAAGATCTGTGGGTTTTTATGCAAACTTGATGATGACATTTCTTTTTCTTATTGTCACTTTCATAAGAAAAAAATAGTAAAACGTTATGTTAATTAGGCATTTTCTCAAATTCAAAAATTAGCATGGGCAATGAAAATGGAACGGGCTTAGAAATTAGATATCTAAAGACTTAAATAAGATATCGACCTTATTTAAACGACATTATAAAGGCTGGTATTTCTTCTAAAAACAAAATTCTACACAAAGTTTCTACCATCAGTTCTAACAGAGCAATTTCCGTTAACATGGGTCAGGGTACGCCAAAGTAAGCCTTTTCTTAAAATCTCATTAAATGGAGATAGACCCTTACTGTAGAAGACTTTTTTCTTAGAATATATCCAGGAATCATTTCCCAAATTAGCGTTGACGAATTAGGGGACACCCTGTATAATGCAATGAAGACCAAAGATGTTCAATTGGAGGTTTCATTATTCTCTTCTGTTAAATCAATAACATTTACAATATCTACTGGTTCAATTCAGTAGTGTCTTTTGGCCGTTTAATCGTTTCGCACTCATCGCCACTGTCTACTATATTGCTCCTACAGTTCCACCACTATATTCCTGCGCCTCATCTTAGGCATCCTGGTTATGTTGTGTACTGCCAGTAGTACTTATTTATTGCGCAGATGTAACAGTTGCTGAATGATGCCGCTTGATAGCGATAAAGGCTCCCGCTCCATTTAGATTACTGCTAGTACCATTATTTGTTACTTGCCCAGATGTTGACACAATAATAGATTGTTGTTGTCCGGTTGGTAGACGATATGTGGTAGGGACTGCTGTTATACTGACTATGAGTATCATAGGAAGATGGTTGCATAACATTTTGGGAGTTATACATGAGGTCTTCAGCATGATTATCCAAATGACCTTGGTATCATATACAATACCTTGGAAGCCAGGTGCAGACTGCAAGACAATAGGTGTATTTTTTTGTACGCGTATACTCGCTAGCTCAAAAATTTACATGGCAATAACAATAATACGATATCGTGTATTCGCTTAAGATAGCGAGGCAACTATCATATCTAAATTCTAAGCGGCGATAAAAACAGTGATACCAGAATCTTGTTTCTTATGTGTTATCGAATGTTATCCATAAATTATGATGAAATGTCAAGAATTTGACACAAATGTGATATTCCGTATTAAATTAAAAGAAAACAATGTCTGGAAGTGTAAGAAGGTACGTAGAAATATCGTGAAAGAAAGTGAATAATTCTTTATTTATAATAATTCTACCATTTATTGGCAAACGAAAATTGAGAACTAAGGAGGAGACATTGGGGCTGCTAAAATTTTATTTAGCACGAAAGGACGAGTTTCAGCATACCAGAAAAAAAATATGCTTACTCAAACATTCTCGAAGATATGATTTCTGAGGGCATTACCGCAATTACTCGTGTTAAAGGTCCGCAATTTGTCTGTAACTAAACTTTTTCTTTTTTTCTCTCTTGAAGGATTCGATCACAACACCTAGGATCCTAGAGGAGAAAATTAGGCTGCAAAAGATAATGCTAAACAAACTGATGCTAGCTCATGCAATGGCCCCTTTATGACCGAAATGGACGAACTTTTTGGGAATATGTCGATTGTTGCAAACTCACATACGCTTGATGCTAGGGGTGAATCCATAAGTGCTATGAGTTATGGGCATGTCCCTTCAACATCGACATAAGCGTGGGAAATCTGTGACGAAACAACCCAAATAAGCTCTAGTCCCGCACCGCCGGCAAATTCAGGCATCTTCATCTCAGCCTCTCAATACACGCAAGCGAAAATCATCGCGTGAAAAATTTCTGGAGGAGAAATTAAAGTTAAAGAGTGAAGAGATGGAAATGAACGATACCCAACGGGCTCAATTCTTCAACAAGATGAAGGAAATTTTTGAAGAAAAGTGGAATGAGATGAAGGAAACCATCGAAGAAAAGTGGAAAGCTGAAAACGAAGTTGAGGGCAAGAAACTTGCACTCGCAGAAGCATTGTTAAAAATGCATTGTTAATAATGCACAGTTAAAAAAATAAAAAGACATAAATACAATTTTTTCTTGCATTTTTTTTATTTCAAAGAATATAATGTGAAAACTTGGCGCCGATCTATGTCTGCATCAAGGTAACTCTGTCCACTTGTGTATTCAATTGCGCCCAAATCAATATTTGCGGCAAACTGTCCGTAAACAAATCGTCCTGGACTGGAACATTCGATTTGCTTCTGCTGCAATAGATGCTTTAGGCCATTTTACGTAATCGTGGCTAACAGAAATGAGCCAACAGCTAACACGTTTTACTACCGTCCATGCTGATGACTTCGGTGACCCCAATTAAGTTGCCAAGCTGTCAGAAAGTCACAGTGTTACTCACGTACCGAACGTCCATGAATACTGTTTTCCCCGATCCTATTCTTGATCTTTTTCCTGGGAATATGGATGGCAAGAAATCGTTTTGTGAAAACATTGCTAAAAGCAAGGAGGGAAAAATTAGTTTTATATTTCGAGGAGAAGAATAAATATTTACTTACATATTAAGTATTCCATAGTTGGTCGCTGCAACCTCATATGAGACTTGAAGTCAGCGCCGCTATATTTGTCGATTGTTTCGTTGAAATTCATGCATTTTACATGCTGATCCTGTTCAAAATCCGAGTCATCAAAACTGGAAGTAGAAGAATCAGCGTATGCAGGCATGCCCGAAAATAGCTGTTCGATTATTCCAAGGTCAAATGACATGTTCAAGCAGCATGTTTAATACTTTAAAAAAGTCTGGGTCATCCGTTTGCATTTACTTATGTAAAATTTACATTTCATTTCTTACCTGAGTTTTGGCAGTATCTTCCATTTGAATATATTTTTGACTCTTCACAAAAAAGTCACAATTTCTATAATTTTTGAAATTTGATAGCTCAAATGTCTTTCGTCGGGATGTTCGTTTTTTAGTGCCATTTTTGAGTTAGCGAGTATACTCGTACAAAAAAACACACCTAATATCATGCAATGGTGAGCTTTCGCAAGAATTGTCAATGTGACTTGGTGAAACAGGCGTTGAGCGTGGCGTCCCGTATGAAGGTCGAAAACATTGGCTTCCGCGCTGCCGACGTTTTTTTGTAACTTTGGTCAATTAGTTTTGCTTCACTGGTTGGATCGCAACGCCAGAAAATCCCTTTACCTGGTTCATCTTGAGATCGGGCGAAAACGACAACAGTTTGCAATATTCAGTAAGCTTCGATTTGTCGCATGTGCACTCACTACACCTACAATATGCTCTACACGAGTGAGCTCGTGGGAATCTTTGCCATTCATGCTGCTACCGGTACATCTATGATGTGCCCAATGTCGATACACGAGATTTGAAACAATAAAGCATTGTGTGACAAATCGAAGATGAACTAGTTTCGGTCTGAAAGCCTATGTCAGTTGAAAACTGAAGACGCATTTTAGTATACCGAAAGAAGCTCGCTGCGAATTTATTTGTCGAATGGTACGTGAGAATCCAAAAGTCTTTCGCGCGGGCGACAACATTTTGTTGTGTATTGTTTGCGGCTGTAAAGCGCCAGGTACAAAGTCGTCAAGTGTAAAAAACCATTTAAATTCAGTGAAACATATAAAAGCAGCGGAAAAAAAATCGAAATTCACTACGAGCCAAACGTTGGTGACCAGTTTTCGAAAACCGCAAGCAGAGGTCAACCTATTCTATATGGGTCTTTGCAAGGCATTCCTCGAAGGCAATATTCCGCTTCACAAAATCTCCCACTCAAGCATCAAGCACTTTTTCGAGAAATATATCAATCGAACGATTCCAAGTGCAGCAACGAACCGCAACAAGTACGTCCCGATTCTCTACGACCAAAGCATCGCACGCATGCGCGCAAAAGTGTCAAATAAATGCATTTGGGTAGCTTTGGACGTGACTCACGACAGCGAGCAACGATTCGTCTCAAACTTTGTATTCGGATTGATAGATGGTGTGGAAGAAGACAGTCTAGAACGAGAAAAATGCTATTTGCTGAATGTGGGAATATTGGGAAGTGCAAATGCCAGTTGTGTTTCTGCGTTTTTCGTCGATTCCATTTCGTTGTCGTATCTCCAAGGTAAAATTATGACGAGATAAGTGGTAACCTTATTTTGATATATTTTGTTGAATATAGGAATCAAATACGATAAAGTTCTTTTGACTGTTCCAAGCGTTCAATGCAACACTATTTCCGAAGATGTTACACGTAACTTGCTTTGCACACGTCTTGCATCGACTGGCTGATTTCGTCGGACCCAAATTTCCAGTTGTCAACGGTTTGATCGCCAAAGTTCAAGGCATTTTCGTAAAGGTATACAATCAATTCAAACCTATACAACATCGCGATGACTCAAATTCAAAACGGTATGTCCGAGATTGCCTTTACTTGGCTACAAGCGGCAATGTGTTATTGCGATGATTTTGAAGCTGTGCGCTCAGTTGTTGATTTATTTGATGCAAACGATGCTACTTCAATCGAAAAAGCCTAAGAGCTATTTGCTTCACGTGAAATAAAATCGCAATGGGCGTACATCAAAAACAATTTCGCTGTAGTCGTCCGTACAATTACAAAACTGGAAACGCTGGGGCTGGAATTAAACGAGAGTGTTGAGGTAAACAAAGCAGTTTTGTCAAAAATGAATAAGCTCCCACGGAAAGAATTCGTATGCATGCTGTCGTAGGTAGGCTGTCCATGCACGCAATGTCGGCTACGAAACCATCAGAGAAATAAGAGATGTGTTGTACGATGGACAGATCAGCGACAATGAGCACATCCAAAAACTCTCCGGCAGAGACCGCGATGTTCAAGTATTCGCCAACGACTTCTATCGACGTCGAACGTTCATTCTCTGCATACGAGCTGGTCTTCAGTGAAAGGCGCAAATCATTTTCATTTGAAAACCTTAAAAAGCGTGTAGTTGTGAAATGTAATAGTTCACTTGTTTTAGAAGAAGAACCAACATGTTAAAACAAGGCATGTTTAGCTCCTTTTTTTTGGTTTTTTGAGCATAATTTCGAACATATTCCGCATATTTTTCGTGCATATTTGCATGAATTTTTCAAGATTTTTTGAGCATATTTCTGCGAGGTTTAGTCATTATAATTCGATGTTGAAGGGGTTTGAAAAACTTATAACTGCTATAACTTTGATAATCTTCAAAATCTTGTCTTGGGCTTGTGGGGCAACTATTTGTAGCACTTATTGTTCCGGTGGGCGATGGATATGGACTTCTCTGTTCAGTTTTGGGTATTGAAATTTTCAACGTGGAGTGTATCACATTTGAGCTTTCCATTGATGCTGCATTAAGATTTTTTCTATCTGAAAAATAATGCATTTTTGACGAACTATTACTGGTGGGTGCATTATTTGTAGAAGCTGCTGCATTAATATGCAATGATGATGTGGTAGAATGAACCAAATTCGTATTTGCGTACTCGGAAACCGAAAGGAGCAACTTTTTCCTAATTTCATTGGTTCAGCATATCTTCGCTGAAAAACATCGTCAATAAATACTACTTAGACAAGCAACATAAAAGTCATAGGTCGCTGGGTCATAAAGCACTTGAAAATGTTTTCGCGATCCAAAGCGAAGTGTACATGAGAGTACATGAAAGTGTACATGCCAGTTGATGAGTTTCAACCGATTTCAATGCAATTTTCCGTTATATAAAGGATGTCGTTTTCGTGTTTTTACATTCCGTATACATTGCTTGGTGCTTGTTGAACATGGCCTTGTTGAGTTTACAATAATTCAACGTATTTCCACCAGCCAGAAAGCCTATTCCTCTGCTTTCTTTGAAGCACGACTGGACCATGAACGTCTTTGAGAAGATATTCACATCAAATTTGAAAAACGAAATCATAAAATTGACAAACGCGAAAGACGAACATTGCTAAAACCCTTTGAATGAAAATCGTCAAAGAAAGCATCCATGGAGACCTTTGACTTTGTCTGAATTCGATGCAAGTCTTGACTATCTGTTTTATGTCGGTTTTTTTTTTTTTTTTTTTAAAAAGAACTTAACACTCAAGAGGGTATTACTACTCTTAAAATGCCGGAGCACGTGTTAAGTTTTTCGGAAAATTGGATAGAGAGAGAGAGAAATATTTTTGGGCTCAGTGGTTATGGGTGGCATCCAACATTTAATAGGGAGACTAAATTACTAGTGTAAATTGGACTTGATGTTATATTTAGGCAACCATTCATCTCACAAGATTTTAGTTGCCTGAAAAAAAGTCTTTCGGTCACGGCTGGTATCGAACCCCGAACCGTCCGATTGGCAAGCCAACACACTACCACTTGAGCCACGGCCACCCACGTGATCTTGTTTCAGTACGGAATATTGAAAAAGGTTCTTCGATAGATAGATGTAGATATATCACACAATTTCTACGTTCTGATGGAGCATTTTCTCAACCAGAATTTGACTGCAGTATACCAACCAGACGAAAATCTGACTGTAGACGAATAGCTCAAAAGTTTTCGGGGCCCATGCAAGTTTCGGCAATACATGCCATCGAAACCATTAAGGTATGCGATAAAACTATGATGGATACCAGATAGTAGAGCCGCATTTCCATTTAAATGCCAAATTCATGCAGGTTCTCAACACGCAATATCTCCCTATGATCGTGAATTCCATGTGGGTATGTACCTATTGACAATTATTTTATTTCTGCTAATCTGGCCTTGACTTTGAGAGATAAAACATCGACTGTTTTGGAACCATTCGGAAGAATGTACGTGATTTTCCAAAGCCCTTTCTGTTGAAAGAAGCTGTCGATTACAACAATGCAATTATTTTAAATAACAGAAAAAAGTGTGTTGTTCAATTAAGGGCAGTTCGTTTGGATTCTCGTTTCTATGTGCATAAAAGCATCCGTTAACATCTGGAACGGCCTCTGGTACAAATAAAAAAAAATAGGTATTATTTCAGACTACAGCCAAAATACAGAGAGTGATGAGAAGATGGCCAATGGTTATATTTTATAATTTTATAGACGTTGCGATTCTTGCGACAGTCATTTGCTTATGCTATTTTTGTTCAGGATCAGCCTACCCGAAACGTTTCCGAAATTCTAAACTGATGGAGTTGCTCGGTGGTCGTGTGCAAGAGATATCAATATTGGTTAGAATACTTCAGGTCCTGAAATAATGAGATCGGATAAAGAAGCATTCCGCATGCTTGATCATTCGGATACAGTTCAATTGCCAAAAGTTGCAGAACGTTTACCACAAAAATCGGTAAGTTATCTCCTTTTTTTGTATGATATGCGAATATTTACTATTTCTATTATTTTTATATATCTCTTGCAGGATATGTGTTCCATTTGCCCACGATCAGCCGACTAGAAGTCCAAAATACAATGCGACAACTGTTCGAGGAACGTATGCCACGAACATTACACCATCACCTGTTCATCGATTAATTTTCCATCCACATCATTTTCAAATGTTAACCATTTTACACCAGGCTACCCCATAGGCTACTGGCGATTTCGAATCCATCTGTGTTAAAGTTACCCCCTCCAAACATAAACCTTATATCATCTGTTGTTATATTCGCCCCTTTCAACCAATACATACGAGTAGTTATCAACTCGCGATTAATGTTGTCGATTCCCTCTTTGAAATCACAGATTCCTGTGATGAAATCATTGTCCTCGGCGATTTTAGTCTCACCCATCTTCAATGGATTTACTCTGGTGAAGAATCCTATCTTATTTCCACAAATGCAGGTTCTGACAAGGAAATCCTCTCCGCAGATTGTCTCGCAAACCTTGGCCTTTTTCAAATAAACCCTATTTCTAACTAGATCTGATCTTTACATCCGACACCATGAGTTATCTTGCTCTTCAGTGTGAAATTCTTCTTTAGAAATTAGACCGTCTCCACCCACCTCTCCTCGTTATTTATTCATATGATAACAATAAGTCCTTGAGGATTTCAGAAACTCCATTCCTTTTCGATTTCCGTAAAACCCATTACACTAAGCTCAACAATCTTCTCCAAAATGTTTACTTTAGGTTTATATACAGATTCTGCTGTAGTTATCTTCTACGATAAGATCTTGCACTGTATATGGCAAACTATGCTTTTTATTCGACGCAGAAGTGCTTCGTCATTTCCTCCCTGGTATAAAAAAGAACTTCGTGCACTTCGTAATACTTAAGAGAAACCGGTTATGGCACCAATACGTTAAATCTGGTTCTGACTTTGATTAACAGAACTACCTTGCTGAATCTTTTTACCAAAGATATCTCAGCCAAATGTGATTTACCATCATCTCAATTCTCAACAAATTCTATCAATTTATTAACACAAAAAAATTCCTGTCCATTCTCATATTTTCTAATATGTGTTCGGATGACCCAACAACCATCGCTAATGTACTTGCGAACAACTGTTGTCAAATACCTCCCTAGGCAGTTCAAATTACTTCAGCGCAGTTACTAGACAAAAGACATAAACTGAAAGACGATTTTTCTCCAGGTTCTGATGGACTGCACGCAGTTGTCTTAAAAAAAATGTGTTGACAATCTAATTCATCCCCTCTTTCCTCTTTCTTCATCTCTGGAGAAGCGCTTTATTACCCCTATTCAAAAAAAGGGCCAAAGCACGATATCACCAATTATCACCCCATTGCTAAACTATCCTGCATCCCCAGGGTTTTTGAAAGTATCATTTATGATGCACTACATTTTCAATGTAAATCCACATTTGCAACCAACCAACATGGTTTCCTCAAAGGTAGATCAACGATCACCAACCTCATTGAGCTTGGTGCACCCTAGAGCAAGCGCAAAAATGTATGTAATCGCCCCGGACTTCAGTAAGGCCTTTGATAAAATCTCGCACAAGTTAATTTTATTTAAACTCAAAGCTCTTGGTTTCGAACCTGGACTGACCTCCTGGATTAATTCCTACAATAAAAAATGTTGCTATCTTGCTATTTTCGCTCTCTTTTTTTGACGCTATTCTTGCCACCTCGGGTGTTCCACAAGGCAGTCATCTTGGTCCATCCATTTTATCTTGACTATTAACGATGTTGTTGTCATCATTAAGCACTCCTATCTATGCCGATGATATGAAAATCTATAGACAGCTTTCAAGCCTCTCTGATTCTCAATCTTTACAAGATGATCTTAGTAGATTCTCGATATGGTGCCACAAAAACTTTCTCCAGCTCAGCATAGAAAAGTGTCAAGGCATTTCTTACTCCCGGCGGCTTTTAACGCTTCCAACCCGCACCTATTATTTATCTGATCAAAGAGTATCTGCAGTTACTTCAATGCGGCACTTGGAGCTCAATTTTCGCACTCATATTGACTCCGTAAGTAGCAAGGCTAACTCCGCTCTCGGATTTGTCAAACGATGGTCTAAAGAATTCTCCGACCACGGTGTCACGTATGCCACCGTGTCGGGTACGTCAAGTGTTTGATTTCCACAGCAGTAGTTTAGCCCTTCCAAATTCCCTTTACAACCATCTTTCCTGTCATTAGACATTAGTTTAAGTAAAAAAATTGTTTTTAGTTATACGAGTAAGTCACAATAAAAAATAAAGAAAAAACTTGTAAATGGGCCTTGTTCCTGTGCTAAGTTAACAACATTGCTAAAAATAATGTTGAAGAACGTTTCCAATTTCAGTTGAATAAGTTATTAAAACAATTATTCATGTAAGAAAGATCATTAGTCTCAAATTTGTAAAAATTAATTGAATTATTGAATTTACAAAAAATTTTTAAAATTATAAATTTTGATAACAATATTTACTGCATTATGGTGAAACAAATTTCGATACGAAAGGACAACATGGAGAACAGATGCATTTAAATTTTCAGATAGAAAGACTATGTCCAACATTTGATTTATGGAATTGGTGACATACAACAGCTAATTTGATTAAAATTATTGGACAATACGGAGTCAGTTAATAATATTTCAATATCAGTATGTAATACAATTGGCAATATTTTAGTATTATTAATTTGTGATCAGATAATGTCACCACAATTAAAATTGTCAGATACAGTAACGTCATTATTGGCAAACTGTTCCAGTCTTGCAACTCTATGAATGTTCACCATATGCTTGCTGTAAATGAATGATGGACTGGCAGGCGGAATATAATTAAAGGCTCCGTCAAGCAGAGCGAGTTTTAATGCCGCGTTTCACTCCCGTGCTTCAACGCCGCATTGTAATCTACTGAGATCATAGAAACTGTCATACAGGATGCGTTTACAATGGCGCGGTGAATTCACCGAGGCGGTGGAATGCGGTGATGTGTTGAAATACAAATCCTTCATTTCAACGCTGTGCGTAAATACCCATCTTTATACGACGAGAGTGATAAAAACTACATGAACATTGTTTAATAGCGGAAATATGGGAAAGATTTGAATGAAAATAAATGAATTGACATTTGATAGGTAATGCAAAGCTACGGAAACAAAATGTTGTACGGTAATGATCGCTCTTCGTCTGACGTCTTCTAACGCGGTGGTAATAACGTGACGTAAAATAATTTCATCGCAGCGTTAAATAATTTTACCGCGGCGTTAAAAACGCATTCTGTTCGACTGAGCCTTAAGGAATAGAAGTATACCTCTGCAAACAGAATCCACCCGCACACTCACTTGACCAGTATACAGCTGTTGTTAACACAGATATCAATTTATACCTCAACAGCTGCAAGAAAGCGCATCGCAGCAAGGAAAATTCCACCACATAACTTTGTAACTTCAAACCGATCCTGACGAAAGACGAAAGACGAAAAATGCACCAATGCCGAAAAGCTCTTCAGTATTTAATGCTTCGCTTGAGTAAAATGAGAAACTAGCATTCATATAGTGTTTTTTTTAAATTCCTGTTAAATTATAAATTCTAATAAACGATGTAGGCTGTATTACTGCAGATGTATCTTTTATCTAACGACATATTGAAAGTATAAGATGGAATTTAATTAAGGATTTGGCAAGTAAAAGAAAATGATTAATTCAAATTCAGTCCTAAATTTATGTTTTTTTTACAGGAAAACTTCATTATATACATTTTTTAATAACGATTTTAGCAAAAATGAGTAGCAACTGTTAAGCTACATATACTTCGAACATTATTACTTAGTTTACATTGATTCATCAGCCATATAAATGGCTTCTTCGTTATATGGATTTGTGTTCCCGTCATGTCATTTATATAATAATCATGTCTAATAGGAGGAATGAATTTCAACAAGTCAATCATATTTTTCCTCTTTTCTCCTGTCTAACAGTTCTACCTGTTGGATACAATAAAGGCCGGTCTACATTTTTCAGACATAGTGGTGTACCTGCTACAGATTTTCTTATACAAGGTGGCGCAAAAGTGATCTCCCGATATTGTTTGGCTTTACTTTTTTTTTATGAATGAAAAACTTTACTTATACTTTTGGATTATGTTCACTTGATGTCTCGAACTTTTTTTTTTTGACTTAAAAAAATGAAATCGGTTAAGTAGTCGCCGCCAGAATTGATGTCCATTCCGGCCCGATTTGTGGCATTTTCCATCACTCTTGCCTGAACTTCTGGCGATAGGTCCTCGCATTCTCGACGAATATTCTCTTTGAAGGCTTCAAGAGTCTGAGGCTTGTTAACATAGATTCGTGACTTCAAAAAACTCAACAATAAGAAGTCTGGAATGGTTAAATCGGAGGCACCCCTACATGATATCGAGCCTGGCCTGTCCACCAAATCCCCCTAGCTATAACCCTAATGTGACTTATACAAGTAACGCACCGACCAAGGAGAGGGTATCGCCTCTTTGCCCTTCTTTAAGTCGCCAGTATTTGGTGTATCGCTTTTCGGCATCTATCCAATCCCTGCCCGCAATTGCAGCGTTAAAACGGAAGTGCTCGTGAGCATTGGTCACGAACCAGTCGTAGGTGAGCAGTTTTTTTCTCGCACAGCGGTGGCGGCGGTATAATAACGGAATACTATCTCTACTTTGCACTACCCCTTTAGCGTCAATATGAAGAAATGCCTCCGGCGAGATAAGGCCAGATTGCAGTGTATTCTCGTGGTACATTACATTGGAGTAATTGCTCGTCGTCATTGCTCTTGCTGCGTACCTATAATTATAATTAGGAAATCTGATTTAGTACACTTCACTTGTAAAGAACTTTGTTGGGATAATATTTTATGTACTCAGAACTCTGGTGTTATATATAATCAAAGACAGGTTCTAGGACACTGTCTCCCAAACACACGAATCATTTCAATGTAAGACGGCGCTACACTAAATAACACTGGACAACCATAAGCGATTATTGGCCTGATTTGTGCCACGTAGCATATGAGCTTCAACCTGGAATCAATTTAACTGCTTTGAAATAGTCTTGTTGTCTAGCAGCTAAAGCCTTGTTAGCCCCACCCATACAAGCATCTGTATGTTTATTAAAATATAAATACTTACCAAGCCAGTTAGTCCATGCTGTCATGGCCATGATGGCCAAATTTCGCCAGTTATTTCTGGTATCCCAAGAGGCCCCTATTAATGGAGTTCTCAATAAGATTGTTTCTTTCTTTTGGAAAATGATTATCAATTTGTAGTCATCGCAAGACTCCCTAATATCATCGAACTCACCTTGCAAACGAGTGTTAATGACTTCGATTTTTAGGACTGATCTGTAAGCCATTAAATCATCTGCATACGCTATAGCGTGATTGAGGGTACCTATTAGTCCACTTGTGTAAATATTGAACAGTATTGGAGAAATAACCGACCCGACTACAGGTTGCCACATTTGACAACGAACTTCTTTTGCCTAAGCATGGCGTAAATCCAATGAGTATATGGGGAAGGTTTTCGCATACCCATTTTGGTTAGCTTGTAGAAAAGCCTAAATGTACGGTGTCGAAGGCCTTTTCCAAGTCAACCAGGCAAGCATCCATACATTGCTTCTTGCTTTTGTTCCACTGTATCATCAATTGAATGTATTTACGCAGAGTTTTCCAGATGGTGTATGCCCAAATGCCAAGTTGCTGCGAACGACGACGAATCGATCAATTGGGGTTGTTTTCAAGACAGGCTTCCGCGGCCGCTATATTTTCTTCTAAATGCACTGTTCTAAACCTTGCCGGTAGCATGCGAAAATTTTCAGAAATTCGCCAAATAGCACACTTAGATGGTCGTTGATATCTACAATAAATTTCAGGAAGGGATCTATAGGTTTTGTGAAGAGAGCAACGATTTTAAATCACTGATATGACGTTTCATCTTTCCATGATGAAATGGATAACTGTACTGCAAATAAATTAAGTTTGACAGCTCCATGTTGCAGCTGATTTGACATTTAATCTCTATTTGAAACCCCATTACTATATGTATTTTGTTTTCCCAAACAGTGAGCTTTGTAATGAAGTTCTTATCCTTTTGGGTCGAAACTACTGCAAAGCCATATTTTATGACATACGTATTTGCAAATTTCGTAGGCGATTGTGTAAAGTGGGGTAGGTTATAAATCGATGAAGAAAAATCTCAAATCCCAACTTCGCTGCATATGTCAATCATTGTCAACTGACAGGACGGGAGCATCCTGCGAAGATTGGTTTAAATCAATTTGCAAACGGATAGTGCCGATTTATGCGTATACCGTATGACTTAGCCGTGTTCATTTCTGCGCGTTTGAAAAACGATAAGGGCATGACTTCCTCCCTCGTCTACAATCACCATTATTATCTTGTGGTGTTATTCTGCTCGCAGGCTTACTTATGTCTAATCATACTATACACCCAATCCTGCTTCCGGGATGCAGTTTCGTAGCAACCTATCTTTACGGTTTTTATATATTTTCGATGGGTGAACGGTAACAACTTATTGTTTCAGTTGAGGCTTTGAACCTTGCAGTACAACGAGGAGTAACTTTTGCAAGTTCTTCATTATCAAAAACTTCCAATGGCCTCACCTTTGGCTTATTTTCAAGCGCATAATCTCCTAAACGTAATATGACACCTCGGTTTCGAAGTATACACTCGCTACACGTACTCAAACCAAAAGCGCAATTAATTTCCCAAGGCCCTGTATATGCGATCATACTTTCTTCTTCTTGTTAAGTGGCGTGAACCTAGGACTAAACAGTTAGTCCGGTCTTTAGGTAACAGTCTCCAGTTGCGCAGTTGAAGTCGGTTGAGTTCTCCTTTCACTTTCACCACCGGGTTGGATTCGAAGACTCTGCAGGCCGGAGCATTGGTTTTAGAAGTTTCCGACCGAACAATGATACAAGACATTTTTTCTCAAATTTTTTTTTTATTTTTCTGCACAGTCTCCTTGTAACTCTACACACTTCTCAAAGGGATGCTCCCATCTCTCTAATCCGTCCAAATAGTACTTGGCGCGTTTCTTTGCAAAATAATTGTTCACGAAGGTGATTGCCTCCTCATTTGACGAAAATCTGTGTCATCCGAACGCGGTTTTTAGATGAGGTAACAAAAAGAAGTCGCTTGCGGCTAGATCTGGTGAATAAGGCGGATGGTCAAGCAGTTCAAACCGTAATTCATGGATTTTCGCCATGGCAACCGCTGAGGTGAGAGACGGCGCGTTGTCTTGGTGAAACAGGATTTTCTTTTTCTGCAAATGTGGCCGTTTTTCCGTATGTTCCTGTAATGGTTTTTCCTTTTTGAAGAAAATCGATTAAAATAACTCCTTTACTATCCCAAAAAACAGTCGCCATCACTTTACCAGCCGAAAACACAGTTTTTGCTTTTTTTGGAGCCAGCTCGCCCTTTGCAGTCCACTGTTTTGACTGAATTTTTGTTTCAGGCGTATAATAGTGTATCCCAGTTTCATCTGCAGTAATTAATCGGCTCCAAAACTCGGATATATTGCGCCTAAACTGCGCCAACAGAGCGTTGGAAATGTTCATTCGAACACGTTTTTGGTCTAACGTAAGCAAACGCGGCACCCAACTCGCGGACAGCTTTCTCATGCCTAAATCTTGATTTAATATGTAACAAACACGTTCTTTGGACATTTTTATAACCTCTACTATCTCTCTCACCTTAATTCGTCGGTTGTCTAACACCATTTGGTGAACTTTAGCAATATTATCGTCAGTGGTTGCAGTTTTTGGATGTCCCGAACGTTCATCTTCTCCTAAGCTCTTACGGCCACGTTTAAATTCAGCTGCCCAAAATTTCACCATGGTAGATAATGGTGCAGAGTCCCCATATACAGAGTCGAACTCATTTTTGATTTGCGTAGGTGTATTGCCTTTCGAAAACAAGGATTTAATAACAACTCGATCCTCAATTTTTCCAATTTTCATAAAAAACACTCACATCGACTTACTCAAACGACTGTCAACTAAAAACTACGCCTCCAAAATGACTGAAACTTCGGTAAGTAACTGTTAAAAGATGCATAAATAGCATTCACTAGCCTTTATTGACGAGTGCCACTATCTTTACGTTGCGGACGGAACGTAATTTTCTGACTATTTCAAAGTCTCTGTACACCTCTGTATACGAACTATAGTTTGTAGTTGGATCTTTCTTTCAAAGCCTGTCAACGCAACCGAGACCGAAAATTTTTCGAAGGATTTTCTCTCGATTCGAGAGCTTTTGCGCCATTAAGTGGGACTGGGATGATCAAGGTCTTATATAGAGTCTCTTTAGTTTTTCGGGATAGGGCTTCACTACTCAACTGCCTTCTTAGCCCAAAGAAACAGCATTCGGTAGGAGTGATTCTTCGTTTTATATATGCTGGGGTGTTGTTGGCAAAATTCACAGCAGATGCAAGATAGACAAAGTGTTGAATGTGAGGTTCTGTTAAATTCGTCGGTGTTGTATGGATCTTGCTTGCTCACAGCTTATACTTGGTTTTGCTCTAATTCACCACTAAATCCATTTTGGCAGTTTCCGCTTCAATACCAATGAACGCGTTCCTCTGACTTCCGCCAATTAATCATGTCGATATCATTAGCATACGCACAGATTTTTAAAGAATGTGCCTCCAGTGTTCACATGTGAGTTCCGCAAAATTCTCTCAAGTATGATGTCAGAGAAGTCACATGACAGCGCATCACCTTGTCTACGAGTAAAACCTCGTCTCGGTTAAGTCGTTACACACTTTGACGGAGCAGCGAGCGTTCTCAATTGTCAATCTGCATAGTCGGACGAGTTTCGCAGGAATACCAAAACTAGACACGGATCTACATATATAGCCCGTGTCTATATAAACTCGTAGGTCGTCATATGCGACCTTAAAATCGATGAAAATTGAAAAGATGATGAGTATCGATTTGAACTTCTTTTGTTTTTTCCGGGATCTGCCGAAGAAGATTTGGTCGATTGTGGACTTTCCCGGTTTGAAATCGCATTCATAGGAAACAATGAAATTGTGGGCAAATTGTATTCGATGTTGAGGAGATATACTCGAATATCTCTATACTTGACACAGTTGATGGGGTTTCCTTTTTTTGTGGATCGGGCATAGGTTAGGTTCAGATAAACAGGGGTATGATGGATATGCCATCACACAGACACCAGGCACAAAAACGGGCGCATCGCGATCACTGTGGAACCAGTTGAATTTGCCTTCAAATGACAAAAATCTAAACAATCTCCCTGGTGAAACACCCAATTTCCTTAAAAGCTAAGAAGGTCTTTGAAGTTTGTGCCGTCTATTTTCTGTAGGTTTTCGAAAAGTATTTCCCGATATTACCTCGCATTCACACAGTATGTGTGTTATGTCCTCAACAGCTTGCAGATCTCCGCAGAATTGGCGAATATCCGTGTTTGACAATTTGAGTCTATTTGCGTGTTGCTGCAGGAGGCAGTGTCCCGTCAGGATTCCTATTACTGCCCTAAGGTTATTCCTGTTTAATTTTATTAGCTTCCTAGATCCCTTGCCATCAAAAATCGGCCAAAGACCCTTGGATACCCTGTTTCCTTCGAAACTTGACCACCTTAGGTTGGCAGTCTTTGTGATTTTTTCCTCGATAGTGCCCCTCCCTATGCAAAGGGGTGGTTTGATGTTGGCAACCTCACTATTGTTAAGTAGCCCTCCTTTTCTTTCATGCTCGTCGTTTGTACATTTCCTTTAATATCACAGTGTTGTGGCACCCATCACAGTCTTATCCGGTTCTGACTACATAGTGCTTTGAGGACTGTGCGACATCTCCTGGCTGTCGTTGTTGACGTTGGATGATTCCATTACCTTGAGTGCGGCCTGGCCATCGATGTAGATAGCGATATCTCTTTCGGATACCGATCTCATCTGCATTAGCTTGCTTAGCCACCATTAGGACAGACAGAACCTCTGATTGGAAAACACTGCCTGCATCCGGTAGTCATATAGACACTCTTAGTTCTGGGTCTTCTGAGGAGATACCAGAACCTGTTCCTTCCTCTATTTTTGTGACATCAGTGAAAATTGCAATTTCATTTGGCCTGACTATTGCATTTTTCCTCGGTCCTCCCTCTCCGGGTAAATTACAACATAAGGGATGTCGGAGTCGGACATGGAAGGGTGGATCGGGCATACGGTGCTGAGTTTCCATTCATCCGGCATACACTCTCCAGACCAGATTTGAGAAATGAGTTGGTGCATGCTGTCGACCGTTAAGCCGTCAGATCGAGCTGATTTGTTAGATTTTAGCTTAGATATTGCTATCTGTACTTCATTTTGGTCGGGTGGATGGAAATTTTGGCTATCGCTATCTAAGTTGAATGGTCTATTCTGCCTGATGACGGTATGTTGGGCTTCTCCGCCGTTATAAAATCTGCGGAGAAAGTTTTTCCATATTTTCAGCACCGACTATGACTCTACCACAATATTTCCTTCTTCATCTCTTCTTCGTCTTCTTTCTTTCTTTCGTCTTTCCTTGACGCGTTATTTTACTTGTTCTTAAAAGATCCATACGTTATTCCTGGAGTGCAACCTCACAGGTTTTCGTGCTCTACTTCTTCTTCTGGAGAAACTGATGTTCTTCCCGTCTCTTCTGCTTGTAGTGCTCACGAGCAGCTGTGGTCGTTCATTGCAGCGTTTTATAGGCTTCTTATTTAGCTGTATGTGCTTGCCGGCATTCTTCATAAAACCAGGGATTTCCTGGTGTTTGTCCCGACATCTTTTCACAGTAGTTATTCTTTGTTGTGACGTTGTGGTGGTGATTCAAGTCAATGTTGGTTAACCGGAACATTCGAACGTTTAGAATACTGGAGGCATGCTTTACATCTATCGCGAAATGATAAATTTTTTTAAGTTAAAAAAGTAAAAAAAAGGTTTTGAAAATAATTTCAGGCAGATAGTTTCCTTAACTGTTGGTTCAACTTTTCGTCATTCTTTCGAGAATTTGAGGCTCTATGTCCGTCCTAAATATGATTTCTCGAAAAAACAAGAATCGACTTAAGAGCCGAATACACGAACTCCCGTCGCAAGCCACGGTCACGAGGCTTTAGTTCGTGCATAATCGAGATCACTGATGTAGGCAGAGATCTTTTCTCAAAAGTTTTCACATACTCGACGAAAGGCAAATCGACGCCGAGTTGACAATTCTGGATTTTCCGCCACTTTCACTGACAGTGGCTACAGTTTCCTTTCAACCTACTTAGCATTGACGGGGTTTTGCCTGTACCAACATATGATTGGGAAGTTATCCATACTCGTAACATACTAATGACGAGCTCAGCTGATTGATTATTGGGACTAAAAAACTTCTTTTGCGTTCTATACGTCTTGCGAATTGAAGACCGATCGATTGCCAAAATGAGTTTGAATAACAACGAGGTGTTCTTCCGGTCCAACACTCTATTTATAAAACAGCAATATTTGCTGTGCTTCTTTGCTCGCACGCTAGCGATGGTCATAAAAAACCGACCCAACAGCGCTTAAGAGTTCGCCATTAAAACTTCGTAACACAGATAGGTTTAATGACAGTTTGCTGTCAAATTTAATTTGTTTTGACAGTTTTTTATTGGCAAACGTCTGACGTTCATTCGTAAACGTAGAAAACTGTATTTGGAAGCACTGTTTTATATTCGCTACGTAGATAGCGTATATATTGATTTAGCGTCCATCGCTATGTTATTGTTGTAATTTACGCGTAAATTACATTTTTAGCCGATAGCGGATGCGTCAAAGAACTGTCAAAATTGGAGAACAGTTTGAAAGCTATAGCTATTGGAAGATCTTTCAAGCACAAAATTATATTTTACTTAAAATTAACAAAAACTACGTTTCTTAAAATTGTGCGTAACTACTAGTATATTTCTTTATTTTTTTATCCTCTTTTGTATCTTGAAGTAAATTACTTTATTTTTTTTCTTCAATTAAGAGAAAACAACAATTGCCAGTGATTCAGTCAATTAAACGTCAAGTTCTCTATTTGGTTTTCAGAATAAATTAAATTTATTCTGTGTTATTTTAAGCGTAGTTACATTTCATTTGCCCTATATGTACAGATACTTTATTTAATTCAATGACTGAATGGTTATTTTTTTAGATTCATTCTAGGTCCGATGTTGTGGCAAAATGGAAAAAATTCTATTGAGTGAGGTACTCGTAACAATCACACCATAGCAACGTCTGAGCAATCTAATCACTACGACTGAATAATGAAAGACAAAAATTTAGTATGAACGTATGCAAGATTACAGTTCATTAAAAGAAAAATAAAATACTGAAGCAGACGATACAAACGAGTATTTTAGTGACCTAAAATTAGCATTGCTAGGTTTTGCTTTTGATAATCTTTTTCTAAAAAAAAATCCAAGGTGCAAATTTTATTAAAAAAAAAAGCTACGATTGAATTAACTAATATTGGATGAACGTTTGCTTTGCATATGTACTTATACTAAAGATCAAGGACTATAAAAAAAAGTAACGTTTACTGTCACTCGCTTTTTAACATAAGGTAACTACTGGCGAACCCTGGAATCTGTTTTATGAAATATTCAGAAATATTTAGCTTATCAGGTAAAAATTATATTACAGCCTTACTAAGACTTTTCCTATAGATGATGTCACTAGTGTTTAACGTAGGTACCTGCCGTGAAGGCTCAAGCCTACGGTGCGTCTTCGCACGAGATATCAAAACAATGCGTTGATAAGCGCCCTTCGGGTAGTACAAGTACTACCACCAGTACCAGATTCGAAGTCGTGTGTAAGGCACGATCTTCCCCTTTGGTGAAGGGTCGAGACCTATCTAATACCTCAGCCATTCTGTGGGTCATGGCACCCGGTTGCAATGCAACTCCACATCGAGCAGACCAGTTGGTTCCATAGCAATCCCACGGTTTAGCACAGGTCGTAGTAGACTACACATATGCTAAGCCATGAGATGTCCAAGCACCATTAGTTCTGCTCTCCCCGCGATTTTGGGTACAAACCTACAGCCACCACGATACTCCCACAAGGGGGCCAACTCCTAGGTCAGGCCGAAACCATAGTTCCGGGGGCTCCTGACCTCCCGTGGTACCAGAATATAGCTTCCGGTCGAGCTTCGCAACCTTGAGGTTACTTCCAGTTGGGCACCTCACTGCCCAGGACTGGCGGCCTTTGCCACTTAACTAACTTTTAAAAGGACCCACCCGCTAACTGCCTACTGCGTCTTCTAAGGAATACTTCTCTTGCAAAGCTACGGGTTCTTTCGAATCGTACGGTGTCAGTGAGAATTCCACTGACGTCGTAGGCATCACCGTTGTAGATGATGCCCATAGCATGCAAGTCCCTAACATCTGAATAGTTTGGGCACTCACAGAGTACATGAAGCCAATCCTCATGGGTGGCTCCACATGAGCAGCTTGCCGCCCCACTAAGCCCTCTTTTATGCAAGAATGCATTAAGGGAGCCATGCCCGGTTAATAAAAAGCCCAGGCTGAGCGCAAAGTTCCGTTCAGGAAAAACTGTCATGGTCAGCACATCCCTCAGGAAGCCGTAAGTAACCCTGCCGTTTTCGCTAGCATCCCACCTAGATTGCCATCTAGATATAACGCATGCGTGTAGCAAGGTTTTACGCTGCCTCAGGGATATGCCATCCACTTCTGCTGGGGAAACCCAGTCTCGTTCATTAAGAGGGAGACCTTTTCTTATCTTGAAAGCGATACCACGACGTATCGCCTCCAGATCCAGAGGTGGTACTCCCAACAAAACTTGCATTGCCTCTAACTACACCAAGGAATTTGTAAATTGCCTGAAAATTTCTGAAATTGAATTACTAAGGATTTTTATAAACCGGCTATCGAAATATGTGCTTACGCCACCTTAGAGGAAAAATACGAATTTGCCAAAGATTATTTCTACGAGCACCTCGACCAGACTTATAAGCAGTGTCCTGAGCACAAAATTAGGATCATCCTTGGTGATTTTAACGCCAAGTAAGGAAAGAAGAGTACCCGTGGCAGCATATTTGACAAATATAGCCTACACGACACCAACTCCGTT
This sequence comes from Volucella zonaria, assembly GCA_963966105.1. Classification (NCBI taxonomy): domain Eukaryota; kingdom Metazoa; phylum Arthropoda; class Insecta; order Diptera; family Syrphidae; genus Volucella; species Volucella zonaria. Next base: position 77,506,857 of record OZ014534.1, on the reverse strand, counting down.
GATGTCGGTGGCGGTGCGACGCGATGGAGGGATGTGACGATGCGAAATGTCATATCGCCAGCACACGTTTCCCATACCTCAATATTAGTCTGGCAGTTACCTGATAAAAAAAGCGTTAACTTGATTCATCTTTTTGTGATCGACGCAAAATACAGCTTTCGTATTTCGGAGCTCCGAAAATTTCCAGACGCCAAGAGAGGCTCAGAATACTATAGCGTTGCAGTTAAAATACGAATGCGAATATCCGAGGCGAAAGAACAGCCAAAAAGTATTATAAAAAAATTGTACGTCGATAAGCTATAGTCGCAAGAGTCTTTTCTGATTCAGTCTCCCAAAATATTTCCAGAAGTGCAGAAGACTTGTAGCTACATTGCCAGCATACACGTACGAGTATATGACGTGCTAGATTATACTCAACCAACAGAACGAAAGTCTTGATTTGACGAAGTGTCTCCACAAGTGCATCTAGCGAAACAAGAGCCACAGAAAGGACGGAAATAGCTCATGTACTCTATTAGCAAGGCAGACCGGAGAGGCATCAACTCATCTCAGATAGAAAAAGAAACAAGAAAACAGCAACTCGATCGATGGAATAGAGAGGTGCTTCTGGCGAAATAATGTTTCGAAGCTGTACCAAAGGAACTAGCTTATGATACTAATTCCGAGCACATGCAGAGATATGAATGGTGTAACGGCGAATACGACCGCAGAATGAGCCACTCAACGTAGGTAATGATCGATAAAGCTTCACCCACCAGCCCAAGAAGAAACCTGCCAAATCACGATATCCAAATCAAAGATAAATAAGCGTTTGTTGGTTTATGGACTACCAAATTATTTAGAGCAGAGGGAACTGAGTTACTAAAATTCATACACTAACTCATCTGGAAAATAAAGTACATATCTCCGGTGAACGGAAATTCAGCATTGTTTGCCGGTTATCGGGAAGGAAGACTCATTAACCTGCGTCTACCAAAGAGAAACTACAGTTAGTCTTCAGGAAGGAAAATGCTCCCATGTTGTGCCAAAGGACCTCAAACCTACAAGTCTGTCATCTTTCCTTTTGAAATCTCTAGAATGACTGATTGATATCCCTTTTCCCTTTCTCTGGAACCTTGTGGTTAATAAACTGCTGAATTACCTGGAAGTGGGTTGTAGCAGGGTGATTGCCTATGCGTATGACATTGCTATAGCCGTCTCAGGTAAGCATCTAAATACCATTAAAGAACTTCTTCAGCTAAATCTTAACAGATTAACCCATTGGGCAGATCGTTGTGGATTAGGAGTAAACCTCCATAAAACTGATGTTGTCCTCTTTCCCGGAAATATAAAATTCCAATCACAGACCCTCCCTCAATAAACGGTACCAGTTTAGTCCTTTCTGACACAGCAAAATATCTGGGGCTCATTTTTGACAGGAAACTAAATTGGAAACCTAAGATTCAAGGAAAAGTCAAAAGTAGCTTTATACTTTTGCAAATTAGCTGCTCACCTACGGGGTTGTTGTCTGCTGGACGGCCTTAGACAATGCAGTCAACTGCAACAAATTAAGAGGAGTCCAAAGTACAGCATGTCTATGCATAAGCGCAGCCCTACGCTCTACTCACTCCGCGCACTGGATATTCTGTTTCACTTGACGCACCTCGATATCTTCAGCCGGAAAGTGCTCGTAGTTGGGACTGCAGCTATCCAACTTAAAGCGACTTCACAGTGGACAAATAATTTATTTCGTCACGCGGACATCACGGAAGACATCGATTACACTGTACTGGAACTTTGGTTTGACATAGACTTTCATGTAAGATTCCCCTCTATATCCTTTTGGGAAGAAAATGCTTTCATGGAAGACAAGTCAATCCACTTTTACAGAGATGGACCTACAACTGATAGCGGGTGTGGTGGCGGTGTTTTCTCAGATAAGCTAAATCTAAGGCTCTCCTACAGTCTTCCAAATCACTGTTCCGTGTTCCAGGTGAAATTTTGCCGATTGAAGAAGCTCTGTGCAGGCTGAAAAAAGCGTGATATTTGCAAAGGATATTCGCATCTTTTCGGATAGTCGGGCCGCTATCAAGTTCCTGGGTCCAGTCTCATTAAATTCTAAAACCGCCCTTGAATGCAAATCATCACTTACGGTGATATCAGAGCAGTTCAACCTTCCCCTTGGTTGGGTGCCAGGCCACAAAGACATTCCAGGGAATTTTGCGACCGACGAACTCGCCAAAAATGTGGTACTGCTCTACCTATTTTAGCGGAAAAGGGTAGCATAGGTGTACCTATCGCCTACGTGCAAATCAATATTAAGGCTGGATGCTAATAAAAGAACAGACCTTAGATGGACTGTTGGACCAACATGTCTAGCGACCAAAAAGATCTGGGCAAAGCAGGACCTAAATCGATCTAAGAGTTTGATTCTTCTAAAAAGGAAACATCTTAGCGCCATCATGGACACGGCCTTATAGGCAAGAATGCAAGTAGGCTTGGCGTTTTGACAAATCATTTCTGTAGAAGCTGCATGAAAGTAAATTCTGTTAACAAGAAGAGACAAGCGAGTACAACTTCGGCGAATTTTAAAGGATGTTGCAGTCGACAGCAATAATTTCGGAGTAGTAAAGGACTTTGTATATCTTAGCCCTGCTAAGAAATAAAACGAAGAACCAATCTTGCCAAGCGCTGTGTCTTTGCGCTGAGAAGGCAATTGAGTAGTAAGGCTCTATACCAAAAAAACTAACGAGACTCTATATAAAACCTTCATCATCCCAGTCCTACTTTATGGAATTGGAAAGCGGATGAAGATATCCTCAGCCGTTCCGAGAGAAAGATCCTTCGCAAAATATTCGGCCCCATTCACGTTGACGAGCTTTGGATGAGAGAAATAAACGACGAACTATACGAGCTCTACAGCAACATCAATATGGTCAAAAACTGCGCATCAGTCTCTGGAGATTGGTAGGACATGTAGAGCGAATAGACACCAATGCTCCGGCTCGGAGAGTCTGTCAATCTATCCTGGAGGAACAACGCAGTAGAGGAAGACCTCACCTTAAGCGGCGCGTACAGGTACCTATTGGGACCTCACCCGACTTGGAGTGCGCAACAGGAGGCAGTTAGCTAGAGACCGGACTAACTGGAGAGGCTTGTTAGTTGAGGCCCAGCTAAAGAAAGGAAGAACGAAAGAACTATCCTCCGGATAGATATAGCACACTTCTCTGTGATTTTTGAAAAATGTAAATGATTTGATGGCGTTTTCTATGACTGCTGAGACACCAGTAAACAATGTTCTGTTTATTCATATAGCCATCGATATGAAAATGTGCTTTGTGGCTGAACAGTGTATTTCAAGGCGTCTTTGCTGTTTCTTGCACTATTGTCCTTGCGCATGTTTCTAGCCTCACTTTTATGAGTGCAACTTATGTTTGTTTTCTTTTTTTTAATTAGACTTAGTAGTTGGCACATAGCCTAAGCGAAGCAAAATTAGGAATGGAAGAAAGAGAGATACCAATGCACGTTGGTTTTGAATGTCTTCAGACTGTAAGGACGAGGGAAAAAAGTCAATTTGAATTGATGCGAAAGTTTCGCATATAAAATACTCGCATACTGAGAAGCATATACATACATTAAGAAACCGATATCGGAGAAACTTCAGGCTGAGCAAATTATATAGTTTTGCCATGCTTAACGAAGGTCTTTGGAAGATTTGATCGAAAAGATAGTAGAGCCTTAAGTTTCAACTGGTTTATCAGGTTAGCATTCAAAGCAAGACTCATGTTAAGCAGTCTTACTGGCAATTGCAATGGATCACTGATGGGAAAAAATAGCAATAGAACCTGGTAAGGCAGAAGACAATACGTCGGTATTCAAGGGGACAAATGATTGTACAATATTAGCATTTTCGATGAGTCTTATTGCGAAGTTCTGAATCCCATATATAGTAGGTAGTGTAGTGATAGTTTAAGAGCACTCGAGCAGATGTAGGCATTGTGCTCCAATTTTTGGCGGATAAATATTTCTTAAATGATGACATATCGGAGAAAGTGAAGCATTTTTAACATCGTTTGAGGAAACCTAGGCATTTCGCAGTATTTTTGTCGACATCGAATAAATGGTAGATTGTCACTGACACACATACCGAAAACAGAAAGATTTTCTATTTCGATGATCCAAGTGTCATTTATGGATGACTGGGTGTTTAAATTTTTCTTTAACAATAGCAGATAGCATTCAATTCTATTCAGTTCGCGATTTGCCAATTTGTTAAGTTTCAATATCGGAATTTAATGAGCTTGTCAAGTGCTGACGTTCCCGTTTCAGAGACGAGGATCGAGGATCAGGGACATGAGTAGGGAAAGTAGTACCTCAGACTTGAACCCGTCTAAGACAACATGGATTGAATTTTCAGAAAGATAATTCCCAATCCATTGAGGAAGAGATTCGTCGATCCCAATTGCTCGCATTTTCTACAAAAGAGCCTATTGCCAACTACTGTGAAATGCCTTTGAAATATCAAAGAAATTCTTTCGCCAGGGTATTGAAGACTATAGTTCCACTTTTCGGTGCAACGTGTCATCAAATAATCGCGGACCTGTTGCTACGAAAACCGTACTGCGTGCCGAAGAAAATTCGTCTTTTTAGTGTGTGTTCGGTTGGACAAGTGCTGTTTAGAAAGACTTTTGTCATTTCATGTCATCATCTCCCACCACTATAAAAGTATCGGATTAGGATTCCTAGCCCTATAATAGTCGTATTGAAAGCTCTGAAAATGATACAAGTCCATATATCCCTGACCTATCCAATTCTTGGTACACTCTACTCACAAAGCTCTATTCGTTTGTTGCGGTTGACTCACACATTCTAAATGCTTCCAAATGCTTTGACCTCCTATCAGTTTGCGACATTTCAATTAATCATAAGCGTTCTGACCCAAGTTCATAGCATACATGTTTCTCCCACTAACCCCGCGTATTAGAAAATTATGAAACATTTCCCAAACGAGTACTTTGCCATCATTGCTCATCTGCTGATGTTGTTTTGATTTAAATTTTTTTAACGTATGTACATATGTACGGATATGTACTATAAATTCAGTTTGTATGTAGGAGGTGCTTTATTTAAAAACTGTGCGCCTTGATAAGATTGCAAAACTATGGCAAGTTCAAACAAGATAGAAAATAATGAACATAACTGGAAATTTTTGGCAAAAACAGCCTGTCATGAAGGTCCCAAATATGATAGAAATTCTGTGATAACCCACTTGTACTGAGTTTTTGACCGGCTACAACCAGTTTTCAGAAACGCCTGAGCTGTTCGTGATAAGATCGTGCATTTACCTTACACACACCACCTCCCAATTGGCAGAATTTATTAGTACGAGCTATTTTTGTATCTCAAGATAAAAAAAAAAAAAAAGAACGAACTGAAAAAATATTTAATTACTGGATATTATTTTTATGTTTTTATTGACAAACATTCATGGTACATGGGGGGTGTTTACTCATTCAGCTGCAGTCTTCAGGGGCGTGTACCCGTATATTAGTCAGACCAAAGCCAAAAATTCAATTATTAGGTAATCGTTTTACTTTATTTTTTAAAGCATATGTAAATGTAAACATACTCCATTAGGGTATCATTTACGAGTAGATACAATCCAAAAAAGCGTTCCCTGAATCAACTTGAACTTGGTATCTAAAAATAAATTTAAATCAAGACATTAAACAAATAACATAAAAATGCGAACGTGAAGATGGAGATTTGTGTTTGTTAGCTTTTTCACTTTTGAAATAAAGGAACTGATTTATTTTAAGTATGTTTAGGTATGTTGAGATCATTAACGCCTTCCCTGAATTATGAGGGAAAATTATGTGGAAAAGTTGTTTATGATATAACTTTGACATTGACGCGCGCAAAATGCGGGCACGACAACATGTTTTAAAAATAAGAAAGAAAGCAAAACCTTTCAACAATCTGCCCTTGGCTGTCAATTTTTGGCTTTTCTGCATCTGCTCTATGAATGGTGTCTTAAATTACAATACCATAACGTAATTCTCCACACATCAATATACATATAGTGTTTGGATGGTGCAAGAAACAAAGGCGATCCACCCCAGCAAAAGTCTTCAAAATGGAAAGTTTTTCCAACTTGGAACGAAGTCGGCAATAAAATATTAACATCTGGAATTTTAGTGAGGTTAAGCGATTAAAGGCCAATTTTATACGTCCAGTTTAGGCCTGGTGCTAGCGTTAGCAGCATATGCTAACCTCGCATCTGAAAAAATTGTTAATGGTAAAGAAAAATTATCATGTTCAAGCATCAAGTTGCAATAGAACGAGGTGGTATGATCGGAAAGCCAGCGTTTTGGCCAACCGACAGAAATAACACATCTGATCTCGTTGACTTTTTATGGGAAAAGCGGTCTCCAGATACCTCAGGAATGTAGAAGAATGCTATGATCTCTGTTCAGAGCACTCAGCAGTAAATTAAGAAAATGGGCGTAAATCTAGCAAAAACAGAGGTAGCGCCAAGATTAACTAATAACAAAACGAACTGGGACGGCTTCAGAAAATACTGCAGAGAAAATGTAGCATTGAATGGACCGCTTAAAATGCCATTCGAAATAGAAGAAGAAATTGACAGATACGTAGGAGCCATCATTCAGAGTGCTCTGTGGAGCAACACTTCTTTCCGAATGAGACGACTACAAAAAAGAGGAGAGCGAGTAAGAGATGTCAATAACCTCGCGCGCCGCTGGATAAAACCTATTTTAAATCCTTATCTAAGGTGTGCAACAAGATTTTGGACATAATGAGACTTCTGCACACCTTGAAGGCTTGACCGTCGATACTAGCTCAAACTACTCGCTGTGGAAAGCTGTGAAGACTAATCGCCACCAATAAGAAAAGCTAAGGGCGATTGGGTAAAAAAAAAAATAAAACGAAAGCCAAGCACTTTGAAGAAAACCAATACTGCACCTGACAGCTTTAAAATAAAAACCGTGCCACTGTCTAAGTTTCAGCAGACAATAAAAAATCTGGCGAAATCTTGCAAGAACTACCGAAAAATTGGTGGTCAAGTTACTCTGCATTGTAAATGCCACTCTCGGGCTTTTATACGTTCCAAGGCAATGGAAAGACATAGAAGTATTAATGGTTCCAAAGCCGAAGAAATGTCCAAACAATGAGAAATCTTACTTAACTATTTAAGATGGCGCTACAGTCTGGGATGTACCTAGGCCTCAACCAACAATCGTCCGCAGCGAGCTTGATCTTTAGCTGGGTGTCTCTAGTTTCGCATGCCAAGTTGGTTGAGGTCCCCTTCCACTTTCATGTGCCATCTGAGTCGTGGTCTTTCTCTACTGTGTTGTCCTTTGGGGCCGAATACGAAGATTTTTCGGGCTGGAGCACTGGTCGTTGAAACTTCACTCTTCTGGCAAAATCGATGTCGCTGTACAGCCTGTATAGATCGTCGCTGTATCTCCTCCTCCACTGCTATATGTAGACGAGACTGAAACTCAACCAAAGAATTTTCCTCTCAAAACAGCCAAGAGCGTCCACATTTATTTTTGATAAAGTCCATGCTTCTCTATCATCACCCTGCACAAACGGATGGGTTGACAAAGCTAGACATTGCTGTATAGTTCGTCTCTATAGGTTTTGTCATACGCGGCCTTAAAATGGATGAATAGGTAGTTTGTATCAATTTGGAGCTTATGGGTTTTTTCCAAGATCCGCGACAATGTGAATATTTGGTCGACGATGGACTTTCCTTGCCTAAAGCCACACTGATAAGGACCAATAAGGTTGTTGACGAACGGCTTCTAAAGACAGAAATGATCTTTTAGACAATTTTAAGAAGACTGATGTCCCTGTACTTGGCGCAGTTCAGTGGATCTTCTTTATTGAGAATCATCTGGCATACTTTCGACCAACTATACAATGGCCCTTGCCAAGTCAGCTTTGAAAAGCTCGGAAGTCAGTAGCTTTGTTGGACTTAAACTTGGCTATCTTCACTTCATCCAGGTCGGGTAAACAGAATTGTTTGTCTACATCGTCCAGGTTGAAAGGTTTTTTTATCGTCTCTCCTCTTCTGCTCGAATGAGGTGTGTTCAGAAAATAATGGGAATTTTAGTTTTTTTTAAAAAATATTTATTTATGCGTCTACAGGAATGCTAGCTCCTTCAAAATAATCCCCAATAGATATTATGCACTTGTACCAACGCTTCTTGCAATCCTCGAAACACTTCTCAAATTCGATCTTTGCAGCTCTTGCAGCGATGCGCTTTTAATGTCATCTATGCTTGTAAGGCCGTAGTTTGACAAAGTTCTCTTTATTTTTGGAAATAGGAAAAAGTCACACGGAGCCATGTCTGGCGAATATGGAGGCTGGGGCATCGTTATAGTATTGTTTTTGGCCAAAAATTCACGAATAAGCAATGAAGTGTGATGTGCTGGGGCGTCTGGGGCGTTCGTCATCTTCAACGTCTTCACGGCCATCTTGGAAGCGCTTATACCACATTTAAGCTCTTGTTTTACTCATAGCAGAATCACCGTACGCCTTTGTTAACATTTCACACATTTTGTTACACTTTGTTTCATTTTTTACGCCAAATATGATACAAATTTAAAAATTCAAATTATTTTCTGAACACACCGCGTATAGCTCGTGACCAGCTCCAGTCCTACTATGCAGCGCGGTTTCATGTGCATCTAGCTTAGCTGCATGTACTTTCCGGCACTCGTCGTCAAACCAGGGGTTTTGTTGTGCTGGCCGCACCTCTGACGGCTTTTTGGTAATATTTGCTCCGCTGGTCTCCGAAACTTAATGCTGGCGGTATAGGGACACTTAAAAGATTAAGGATGACTTTATCGGAAAAGTGTTAGCTTGCCTTTGCAATGTTCGAGATATTCGCAACCATAACTTTGCTAAAACAAGGTAGTGGTCCGCACCCTGGCTGCAACGAGGTGGTGAACCAAGGTAATGTTGCCTGCCCGGAACGTTCGGCCGTACAGAAATCTGGAGTCATGCCAATATGATAAATTTGATTTAGCTTTTGATGATCCGAATATCGCCATGTCCCCTTGTTCATATTAGGATGAGGAAACTGTATGACAGTAAGCCTAAGTCCGTTTCCAAACGTGGTGCTCTGTAAGCTATGCTTATCAACTCTCCTACCAAAAATGTCCTCCTTTTCTATAGTGACGGCAAAATTTCGCATAGATTATAACGTCGTAAACCGGATATTGCTCATCTGTCTTGTCGCGGAGGTCGTAGAAACATTCTACAGGGTTACCTAAAAGAAGCACTTGAATCTTTGGTTAACATAGTGTACGTATCCCCTCAGCACGTCCATACCTCACATGATAGGAGCCAAGCAGACCTTCGGAAATTTTCAGACATGTGAAGATGGGTTGAAATTTCTGCCCTTCTTGCAGCTAACTGTCCACAATAGATGCTGACTAAGCAGCGCTAGAATGTTAAGTTGTGTGGTGGGTTGTGGTTTTGTAGCCAGTTAAGATGCACGAGCGGGTTAGATTGCAGTCAATTTGAATGCCGGGTTTCATAACTTCATGTCAGGTTGTGTTGTCGACAGAAGTGGATAATGTGAAACTTGAATCTAGTCGTTGACTTTCCATGCCTGCTGATGTGAAAATGCATACCATCAAATTATTCGAGTTATCTTAATTTCAAAAGTGAATCGGCGATTCTGTGAAGAACTTCAAATCCATCAGCCTAACCACTTTTGTACTTAATATACTGGAACACATTATGGAAACCCCCGCAGTACCCTGGAGGTCTCCTCTCTATCCGAACCTCAACAAGCCTATCTCAAAGGTGCTTTCAATACTATTCACACCGAGGCTGTTGTGGAGCTTTATCGAGGTAGCTGTAGGCGATTCAATTGATCATTCGTCATGCACAGTGGAGTGGAGCTCCTCAGGAGAAATAATCTCTTCTCTTTTATGGTACATAGTCATGAACAAGTTGGATGATGTGATAATTCTAATATTAGATAAGTTCCTTTCTGTGCTAAGCCAACTCATGAAAATAGGCCTCGGAATTGTTTACCGCTGGGCCATGAGGTGTGCCGTCGGAGTCAATTCAGAGAAACTGAAATTATTCTTTTTAACACAAAAATCAAAGCACAGGACTTCCCTCTTCTGCTCGTAAATCAAATGGTCGAGCATTGTCCCTGTGTAACACCTAAATACGTTGGCGTAATTCTTGACTCAATGCTTAGCTGGAAATTAAATATTGAAAAGCGGGTTAAGAAAGCGTACATACCTTTTCATGCCTCTATTAAGACCATGGGTAAGAAAATGAGGGCTTCAACCACAGCCACAAGACGTGCAATACTTATTGATGCGCCATCGCTTGGTGGACAGCCCAATACAATATAACATCGACATGCTTAAAAAAGTCAACGGGACAGCTTATGTAGGTAGTGCCGCGTCAATGAGTACTTGCTCATTTGATGCTTCAGCCGTTACTCATATCTAATACCTATCGATATACTACCTATAAAATATACAGCTGATGTAGTACAGGCTCAGAGAATCCATATGGTGCACAATTGGACACTATCCAGTGAAATTGTGCATTCTACCGTCTCTAAACTTCAATCGTAAAATCTTAGTAAAATCCCAAACAATCCTTCATAGGAATCTAAAAATACGAGTAGGCTCAAATAAGTCGCATCGCAACCAACAGCAACGTGATGCCAACAGTCAGTAACAAAATTATCGATGTTGCTCTGGTAACTGAAACTTGGCTTAATCATGATGATAATCTGTCCACCTTTGGATTTAAGTTGTATCGAATAGTTCGGATGGATGAAGAGGTCGAGATGGAGGCAATATTGGGGGGATTTAAGTACTCCTGGGCCTTTCTGAATCACTTCTAATATCAATTTGGCATCCTCTATGTCCTACATAATATGTTCCAGCTGACTTCCATCTGTCCTCGATATTTTTGTATCAAATTGCCCAGCTTTTATTACACAACCAATGTCGTTGAACGAGCCAAGCTCTGACCATAGTCCAGTCTTGTGAACACTTCTTTGGTCAGGTGAGGTAAATGTGCAGTACTTCCAAGACTTAAAAAATGCAAACTGGAAAGATTATCGTGACATTATTCGAAGAAGAGCTCAAAAAAGTTCTGTGAGTAGTGAAAATATTTCTATTAGGGAAGAAGTAGACGTTGTAGTCACTAACTTCAATGATTTAATCCTAAAACCCATAGATGACTCTGTACCCAAAGCTCAAATAAATAAATTTTACACAAATCTCCCACCTCATATAGTAGAACTAATTCAACTGAAAAATATTCAAAGAAGAAATTGGCAAAGATATCGGCAACCGGTATATCTAGACAATGTGTTTCACCAAAGCCAGTTGATGTTGAAATATTTTGCTCAACAACGCAACGAAGAATAGAGTAAGAAACTAGATTCTCTGGATAAGAACGCTAGAATGTAGTAAAAATAATTAAAAATAAAAACAAACACCTACCCGGACTTTAAAATGGATCTAACTTTCGCTTTTGCGATTATTTTTTTATGAAATCAGTGCGTATCAGCAAGTTTAGGCCATCCAGTAACAAATACACTGGTTAGTGAAAAGAAGCAGGATTTCAACATGCTGACCCCTGTCACCCTACTAATTTTACTTCTTAATGAAGACGACGTAAAATTTCATATCGACAAATTTAAAAGTAAACAAGTCGGGAGGGCTTCGATCTTATACAAAATTTCTATCTCAAGTGTTTGCCTAAATCTGGAGTGAAATGCATTTCTGAAAATCTAATACTTCCCCGATGCTTAGAAAATAGCCAAGGTGGCACTTATTCTCAAAGCTGGAAAACCACCTGAGAGCCCTGTGAGCCATAGGCCGATAAGTTTCTTCAGCAGTGTATAGGTTAGTAAAATATACGAATTAATTCTCAAAAAAAAAATTGCAAATATACGAGTAGTTACCGAATATAGCATACAACTTGACGTACATTTCGGTTTTAGACCTCCCACCAGGTTCTTCGAATTTGTAATTTTGTTAGAAAAAAAACAACAACATGGTATGATGTTTGTGGACATCGAAAAAGTATTTAATTCTATTTCTATATACTCTTAAACAAATATAAAATGTTTATCTACAACGTTCCTCCATTTTTCTGTAAGGCGGTCCAAACCTTTTCGTCAGGTCATATTTTTAAAGTCCTAGTTAGTGGTAACGTTTCAAGTCTAATCTGTGTACCGCAGGGGTCTGTCCTTGGTCCAATTTTGCACAACTAGTTTACGTCTGATTTCCAAAGTTTACCCAAATCTGAAATAGCAATGTTAGCAAATGATACTGCAATACTGACATCACACAAATTTGCTCTTCACTATACGAAATAATCGAGAAAAGCTTCTTGTCTTCCGAACAGATAATTGCAAATGACAATAAACTCGTCCAACTGTGTTGAATGTTTAGGAATGTATCTGGACACCAAATTTACATTCCATGAGCATATTTGGAGAACCTCACAAAAAGTCAATATACTCGTAGAAATGAGGATATTTTATCCTTTATGAACAAAAAAAACTGCTCTGTCCAAAGACAACAAAGTAAGGTAATTTTCCAATCATTACTTCTATATAAATGTCCAGTGTGAGGAAATTGTGCATAGTGCCACATTAAAAAGCAACAAGTGGCTCGAAATAAGCTACTCAAGACGATGCTTAACATTCCATGACACCATTATACTCATATTTGCCTCCCATTCCAGTGTTCTAGGTTCTACGCCACAGTGACACTAAAGACAACAGCAGACAAACTGGCCAGGCGGGGTTCAGCCCCTGATAACCCACAAACAAAAACAGCCAAAATTATTAATAGTCGAGGGCAACATATACCAATACTTTCTCATGAGGGCCAACTAAGGTTGTCGTGGACTAACAAACTGCACCATATCAAGAACAATGTGGCACATTTATAACAAAGTAAAAACAACCGAACTATAGGCTGACCAGATAAGAACGATAGGAAAAAAAATTAAATAAAACAACAACGGCTTTATTTTGAAGCTACGTTCATGCCATTACGAGTATATGTGGAATAACACATCGTTTAAATGGCCGCGTGGGCTTCGCTGGCAGTGCTTCAAGCGGTTGGTCCAATTTTTGATGACTCGGTCCAATGCGTGCCGCGTTATTTCGGCAATAGCTTGTCAAATGTTTGCCTCAAGCTCGCCCAAAGTGGCTGATTTGTTTGCGTAGACTAAGGAATTGACGTAGCCCCCGAGAGAATAATCGAGTGGTGTCAAATCACATGATCGCGGCGGACAATTGATGAATGCTCGCCATGAGATAACCCAGTAGCCAAATTTCTAGTTCACAACTTCGAGCGTCGCTTGTATGGCATGTAGCGCCATCTCGTTGGAACCACACCTCGGATGTATTGATGTTGTCGAGCTTTAACCACAGAAAGTCGGTTAACATCGCTCTATACCTGAGAGGATAACAGTGTCTCCTTGCTCATTTCGAAAAAAATAATGTCCGATGATGCCGCCATGCCATTAACCGCAACAAACAGTCAATATTTGATTGATACTGGGCCGAACACTTGTGGATTGTGTTCGCTCAAATAACGTCAATTTTGCTTGTTGACGTAGCCGCTGAGCCAAAAATTGGCCTCGACCGAGAATATGATTTTTTGGCCAAAATCCGGATCTCTGGCCAACATTTTCACCGCCCAATTAGCGAACTCACGGAGTTGTCTATGGTCGTCTGGCTTAACACACAATCTTATACGGATATGGGCCCAAATCCAACAGCGAAATAAGGCTGACTCTCTGGCGATGCCCAATTCGGTTGATCGGTCCCGAATAGACATTTCTGGGTCTTCTTCGATACTAGCCGCTACGGCGGCAATGTTTTCTTCATTTCGCACCAATCTCGAAAAGAGTACATTCACTCTCAAACTTTTCCACGGTGCGAGGAATTGCATGCACACTGAAGGCTTGATGATGACCGACCTCACGACGAAATTCACGTTGAGTATTCACAATAGAACTGAGCCGGAATAATGATAATGTCTTTTAATAATTTCCGCACGTTTGGCACACGTGAAACGATGCATGATGAAATTGTAAACCGTAGTGAATATTTTGACAGCCGGATGTCATTTGTAACTTTGACAGCTGCTGTCAAACCATTGGAAAAACTATCAGTGCTATCTGATGATCACCCTTTACTAAGCAGATCAAGACAAGACATTGTTGGAGCTATGTATATCCGTAACCAGAGGTCACTGGCCTTCAGAAGGTCATGCAGTCAAGCTAGGTTTACCATATAAAACATTCTGTAGTAGTTGCAGAGATGTACAAAATCAGAAAGAATATCTTACGACTTGCTTTACAAGTGCCCGGTTCTAGTGAAGATGCACAGCGCCTTAGCTAAATACCTGTAGCCCTTCAGGTTTTCTGAAGAGTAATTTAGCAAACAGATCGAAGATCTAATCTTTTCCTAACCACTGCTGGATGTTACTGATTCTAAAAATGCTATCCAAAAAGTAACGCTCGCGGACATCCAAATGGTAGCAAAATAATACAACATGTGCTAATTTGATTTTACCCCTAAAAGACGTCACTTCTAGCAACCTACCCCGTTTTACCCTGTATTCCCAGAGATTATAATTGAAATATTAATGACCGATTCTTGTATGACAGTTTAAATCATTCACCATAATGAAAGGATCCCGAATCGTATCATTATCTTTAGTTAATAGCTGTCCTTTGTATCTACAACTTTATGTGTTGTTTTTCCAAGGAATATTGCTTTTGAATCCAGTGCTGGTGATAACAGAACTGCAAGAAGGATCAAATTACAATAGTTTAGTAGTATTTCTAAATCCAGCCTTTCAAACAATTTTGATCAAACATTTTATTACCCTTTTCGGGCGCAGTTCTTCGAATTTATGAGAGCTACGGGGTTTTTTTGCACTAGGTAGCAAAACGTGGTTCAAATAGTGCATAAAAGTCGATGTTATAATGAATAAGGAGTGCATGTAGCTCGTGATAACAGTCCGAAACGAACCGAAGTGATTTAGTGAGAAAAAAAATAGAAAAATCAGTTCGAAGTGCAAAGCTAATATTTTGTGTCTATCACGTCTCAATTTGACAACACATGAAGATTAAATGTTGCTCAACTAGCCATGGCATGGTATTTAGAAAAATATCGTGAGACTGGGACTACCAGCAGAAAGAAAGGCTCAGTGAGGCCAAAAAAGACGACTCCAGTGGAAGTTCGTTTTTTGGTGCTGTACAGCCGTCGGCAACGGTTCAAGACTTCGGCGGATCTTAAATACGATCTGTGTCGAGCTACAGGCAAAATGATTTCGTCAATGTCCGAGAGGAGAGGACTTGTAAAAGCTGGACTTAGAGCACTCAAGTCAGTACTGAAGCCGGATTTTCCAAAAAGAGTCAGAGAAAAATGATTGCTATGGGCTCAAGAGCATCTTAATTGGACTCAAGATATGTGGAACAATATTATCTTTACCGACGAATCAAAGTTTAAGCTGCATGTTGGTGATGGGGAGATTCTTGCGCGAAGAGAAATAAAGGAGCTCACTCTGAATGCATATTACGGATGCCCCTCAAAACTGAAGATGTGATGGTCTGTGGAAAGGTCTTCCTAGAATCGAAGTCACTGCAGAAGTTTACCTACGGGTTCTGCAAAATGTATTAGAGCCCTCTGCGCTGGAGCTTTTTGGTGACACTTGCAGATTAATTTTTCAACAGGACAATGCTCCTTGCCATACAGCTAAAATTGTAAGTACGAACTTGTTTTTTTTTTTTTAATATGAAAGCCTAACATCAAGCTTTTAAATAAGCTAGAACTTCTATGTCTAGAAATAATATTTGCATTTTTTTTTATTTCTTAGGTTAAAAAGTACTTCGAAGAAAATAATGTCGATATATTAAGTTGTAGGGAGGCCCTACAGTCCAGATCTCAATCCAATTGAGAATATCTGGTCAATAATGAAACTTAAGGTTGAGAAGAAACGTTCAGAGTCAATTGAAAACCTAAAAAATTTACTTATCCGCACCTGGAACACCTTACCTGCTTCCACATGGAAAAACCTATCTGAGTCAATGTCTCGCCGATTTGCAGCTGTAATAAAAGCAAGAGGAGGTCTAAAAAAGTACTAACTAGATAGAGTGTGTTTCTGAGAAGCAATAAAAAAAACAAAAACACAGCACCAATAAAGGATTTTCCTTTAATCTTTAAAAATTAGGCTGGTACCTAAAACAAACATTTTTTGGGGTAACAACTTGTTGATCCAGTGACGGCGGCGTTTGAAAAATTCCAACACTAAATGTATCGTGAAACGATGGAAGCCGCATAAGAAAACAAATCCTCATTTATAAAATATGTAGTTATTCCAACAAATTTGTCAAAATTCGAAAAAAAGAATTTGACCAACATTTTTCGAACGGCACTGTATACCACCTTGATCAAAATGTTCCCAAAAATTTATTCAGAAAATTAAAAATACAAGTTTATTCATCTAAATCTGTATTATCCGCTTTAAAGTAATCCTCATCGACTGCAACACACTTATGCCAGCGCTTGATCCAATCCTCGAAACATTTTTTATATTCGGTTTTCGGTACGTCCATCAGTGCTTCCTGCGATTTTTCCATTACTTCCTCTCGGCTGCTGAAACGCGTTCCCTTACTGGTTTTTTAACTTGACTGAACAGAAAGAAGTCACAGGGAGCCAAATTAGGTGAATTCTTTGGCTGTTTGTTGCATTTTTCGTCAAAAAATTACGAATAATGATGGCACTATGCGACGCGACGGTGCATTTTCATGGTGCAAAATCCACGAGTTTTCTGCCCACAATTCTGGTCTCTGTCGGCGAATTGCTTCACGCAAACGTCTCATAACGCCCAAATAATACTCTGTGTTTACTGTCTGGCCTTCTGGCAAAAATTCATGATGCACTACACCGCGACCGTCGTAATCCATGAAAACCGTGAGCATTTCCTTCTTTTTTGACTGAAAACGACGTGGTTTTTTTGGTCTCGGCTCATTTGGTGGACGCCATTCACTTGCCTGAAGTCTGGATTGCGTGTCGTACTCATAAACCTACATCTCGTCTCCAGTAATGATCCTTTTGATGAATGTGGGATCGGATTCAGCCTCACAAATCATCTCTTTTGCGACGTCAACAGGGTTCTTTTTTGCATGTAATTGAAGTCTTTTGGCACCAACTTTGCTGCTACACAACGGAAACCCAAATTGTCTTGGACGGATCTATAGGCAATGTTTAAGTCTTCCGCTATCTCTCTGATGGTTAATTTGCGGTTATTGACCAACATTCCTTTTACTTCATCAATGTTTTCGTCGGTTTTCGATGTCGATTGTCTGCCACTGCGTTCATCATCTTCGATTGACTCACGACCACTTTTGAACCGCTCGTGCCACTGGTAAACGACCGTTTTCTTTAGAGAATCGTTACCGAAACACTTTTCAAACATTTCCAACGTACGCGCACCATTAAATTCGTTTTTTACGCAAATGTTTAAAGCAAGTTCGTTGTTGCATATTGAAATGCATTTCTAAAATTGTAAAAAATCGCCAACACACACAGAGATACGAGTAGATGTACTCTTGGCTACGTATCTTTTGCAAATGTCCAGCTATGATGCTAAGATTTAGAGGGAATGTCAACAACAGATTTGCCAACTTGACAATAAAAAGAGAACTCAATTCGGAATAAAGGGTGGTATAATCCAAACACATTTGTTTTTAATTCGCTTTGATGTCAATCTGTTAAATTTATTAATTTTCTAACTAATTACCACACCTACAACTACAATTACACAAACACAACACACATACTCGTAGATATAAAAATTAAATATTTAAATCACCTACATAAGGATACAGGAATTCGCAGCTACGCCTTAGTACAAGTCTGTCCGAGACTCCCAGTTGAACCTTTGAGTTTCAATTAGGCAAAAGCGTGATGGTGGTGGTGGCTTGGCAGCTTAATAAGCTGCGCCGAATGCGCATGAATGTGATTATGTGCTGGAGCTGCAATGAGTTTGACTGGATGAGCATGCGCAACTGGAGCTGCAACAATTTTCGCTGGAACTGGATGAGCGAATCCAACTGACACATGATGAGTTTTGGTCACTGGTCCAGGAATTGCACGATATGATGGTGCAATTGGGAGTGGGAGTGGTAATGGAGCTGAGATAATGGGAGCAGGAGCTGGCCACACAGGAGCTGGCGCTGAAAGAATTGGAGCTGGTGCTGGCCACGCAGGAGCTGGGGCTGGCCACACAGGAGCTGGAGCTGGCCACACAGGGGCTGGTGCTGATAGAATTGGAGCTGGAGCTGGCCACCATGGTGCTGGGGCTGATACAACTTGTGGCGCTGGAGCATGCAATATCGGAGCAGCTACTACTGGCGGTGGTAATACTGGTGGTGGCAGCACTGGTTGTGGAACAATATGAGCTGGCAAAACTGGTGGTGGTCCAAAGGCAACTGGTGCTGGTGCAAATTGAAGATGTGGAGCCAAATCGAAATGTCCAACACTTGCGCTAGCAATCGAAGCTAAAGCCAAGATGGCACCTGCCTGGAAAAGTAAGGTCATTAGCTCTTAAAACTCGATTACAGTGTGGAATTTCCTTCAAAACTTACCAATTTTAACAGAGACATTTTGTTTGAATTCAAGCGAGAGTCCTCTAAAGTGAAGAAAAAACCTTAAGCCGTGTACCGCTGGACTTGGTTGCTAATAAAATAAAATTTAATTGTTACTCGATGTTGGGTGCTTGTCGAATGTTATTGAATTATTAATTGCGACCACAATTTATATTAAACACTCAATCAGACAAATTACTCGACTCGATATCGGTCAAACCAAAAACCGTCTGTTCGAAGTTTCACTTTCGTTGCAGGTATGTTCCCATTTTTGGACACCGCATGGCGATGCCCCTTCGTGACTTCTGTTAACCATTTAAAACAAAAACGTGTGTATTTGACTTAACTTCTTTCGACATGTCGCCGCAATGGTCACAATTGTTTTCAATTTGGTTCTCTATTAAGTAATGACTGGGATTGACGTTCAGCGTTTAGGTATAAACGGAAGTTACTGTATACAATTAGAGGTGTTATGGCAGGCTTATGTAATGTATTAGACCGGCTGTAAAAGAAACACCAACTTGAGCTCTGTGGTAATTATTACAATTAACTTTTGGTAAATTTGGTAACCTTGAATTCGTCTTCCAAAATTGTCAGCTCGAAGATGTACCTAATTTATACAATAGATAGATTTGATGCTTGAAGTTAGGAGATCTCTTTAACCTACTTATTCATTTTAATTGGTACTCTAGATTCAGGAACGCCTTAAGCTTGCAATTTTCAGACTGACTATGCTCAAAGACTGCAGCATCCAAAAGCTGTCACTCCAAATTGGCACTACACTTCAGGGGCTAAACAAAAGCAAGAAACCCTAAAATATCAAATTAGGAATTTGGGGTTATATGAAAATTGTAGTAGAGTAAATTAAAATGTTCCAAAAACCAGTTGAGAAGCACTACAATTTTAAGAGAAAGAGTCACAGCCAAGCAGATGTGATGTCATATTCGGTCGCAGCTCAATTCAATGTTGGCCCTTATCACGATTTTTTGTTGTCCAAGTAGACAAACAGGCTCCGCTATAGCCGGTCATAAAGCCGAGTTAAGAAAGGGGAGGAAGACACTCAGATAACTATCAGCAGTATACTGAGCATGACTACAGAAATGTATCTGAATACTCGAGGACCTGAGCAGTACAACTTCGACAACCAGGCAAGGTTGGTTGTATTAGTGCCTTGTCTTGGTAAAACGTCTCTGCGAGGATGGAGCCCACCTATGGGATGGATAGAAAAAAGGAGACAACAATTTATATAGAAAAAGACCCATTGAGGCTGCCATAGGTTGACACCTCATCAGAGGGCCTCCAGTCAAGAGATTATCACCTGTCCACCAAGCGAGGAGTGTGTTAAGGCTAGTACCACGACAAATAACCAGGCAGTAACAAGGGGAAAAGGAAAGCAATGAAGAGGAAGTACTAGATGGCCCTCTTCATTTTAGGCAAGATCCTAGACGGTTAGGGAATAACGTGTAATCAAATGAGAAGACCAATTCTCAGAATTTCCTTAGTGAATACATTGCTGGGTTAGCTAAGACTAGAATGGCTTGAAGCTAAAGCTTATTCCACCAAATAATATTCGAAGGAGACCCAGGACCCGCTTTGGGTTGCACAATGTGAAAATTGATGGGGAAAAGGCTTCTTCAGTTTCCTAAGCTCCACAACCCGGCAGTTCCAATGGATGACTGGACAGTCATTAAGGCGGTGGAACCTCATAAATATTAACACCGGCATTATCCAGGAGCCGTGGGGGAAAGATTCAGCCATAAAGGGGCTTCAAAACAAACAATACGACCTAAACTGCATGAGAGACAACCACCGCCAAAGGAAGTGGAACAACTTACAACCACCATAACAAAGAAGGATGCGACGGCAACACGAGGCATATAGTCTGACCAAGCACAGAAGATAACGAAAAATGTGAGTCACTGTTTTGATTTTCTTTCACCCACTAACCAATCTGTCTGCAATAAGAGCACGACACCAACCTTTGTCTTTCCTAGTACGGAAACATTCAAGGAGTGGGAAGAAGTCGTAGATATTGCACTCAAAACAATCAATGACAATTTTAGGGGCGAAAATTTGAGAACTTCCAATCTGGAGTCACTCTCAGATCACAGATGGATCCTTTACGATTTTAGTGTTAAAGCCGAGACCACTAAATCGTTGGGAAACCCTAAGAGAGTTAATTGGTCAGTTACTTACGACAAAACTCAGAAACATGCCCGAAATAAACGCTGTAACAATCCAGGTAAAGAGTTCCGAGAAGTCAATGGTCGCTGCATACAAAATCTCGTGCCCAGTTAAACGTAGTTCAAAAGTACTTCGCCCATGGTGGAATAACAATCTCTCAAATCTCAGGCAATGGAAACCTTCAAGGACTCCACCAGGCTTAGCAAAATTTAGTCCAAGCAATATTCCAACCCTTCCTTTCTAAGAACATCAGATGGAGCATGGACAGAATCCTCTGCGGAGACCCTGGATCTCCTGGTGAAGACACACTTTCCCGGATGCAGTGATATTAGTACGGAACACGGAAGGTCTCGGCAAGTACAACCTGCATACACAGCAATATCAATTTAATCATCTCAGAGGAAAAAATTTCCTGGGCTATTAACGGCTTCTCCCCGTTCAAGTCTCCCGGGACCGACGGCACACTACCTCTAATGCTACAGAGAACGCAATTCCTAACAATACCTTGGCTACCGCCAATCCACAGAAACTATTTAATACCAAACCACGTATCCTACTCTTGGAGACGTGCTCAAGCGGTGTTTATACCGAAGGTAGGTAAACGCGGGCATGAGTTCTCGAAGAATTTCAGGCCAATTAGTTTAACCTCCTTTGTATCTAAAAGTCTAGAGCGTGTCTTAGACATCCACATGCGAAGCATTCTAGGAAAACTATCGCTCTCCAAATCAAAGCATAATTCAACGGAAGATCCAATGAAGCAGCCCTTCACGAGGTGGTGCGAACAATCTAAAAATTTATACATTGCATAGAATATACCCTTCCCAGACATCTATGTCCGTAACGTACACACTGAAGCTATTCACAAATCTCTGATCGAACTAGGCGTAGAAGAACTTATTAGTCAATCGATAGAATTTATGCTCAGAACAAGAATTATTCAGGCAACACTAGGTAACCGTCACTTAACCAAATAAATATGCCACAGGGCGGTGTTATTTCTCCTCTACTCTCGCTAATGGTTATGAAAAAATTTTTGTAAAGCAAGACAGAGACGAGGTCAAAGTGGTTGCGTATGCGGATGACGTGGTGATGCTAGTGTCAGGAAAGTTTCTTTCCGTGATAAGTGAAATCATGAAGGCTGCTCTAGATGAAGTAAACACCTGGGCCCCAAAATGGGACCTAAGTGTCAACCCGAGAAAATACCTGAATTTACGGTTCCTTTCTGAATGGCAACCGTTCGCATTATCCACCAGCGCTAAGTATCGAGGTATCTTCCAGTTTCCAAAATTTAACATCGAACACAGAGTAAGGAAGGCTTGGGTCGCCTTCTATGCCTGCAGCAAAACTTTTGGAAAGAAGTAGGACTTCAATCAAAGCTGATCTTGCGGTTGTACACAGCCATAGTACGTGACCTACGGGTCACTATTATGGTGGCCTGCGTTAGGCAAAGGCTACAAAATCACGAAATTAAAATGGCTCCTTAGAAAAGCCAGTATGGGCACCACGGGCGCATAGAGGTTGGCCCAAACGGATGCTCTTACGTGCACCGGCATCTTTTGCCTCTCGACCTACACATAAAAAATAGCGCACTTTTCAGCGCAGTCACAGTCAAAGAATCTGGGTGTTGGACTACACGACCTAACGGCTACAACAGCATCCTGGACTCGTTACCAAACGGTGTGATCATGCATCCAACCGACTGCATCACACCCAAACTAAACTTTAACAAAAACACGTAGGATTTTCCAGCAGACCTCAGTGATAGAAAGACGAAGTAGGTAATAAACGGCTTCGACACGGTCATCTATATGAACTCAGAATCACTGAAAATATCATTATCATACGGAACTACTGGCTATCCGTGAGTGAGGTTTGCACGGAGCTCGGGCGTGACACAACGCACAACCTCATCGATACTCAAGCCGCTGTCAAAGCTATTGACTTGGCTACCATATCCTTGAAACTGTTAAAAAAGTGCTGGAACGAGATTGCCCTCTTGGGCGAACGCTTCAGGGTCAGATTGCTCGGTGTTTCAGAGAACAATAACATAAAATGAAACGAGCGTGGCAGATAGGGCTCAGCTCTGCACAGGACCCGCCAAGATATCATCAGAATCCATTTGAGACCACCCGGCCAAACTGACTATCCCATACAACCCACACTGCTGCAGTTCCGGGAACGAAAATGAGAAGGAAACGCTCTCCCGTTGCCTCTGCAAATGTTCGGCACAGCAAGAACCAGACTACGCGCACTTAACCGAAGGGATACGAGATGTAATCCGTTTACTTAACTCCACATCTAGAGATACTGACGGAGAAGTTTGAATCGAGCCAACAACAGCCTTTCTGGAACTTTCCTCTAATGGATCTGGCCGTGCAGGTTGTGCGTATTGCAATAGAGAGTAGAAACAGCGCAAGTTTGGATGTAGATTTGTCATATGAGGATCAGTTTGAAAAAAAATTTTGGGCTTCAGACATCGGAATGAATGACTAATTACAATCTGTATCAAGGCTAACCCCGCCAAAGTAAGTCTGATCTGGATGCATAGTAAGAAATTGGAAAAGGGCGACTCTGATAACGATTGCTTCTACGACCTCCTCCTCCGGACTCATAATCAATGTTCTTAGCACGAAGCTAAGATCATTCTTTGTGATTTTATCGCTTAGTTATCACCACGACTTTTTTGTAGCCGAGGTACAAATTAGAGTAAGCAGGACGACAGAACACCGAGAAAGTAAAGTAAGTCTGTTCTTTTGGAAAAGGCTGACAGAATATTTTTGAATTGTCAATAAGAGTTATCAGTAAGAGATAAGCAGAAAAGCGATTTCTCTGAACGTGGAAAGATTGAGTCACTTCGAGAACATAACACATGAAGCTTGAAATTGTAAAATAAACACTTCGCCGTATTACATGTTATAAAAAGTGTTTACATCTTCGAGAGCCCTGGCGACAACATGGTAAAACCTTATCAGAGTGATCAGTCCATCATCGGTCAGATATTACAATAATTTTAGGACAGAACTTAAAGTAAATTCTGGCTTTCTACATTCAACCAACTACCTATCAAGTCCGTATGTGATAACTGACATAAGAACTCGGCGAAACTTTATATGTTAAAGACGGAGTCCAACGAAGATCGCTCTCGAGGATGGCACCCAAACACTTGATTTCGTTCGAAAAATGAATGGTGATGCCTTTCCGCAAAATATGGGGCAGACCAATAAGTTTTCTCCATCTCGACAAGGGAACAACCGCAAATGAGGAGGTTGGCGGAAATCTTATTTCTGGTGAAAATTCGAATAATCGTTGATCACGTTCAGGGTGCCTAAGCCTTATAGCAGATAGTCGCTAGATATTACGTAGCCAGTCATCAAATATCCTCAATTAGGGCACTATTCACCAGCATTCCTCTTATCCATATCATGCTACTATAACATACGGGAAGGCTACACTGATTATCTCCCAAGGATTTGGCTAGAACCAAATTTTCTTCAAAGTCCCCAGATGCTTGTCTATACCTTTTTACAGAATATCTGGATGTCTGCCATATCGGTGCCAGACGACTTGGAGCCACAAAATCAAGCAACAGATACCATCTACGATGGGTTGTGTTACTCAGCTCCCTTGTAGCTTTAGTAATAGAGGCGTGTTGTGACCCAGTCTCAGACAGATTGCCTGGAAATTGAGTCTGAAGAGAGAAGGTTTTTGTTTTCGACTCATTGTCGATCCATTTGGATACTTTGAACGGCAAACTGCATTCAATGTCATTCTTCAAAATCCGAATTCAAATAGACGGTTACATCCTGTTCGCTGTGATATGTAAGGAATTCAATATTCCTCCAAAACTGTCCCATGTGATCAGTTTAGACGTTTTCTGGTTCTAGGTTCTGGACAGCCTTCTTTCCCTTTTGTTTCCTCGAGGCTTAGGCGTTGACAAACTAACTAGTTTTTCTCGGATTCCACCTGTAATCTCCTTATCGATTCTTTTGGATAGCGTTAATATTGGCTGAGATGACTCCAGGAAATGATTACCTTTCATGTCGCATTTGTAACTGATCCAAAACTTAGCAGCAGCATTAGCATCAGAGCATATGATTAACCCATCTTCCTAGAATCAAAGTATGCAGTGAGTTCGGCTATTGCCTTTGGTGGTGGCAGTAATGGAAAATTACCAAATATGGAAAATAAGCCAACACAACGACGTATTCGTGCCGTTCGAGGAGACTATGCCTGGCCCAATTTTTGTGAACGAGATTCTCTCCGCTTTCCCACACTTTCGATGCGCTCTTCGTTTTCAACCTCAAAAACTGTTTTATCTACGGAAACCGAGGGCCAGCCCTGTTTTCTTAGAAAGACAATATGCAGTGGATACCTCTTATTGTGGGGTGAAAACACATCCCTTGACGCACTTCAGTTCAATTTTCGATGGAGAGGTATGTTTCTTCAAAATATCGTGTTGATGATTCAACGGAATAATATCAAAAAAAAAAGAAAAACACATGTTACAGATGTACAATATACATATACGAGTATATAAGCACAATATCCATGAACAGATTTCCTGTTACAACTTTGGTATGATACAGGAGCACTCCTTGAACTGAACTAATCGTTTTCAAATGAACGTTATAGCCGCAGTTTTCACCTGAATTTCTCGGAGAGATACGACGAACATGTTTTTGCTCTGGTGGTAAAAGACTATCACTGCATGGACATGTACCAACTGTGTGTTGTTTTTCGAAAACTCCATGGACTTACCTGGAATGAAACTACAGTAACGAGAGGAAAAAAACAAAATTCATGGAAAAAAGGACAGAATAACCTCTATTTGCCCCAAAACGAGGCTGTGACCTGTAGCTTATCTAGTATCCATTACTTGCGTAACACAGAATTCTTGCAACATATGGTATAAGGATCGTAAACGTAGTCCAGACTTTGGGTAATAACATTGCTCATATAATTTCTTACCGTTTCTAGGAGTTGTAATTTGATACACAGAAAAATGTTTAATATAAGCGTGTATGAATTTCTTTGAAAACTTTGACAAAAATGAAATTCTTGTGCAAGGCGAACTGTATTACAAGGCAAATCTGAATTGACTTTTTGAAAAGGCGACCGAAATTGAACTGTTTACTTAATCAATCTAATTAATTGGAACTCATTTGATTTTTTTAATACGTAAGTCTCGAGTTGATAGTACGTATTCATTCCTGTACATCACGCTTATCAGCAAACGTTTTGAAACAGAGCAACGCCCAACGTCTTACAGATTTTTGTTGACTTGGAAAAGTTTAAAATGTTTTAACCTAACACAACATCAGCTCTTAGGAAAATTTTGCAAAGCTTGTATAAGAAACTTACATATGTCTTGGCAACAAAACTCAACCGTGACTAGTTTATAACGGGAAAGATAAATTAATTATAAAGTCAACAAATTCACGCAAGAAGTAATTTTAATAGAAAACACATATTTTTAATTAAAAATTATGAATTTTTAATTTATTCATAAATTATACAGTATAGGGTTATGTATGGAATAGCTTATCGGGTAAATGACCTCCACGACCTTGCTGGCATATACGCACTCTTCTGTAGAAAGTTTCCATGACAGCTTTGCATAGATTTAGCTGAATTTCGTTGATTCAGTGCTCAATTTGCACATTCATGACGTGGGTGGTGGTGGGCTTGTTGCCATAAACCTTAGACTTCAAGAAAAACTAAAGAGAAAAGTCCAGCGGCGTTAAATTGCTTGATCTGGGCGGCCAAGTTTGATCACCAAAACGTGAAATTACGCGACCCGAAAATGACTTATTCAGTAAATGAATCGTTTTTTGGGCTGGATAGCACGTGGCACCGTCTTCTTGAAACCACATGGCATTCTCATTCATATCGTGAAATTTAGGTCCAAAAAACTGTATTATTTTATTGCTTCACTAGCCGCATTTTCAAAGAAGAATGGTCCGATGATACCTCCAGCCCAAACCCCGCACCAAATAGTGACTTGTTGTGGATGCATTTGGTTTTCAAAAACCACTCACTCTGCAGCCCCAAATTCGACAATTTTGACTATGAACAAAGCCTTAAAGGTGAAAATGAGACTCATTGTTGAATCGCTTGTTGTTGTTCCTTAACCCATTCAATGAAATCTTTTCGCTGTGCGTGGTCAGTAGGCTTCAGTCAAATCTTTCGTGATAATACACTATAGAGAGCATCGCAAAATGTTCGATCGTTGACCGCGTTGCCGAATTCATGTTACTGTACTCTCAGCAACATTCTCGCGAACTGCTTCGATGTTTTGTATTGAACGACTTGCTGAAGGACGGACAGACTGTCTAAGAACACTAATTGATGCAGTTTCTCTAAATTTTTAAATTAGTCTCTTCGCAGTTGATGAAGTTATGTAAATCACAATTCTATCCATATTTTGTACGAAACTTGCGAACAGTAGCTGCCAAACCTTCGGTATTTTTAAAATATTGATCACAAATGAAAACGCGTTGTTTTTTCGTGTAGTGCTCCTTTTTTGAATAAGCCAGAACTGTGAGCTGTCACGCTATCTTTTTTTTTTCATTGGCAAAACTTTACCACACAAATAGCGCAAAATTCAAAGATTCATCTTTAGCAGTGATCGTTTTTTGAATTCAATGCTGTTGGGATCTTTTACGACTGTAGCCCTTCGAAGCTGATCTTCTGGAGCGGTTCGAGTCTAAGGCAGCTGCTCTGAATGTTCGGACATTCAAAATACCCGTGAGCGCCTTGTGTCAATAGCAATACAATCAATTTGGTTGCCGAATTTTATTTTTTATTTTTTAATTAGCGTGCGCTGTATGTTTGCATACAGCGCGGACGAAGAAAAATTAGGAAGGGAGGAAAGATAGGTACCGATGTATGTTGGTTTTAAATGTTTGAAGGTTATAATGATGAGGAAATAAAGAGCTGCGCAGGGCATTCCATAAGCGAATTGTATGCCTTAAGAATGAATCACGATATTTTAGGGAATGTCCGGAAATGGATTTGAGGGTGTACCCATGATCACCCATAGCGAAATGGGTGTTACGGTTGAAGGTTTCAAGGGGCGGAAAGCTAGTGGCAATTTCTATGGAGCACTGATGGTGGAAATAGCGATAAAACAGAGTGATACACAAGACATTTCGTCAGTGTTCGAGGGCGTCTGTTGACTGAGTGATATTAACATCACCTATGAGTTTTATCGTACGGTTTTGAATTTTATCTAGCAGGTGCAGAGATGTTTTAGGTGCACCTGACTAGATGTGTGCATTGTACTCCAGTTTTGGGCAGGTGAATGCCTTATATATTGACGCCAGTTTAGAAGAGGAAAAGTATTTCTTACGTCGTTTGAGGAAACCTAGACATTTCGCAGCATTTTTGGCAACATCGAATATGTGGTCATTCCAACGTAAGTCATTGACACACATACCGAGAATGGAATGTTTTTCGGTTTCAACGATGCAAGCGCCATCCATGGGCAATGGCTGAGTATTTGAATTTCGCTTTAAGAACAGCAGATAACATTATGTTTTGGAAGCATTAAATTTTGCTCGGTTGATAATTGCCAATTGGTTATGCTGTTTATATCGGAATTTAATGAGCTTAGCATATGCTGCCGTTCCCGTTCTATAGCCAAAGAGCATGAATCCTGGAACTAATATGAAAAGCAGAGAGTGTTGTCATCGGCCAAGGAATATATTGGAATGGAAGTAGCAAACAAGAGATCATTAATGAAAATTAAAAAGACTGTCGGAGACGGAGCCCTGAAGCACACCAGCATTTATTTGGTGAATATTAAACTTGAAACCGTCCAAGACAACTTGAATTGAACGTTCCGAAAGGTAATACCTAATCCATTCAAGAAGATAAGAGTCATCGATCCCAAAAGCACGCATTTTCGACAAAAGAGCCTGGTGCCAAACTTTGTCAAATGCCTGAGAAATATCAAGTGCAACAATCTTGCTTTCGGCAAATTGATGTAGGTTTTGGTTCCCCTTTTCGGTGAGCCAAGTTTCGAGTTTCGAGATTCATGAGCTGACGATTTATCAGCGTTCTTATGACCTTGGAACGGAGGGACGTAAGTGCAATGGGTCTGTAGTAGAAGAAAGAAGATGATCCGCCTGTTTTACGGACGGGCTGTACAAATGCTATTTTCCATATGATCGGGAAGAGTCCTAAAGAGTAGGATTGCTACTGCCCGTGTCGTATGAAGCGCGCTGTTTTTTTTCCAGAAAGGAGAAGTACGCGAGTGCACTGGTTAGCATGTGCACTAGGTGGTGATCGACACGGTTTGTTGAACAAGAGTCAGCCAGGTCACTTTATTGATAGAAGGGTGTGGAAACAGTGTGCTAGATATAGTCAAGTTTCATTCCGCCGCAAAAACAACTGCGTCCATTTCCGAAGGTGGTATTACTAGAGATGCCCTCCTTGCCTAGCTTGGCATTAAAATCTCTTAGAATGCACGTTTATAAGGCTTATGTTGATTAATGTAGTCCCGCCAACAACTTTTTTTTTTAAATAGACTATTTGATCCCCAACCGACAGATGAACTGCCATTAAATGTTGTAGATATATCTGAGCTACCAAGTTGTTATAACTAACATTAACAGTCAGTAACATGCGGGAAAGAAAACACTGTTATTGTAGAATACATAGACAACCAAACAGCGGCCATATCTCTCACTTCGAACACCACCAATTCCAGAGTGGTTAAATACTGCCGCACATCTCTCAACGAGATGGCCAGGCAGCACAAAATCATATTATGTTGAGATCTGCTCGGATGTGCGTCGCAGATGAACTGGGTACACTCTGTTGGCTAGGAATAAATAGTAAAGAGCGTGACAACATCAGACCACTAATGTCCTACGCTAAAAAGTAACACACTCTAATGCTCTCCAAGGGCCGTCATAGATGGACTCATCACGAAAACTCTGAGGCATTTAGAATAATATGGCCCATATTGAGTCCTTAATGATCAAGGGTGTTGACCAACCTAAGGAGACGATCTTTAAATATCACAATAATCAAAAAATAAATGCACTGGATACTATGCCATTGGAAGACACGTTCAGCGGTTGAGATTTCCTCACAGCGATTACTGCAGAAACGTATAGGAAGAGGAATATTTGGCACACTTCCAGAAATTGGGCTGCCTAAATACGTTTCAGAATGCAATACATAGGAACTTACCGCTTTCCGAGATCTTAATAATATCTACTCAACTAAGTTCAACCGGTCGACATTAATAAATTTATTCAGAAATCTCTTTCGTTCCAATTGTTGTTTGGGTATCGCCTACCCAAATGCTCTCTGTGGTATCATAATGGACCTAAAACTGGTCTCAGTGCACCTCAATGAAGACCACTCTAGGCTTACAAACGTTGATCCGGTTTTTCTAACAAATTATAATAAATTTCTCAATATCGGATATTAAACTGCTGAGGTGATTTACATAGGCTTCAAACTGGTCTTTATCAGGGTGTCATTGCGATAGACCATACAAATTGCTATTTATATTTTTTTTAACAATTGTGGGATGAATAAATCTCTAGAGATACAATTGCTTATTTTTCATCAAAGGCAGACGCTCCGGCATTTATCGATTATTTACAATTTAGTCCAATGCAATAGCCTACAATAAATGTTTCATTCATTACAGGGTGCGCAAAAATACAACAAATCTATGCATTTACGATATAAATCCATTTCGTACGTGACCGGAATTGGAGTTCCAATCTAGCACGTCCAACTATGTACGGATTTGGCATAAATTATATAAATAGTCGTAACTCCAAAGAGAATTCCTGTAAAACGGAGGCACAACACAAAAAACAAACCACACGGATGCTCTATTTGAAGTGTGATATACCATATACGAGTACGAGCAGATACTTTAGCTACGAGTATGTGTTTGCGTTTATGCGAGTACTCGTATCTATGAGTAGGTATGTTTGTTTTACAAAAAGCACCGACCTTGAAACTGAAAGTTTGTAGACATTAGAACAACTACGAGTACCTATACAACTGAGCTGAGACTGATCAGCATACAGATAGTGAAAAATAAATTTTTCAAAAATGTTCTTATTTTGCTGGTACTCGTATTTATTTGAGAAGTAAATAGGAACTTGAAATGTTTAAATTTCCATTTACTGCACAGCTTTGTAAACAATTTCGTAGGCATGGTATTTATGAAATTAGCATCTGCTACATACCTACTCGTAGTCTATGAACCAGTTAAGCTGCCTTTCAAATTAAAATAAAAAGTAAATAAAATTATTTAAATGATTGATAATATTTGGGTATTTGCATCTGTGATTTAAATTAATCTGATCCAAAGCAGGTGACATGTGTCACCAATTTTGCAACATACAGGTAACGTAAGTACTTGAGGTAGTTTGGTTCAAGAGATCTCTGTTTACCGTGTGATTTTGGTGAAACGAAAGTGCTTACATAATAAGTCGTGAATTCGTTATCAGAGATTAACCGATGGGAATTGGTTAGCCATATTCATGAAAAAATAATTTCATTGAATACGGTGATAAATAGCCGACATTAAGGCTGTTACTGAACGACCAGAACAATAAGTTATGCGAGTTTGATACATCGACTAATAATAGATATGGAGAGGAATAGTCTGATTTTGTTTTCTGCGTTTCGAGACAATAGGGTGTTTGTTCAGCTCAGTCTTACGCAGACAGAATCAAGAACGAAATTAGGTATTCTCTTGGTATCTCAGCATATATACATATGTTGTATTTCAGATCCAGATCCCTGATAAAAGATTATTTTAAGCTTTATACTGGTTAAAATATTGTATAATGCAGTATTTGTCAGAGATATTTGTATCTTTATTGGTTTATTTTGATGAACATTAATATTTTACTTCAAAGGCAGCTTTCAATTGCCCAGTGCTCTTCGTGAAGATGACCACACCCCGTCCCAGGAACTCGCAATAATATTGGCGAAATGACAAGAAATGTGTTTGTGAGGAAGTACAGGTTTCGATCTATCGAGTTTAACTTAACCTGTCGAGAAAACTGGTGCCATTAGAGACACTGCCGCTGACGTTTTGAGTTTCAACCATCGCCAACAAAAAAAAAACCCTGGTTCGATGATGAATGCAGACAGATGAACCTGGAAAACAGATACACAGAGTAGCCCTGCAGAAAAATAGAACGAACATGACAAAGCTGTGAAGCCCGACCAAGAAAATGGGGAAGGAAATCTTCCATATTTTAGGCAATATTCCGCATATAAAAAGTTATCCTGCCGCTGGGTGCCACACATGACCAAAAACACGAACCCGAGAGCACTTCGAAAGAGTGTTTGGACTTGCTGATGCGCAATCGGGCGGACTTTTGGCGTCGATTGGTAACTGGATTTTGATCTCTCGGACTATTATCTCTTCCCAAACCTCAAAAGATGGCTCATCAAAAAAAATTCAGCTCACGCGAGGAAATCATCGATGCCACGGAGGAGTATTTTGCAGACCTTCCGGAAAATTACTTTTCGGACGTGATCAAGAAGTTGGAAAATCGCTGGAATAAGTGTATCAAACTAAAAGAGGACTATTGAATAATATACAATACAATAAAAAAACATTTAAAAAAAAAAAATTTTAATTCCCAAGGAGGTCACTTTTCACTCCATCTAGTAACCACAGTCAGTTCTGAGAATCTGGAAAGGTCATCTCTGCATACAGGTAAACGGTGGCAAAGAACAGCAAACCACCGTCAGGCAGAATGAACCATTCAACCCGGACAAAAACATATTAACAAGTCCAACAAAACCGAGCTGTTTAGAGAAGAAGATGGTGACTGGATACGGAGGATACAGTTCATTCCCAAAATCTTGGTCAACGAAAGTTTGCCCGAGGAAAGGAACGCCTAAAAACAGTCTCACCGGCGCCCATCAGTATGGTTTTAGGCAAGGAAAGCGCACCATAAATCAAATTTTCATTTATGTCAAGAGCGGATCTTGGAAAAATTACAAGAGTACGAAATCGATAGATACCACCTCTTCATAGACTTCTAAGCCCCATACGGCCGCATCTATAGAAGGGAACAATACAGAGGTATGCCTAGTTCTGTCATGCCTGCCAAACTCATTCAACTATGTAGGACGACAATGGAGAATGCATACTGCTCTGCCAAGCTCTGATTTTTGCAACATCCTTCTTGAAAGAATTGTGCGAAACTCACAAGTCAACTCCAGAGGCATCTCCTTTGAAAAGTGTGCTCATATGTAGACGACATTGACATCTCGAGCTATCACTCGAGCGTTTGCAACTTTTGAAGCAGAAAGGAAGGAAAAACAAGGCATATGCTGTCAATAAAAAGGGGGACATAACATTGACGCCTAGAACAAAGCGTCGAAATAGTCAGCTGCAACTTTGAGGTAGCTACCTTCCTATCACAATCGCACCAGCGCGGAAATCATGTGAAGAATCACTCTTGTTAATCGTTCCATCTTTGGGCTTACAAGGCAATTGAGGAAATTTGCATCAATGAAAAGTGGAGGAGATGTTTCAGCAGCGAACATTACGGGTGTACTGCGATGCGCACCTCGTCAGAAAATCTCGGATAACCCGGCTTAGATAAGTATGTCATCTTGACCGCATGTACCGCAGCATCTCACCCCGGAAAGTTTTCAACTCTAACCCAGAGGGACAACGCAGTAGAGTACAACCTCATGCTAGGCCCCGCAAATACGTTGAAGGGGACGTCAGCCAACTTCGTGTACGCAACTAGAGTCAGCTTGTAAAGGATCACGCTAGCTGGAGAGGAATGCTATCTGAGGCCCTGGTCCATACTGGACTGTAGTGCGATCTTAGTAGGTCAGTTGGCAAGTGTTAGAGGTAACAAACTGTAAATGATGTAAATGCAGTGTTTAGCTAATTTCTGCTTATTCTAATACTATCATTGATCAACTGCTTGACGTGGACACTACACACTCTCTTGTATGACAACATATTACGGATTAAAATACTTTTTTGATGGTTTATGTATAGTTTTTGAGGAGGAGGAAGTCGTGTTATGTTCCTAACAGGCGTTATCTCTAGGAAGATTCCTCCATCTATAACTTTCTCTTCAAACTTTCGCCCTTTGGCGAACCTGGTTATCAGGTTATCTGGGTTATCAGTCTTCTGAGTAGCTAGTGTCATTGGTTATCATGAATGGAAATAAACAGATGCAGATCATTTTAATTGACTTTCCCTATTTTAGGTGTGTAAATTCTTAGACACATTCTATACATATCCCATTCCAATCAGAATTGCAGATGTAAACTGTACTGTGTATCCTTGTCTAGATAGCCTTGGTTTTGCCTAAAAATTCATAACAAACCTAAAATCGTACCATGTTTAAAGTCCTATATGACGAAAATAACTTGTACAACTTTTTGTACAAATCCAGGGCTCATCACATAGAAGGCAATTGAAACCCCAGATGGTTATGCTGTCCAAAGTCTAATAAGCCGATCCACGAACGTTCGTAACAGACTTGGAGGTAGCATTCAGATGGCATGAAGACACCAATTTGGGTATTCTGGCCACCTACAAATAACGTACAGCAAAGACTTCCAGACCGGCTAAATATCCCACAGAAAAATTGAAACATCTCTCAGAGGGAGTGTAGACAATCAATTGCCAAGCGCTCCCAATCACCCAAAAGCATTTAAGGGCTATATATTTACCGTCGCAGTGGAAAATATTTGCGGAAAATGGCGTGAAAGTGACATCTTGGAGTCTGTTGGGAAGGGAAAGTGAGCTCGAATTACGAGAACGTGGAAGTCGCTGGAGAACTATACCAACAAAAACAAAAAGGTGACAGACGTAACTGTAACTGTAACAAAACCGTCAGCAAGGAAGTTCAACAATGAAACTTACAACATTTTAAATATGGCTACAGTTGTGTTCACAGGAAACCGCAGAGAGTCGCGCATTTAAAGAAGTCCTCCATTGAGTGTCAAATGACCTGGATCAAATTACGGTGACCGAACTTCCAATGCGTGACTATTTCTGTTTAAGGAGTTAGGCCACTCTAGAATTTTAAAAAAATCAATTTTTTTATAGTGTTCAACGGTTCCTTAGGACCTCAATAATGATATCCCAAAAGATTATGGCCGGGAAATATCTCGAAGTACTTTTCAAAGTATAGTATTGTACAAGGCCGCCAGGTAAGCAGCGAGCTTAATTTAAATGAAATATGACCTTGAGAGTGTTGGTCATGAAACAGACATCTAGGACAGATCCAGGCGTGCTTTAGGAAGCACCAGGATAGCTGAGGCTAACTTCATTTTTTTGTCTACCGGTTACAGGAGAAGCGGTGAATTTGCGTAAAAGCCTACTTTACCAATCAGCTAATGTATGTAATTGAATCGGTTTTATCATAGCCATGTATGTAGATCCAAAGGACTGTACTCGAAGCCAAACGAACCCAAGGAACCCGTATGACCATACGGGAAAGCCAGTTGGAGCGGACTTATCAGTTTCTTTACTATTTTTAACTGGCCGTTATATTTCCTCGATAACGACGTAGATGCCGCTGCTGATATGATCACAGACACTATTCTCTTTTGAATGAGATCCTTTATCACCCATCGGATGAAGAATATCAAATCAAAAGAAAAGGTTTGGTACAACAAGAAGTAAAGTGGCTGTCAGATTTAATGAAAAGTTTTTCTGGTCTTTCAAGACCAACCCGACAGAGGAAAACCGAAAAAAGTTTAAATGAGTCAAAAATGACTCCAACGTCTTTGAGGCAAAAAATACTACAGCGTCCCAAAGGTGGTAAAAATTTTTAGTCGTTCGTCAAAAATATTAGAAATTCTGCCTCATCCTCCATCCCAACGCTCATTTACAATGACATTCCAGCTGTCAGCAGCAGATTGGACAAGGCCAATCTGTTTGCTGCACACTTTGCGGCCAGCTCAACACTCCCAGATTGCGCTCTGTCACCACCTACACTTGAGTGCGTCGAATCTCTAATGGGGCGAATCCACTTTCGCATTCGTGTAGAAGCAAGAGTACTTAAAGATCTCAACATACATAAATTCGCTGGTCCAGATGGTATATCTCCCCTTCTTCAGAAGAGGTGTTCTTCCACGCTGGCAAAACCACTGCGTTTGCTTTTTCATTAATCCTACTTTAGGACTCTTTTCGAGCAGATGGAAAACAGCATTTGTCCAGCCCGTCCCTAAAAAAAGGCGAATCTTCTTCTCTCTCCTCCTACAAACTCATTGCACTTACGTCCCTTCTTTCCAAGATCATGGAAACGCTGGAAACGCCGTCAGCTCATGAAATATCTCGAAACACGGAAACATCTCAATGACTGGCAATATGGTTTTTGTAGCAACAGGCATGTCTCACCGAAAAGTGAAACCAAAGCGTACATCAATCTGGCGAAAGCAAGATACTCGTAGTTGCACTTGATATTTCTAAGGCATTTGATAGAGTTTGGCATCAGGCTCTTTTGTCAAAAATGCGTGCTTTTGGATCGACGACTCTCTTCTTGAATGGATTGTCTGCTATTTCTAGTCCAATTTATTCCGATGGAACCCTATGCTTTCCATATTCGTTCCCTAACTCACCTCCCTGTTTATCGGCTGTAGAATGTGAACTCCAGCGTACGTTGAGCGCACTATATTCTGATAGTAACAGCATAACTAATTGGGAAACCACTAACAGAGTAGAATTTAATGCTTCCAAAACACATTGCTTTCTGGTGTCGTTAAAGTAAAATTAAAACACCCAGCCATTGTCCATGAGTGGGACTTTCATCGTCGAAACCTAAAAGTGTCCATTTCCGGTATGTGTCCCAATGACAACCTGCGTTGGAGTAACCAAATATTTGATGTCACCCAAAATGCTGCGAAATGTCTAGGGTTCCTCAAGCGTTGCAAGAAATACTTCACCCCTCTGATCGGGCATTCATCCGCCCGGAATTCGAGTACAATTCCTACATCTGGTCAGGTGCGCCGAAAACATCTCTGCACCTGCTTGAT
Organism: Volucella zonaria; assembly: GCA_963966105.1. Taxonomy (NCBI): domain Eukaryota; kingdom Metazoa; phylum Arthropoda; class Insecta; order Diptera; family Syrphidae; genus Volucella; species Volucella zonaria. The sequence goes on along the minus strand of OZ014534.1, from coordinate 77,469,980 downwards.
ATGATTCAAAACCGTACGATAAAATTCATAGGAGATACTATGTAATATCACCCATACAATGGACACCCTCGAACACCGACGTAATGTCTCGTGTTCCACTCTGTTTTATCGCTATTTTCACCACCAGTACTCCATAGAAATCGACAGTAGCATTCCGCCCCTTCAAACTTTTAACCGTAACACCCGTCTCGCTGTGAATGCTCATCAGTATACCCTCAACCCCACTTTCGCACGTACTCTACATTTTGGTGATTCCCTCCTAAGCCGTAAATATCGTGATTTGTTCCTAACAACTCACTTATGGAACGCCCTGCCTAGCTCTACATCATTATAACCTTCAAACATTTAAAACCAACGTCCATCGGCACCTCTCTTTCTTTCGTCCCGGGTTTTGGCTCGCCGGCGCTGCGTGCAACCTATGTTGATTTATAGGTACATCAAGATGAGTACCATTTTAATTTTTCGAAGCAGAATCTTTGTTGTAGTGTTAGGAGTTTTGCAGTTGTCATTTCGAAGTAAAACACCTTGTCCTCGTCTGTTAGAGTGCGAAGGTTTCGCTTATAAATTACACTGCATTATGTGTTTTCAAATGTTGTGCAACACAGTTAGATTAGTTTTTTTTAGGACGTCGTCCTAACTATCACCGTGATTGGTTTTTTCCAAGATTTGACGGGAGTATTCTCGATTATAATGTAGAACACAAAAACTAAAAGATATAAAATGTAATCTATCAGATGAGATCGAAATGTGTAAACAGTTTTCTTCAAATATTCAAATTAAAACTGATTTACATAAGAGTATTCCACCTGTCCGCAACGTGCGCACTTAACTGAAATAACACTTTAGATTTCGAATTATGAATGGAGGATCTATTACATTACATTACACCGCCCCGTCATCGATGGAGTCTTACCGGTATACTATAAGGTAACTTCAGAATATAAAACAGATTAAAATGACTAACAGAGGGGAAAGCCCTTCAAGGGTTATTCCTATTCTTAACACATAATCTTTGGGCTTAATAAATGCAGAAGACCGTAACGAATTTGTAAGAAGGGCCTCGAAAGTGTTACTCTCGTTGTGCTGGGCCTGATCAAAATGTCATATGCAAACCCATCGTGCATGATCTTTTGCACGAAAATGTATCTAACGTATACTGAGACCCGCTGCTGAAAGCAGAAGACCCTTAGAATTGCCCTAAATTATTCTGATAGAACAGGACCAAGTAAACTAATATAAGATAAGAGCATCACAAAATCATATACTCGTATCTATTGTACAAACATAAATAATTATATTTTTGGAGTACAATTTTCCTCCGTCGTAGTTTCCCTAAATTAATCAACCACCAACACACATATGTATGTATGCGTGTGTACGTATGTATATTGAAAATTTCATTCATAAATGAAAAATTCAGAACGCGTTTGTCGCTTCTGAATAAGACTCAAAACTGTTATTCGGTAGATATGAAATGAAGCATGACATACCAGTCGTGATATGATTATACAATTTTTGTTTTCCACTAAAAAAAGATCCTAATTTCTTGCTATAACAAGTGTCATTGCCATGGTAATTGTCTACCTTTTTCTACGTAACAATTGCCGAATATTTTCACCAAATACTCTGCGTGTCATGATTGTCAATGTTTGCTTATAATTTCAGCTATTCGCGATTTTTATTTTATTCAAATTTTGAATTGAATTATTTATATTTGTATTGTTTGAAGCAGAATATCTAAAATCGCAGCTGTATCAAAGATGACAAGCTTCAAGTTTGTGGAGTAGACTGATAGAAAGCCAGAAATTTTGGGTATACCATATCTCTGGTGACGAGATATAAAAAACAATTCGCCTAGGCAATGGTGCATGAACAATATTTAATTTTTAGATCCTTGGAAACTAAGACAGAAACTCTATTTTTTTTAATTAGTTTCAGCAAGATGTCGGCAATATGACAGTTATGGGACCTTACAAGTGAAGGAACCTTTAATGAGTGATTATTTAACATATTTTGAGAAAAAATTGTACGGTGGCGATGTTTAACATTTTGTTAGAAATGATTTAACATTATGAGGCTAGTAGGTACCTCAGATAGTAGCAATATTTTTCTAAGCAAGACTTACATATATCTGAAGAGCTTTACATACCTGGTAGGGGCATAAATACTGTTACACAGAAAAATCAGCGCCAAATGAAAACGAATTAATATTTAAAAAAATGTTTTCTTTGTTTTTATTGGGTTATTCAATGGCTACAAATCTTAGAACAACTTATTCGAAATGACTTCCATTTGCCTTCCAGTACGACTTAAGACGATGTGGCTATTTATCGATTGCGAGACGCACTTCATACACGGGGAAATTGTGCACTGCATGGACAAGGGCTCGCTTCAATGACTCAATATTTGAGTATCGAGTAAAGCAAGCCATGCCCTCTTATACGGACCAAAACTTGTAATCCAACGGATTGAGCTCTGGACTACCAGCTGGCCAATCATCCGTTGATAAGAAGTCTGGAACGTTATTTTTGAGCCACAGTTGAGTCGTTTTTGAGTTGGAGCAGAGTCTTGCTGGAAAGTCCATGTCTTGTTGTTGACTATTGATTGGTTGAGAGACTTCACTTTGGCCGATGTTTTCACTCCTTTCTCACAAAAATGGAGCTTGGTAACGCCAATGTAGCACACCCCCCACCATACCACTACAGACGTGGGATAGTGGCCTCTTTAAACCCTCGGAATGAGTTGGGATGCTTCTCTGGATGACCGGGCATACACACGATCGTTCTGCTTATTGAACAATTCTTCTACGGTGAAGATTTTCTCGTCAGTGAATAGAATTTGCCTGTGAGCGTTCTTCGCGTACCGGCTGAGTAACGCTTTCGATCTTTGCTTGCGTTTTTCCTTCAATGCGGCCGTGAGCAGGTGTCCAGTGTGTCGCTTATATGCGCTGAGTCCTAAATCTTATTTGATAATGCGAGACATGGATTTTTGCGAAATTTGCATTTCCCACGACAAGATCTTCTGTCTTCGCAGCGGTTTTCGGTCGATTCGTTTCTTCACGGCTTTGATCGCTTTCGGAGTTCTCATATAGTAGTGCGCGGACGGCCGGATCTTTGACGCTCTTGTGCTCCACCAGTATCCTCAAACAACTTCACAGCACAATACACAAAATTGCGAGTAATTCCAAGCGGTCGCAACGTCCTAAAGATATCGCCTTTTTCCATGTTGCATTTAAGTAAGCCAACTACAACAATACGATTTTCGATGTCGCCCCATTCCATGATTGTAAGCAATTAATGTCAAAAACTGTCAAATCGCAATCAACACGAAATGGATGCGCCCAGTGTTGTATTCGTAATGAGTGAGTTCAGTTGTGTACCAGTTTTTATGACTTGACTAGGTAGAGAAGACAGGCAGCCATTTCATCACATTCCGGTGCAAGAGCTACATTCTGCAAACTTAGAGAAACAGGCCACGGCAAGATTCTATCCTTTATTCAGTTCGTCTATCGTTCCAATCTTGGTAATTTTTTTGCCTTGTTGTTATCTGCAGCATCCATGACAGCCAGTTTCGACAATCGACCCGATTTACGAACTTGGCGTCATCTTGTTTAGGGTTTTAGAGGAATTCTGTGGCAGTTTTATTGTCTTAAAGGCGGCTTTCGATATGCCCGATGAGGTGGGCTTATCTCCAAACTTTTTAGGTGACCTCATATCAGTCACAGTGCAACGACGAACTTGATTGGATCCTGATGGCAGACTTGATTGTTTCGGAGTTGGTGCATTCGCCACAATGGCTTAGTCACGCCGACTTTTTTGATTTTTTGATTTGGCGATGCTTCGACCACTGAAGTAGAGCAAGCATTCGGGTAGCCCTTGGAGGTAACCAACTTCATCTTAGGAGTACTTGTGGTGGAGTTACATTTGCTGGGATCTTCAGTAGGAGAATCAACAGTGGTGGTAACAATCATTAGAGCGACTTTTTTCACCGGAATCGTCATTTCCATTGGACCACTGGCTTTCACAAATCGACTCTGTTGAATTTCAGTTTCATAGCATTCAAGCTGATGCCGCCAATCTGCATTCGAGTTGGGAGTTATGAAGGATGGTGCTGGTATTGTTATGGGTCTCCAAAGCCATTGATTTACTACATTTGATTGTGCTTGGCAACAGTGTCGTAAAATGTACGAAGGGCCATTGGTGCACTGGATGTACCAGATGTGGCAGGTTAGAGTTCTACATTCATTGCCTTTCAAATTCGAATTTGGAGGCGCTGGAGCAACAGATTGAGTAACTTTTTTAGGTATGTCAACGATTGGCTTTGGCGACGTCCGTAAATCTGGCTCAGTTCTGGTGCGCCGTCAGTTTGATACTCTGATGCAATAATAGAAGGACATTGCTTTGGCGGAATGGGAGTACTCATAACCACAATATATGTGGGATTTGCGGTGCCATTGGATGAACCAGTATTGAGATTTTCTTGAACGACGTTTACATTTTAATTGAAGAAAAGGCGCCAAATGAAGACTTTTGGTAGAGCGATTTCAGGTGAATCGTAGGGGTGAGTTTTGCCAGATATGTATGTTTAAGTCGGGTTGTTTAATTTGCGAATGTGGTTCTTCATTGTTTGGTACGTCTTGTTGCCGTTGTTGATCTTCATTTTCTGTATTCTCACGCTCTTCGCGTACTTCAGTCTTTTTCAGATCAATGTCGAACGTTCCCTGCATCTGAATAGGTTGCGGAGGCGGTTTAATAGAGTCTATTTTGTCGATCGTCCCACTTGCCTTTATGTTGCTTAAACTTTTGTGCAATTTATTCGCCTCGGCTTTCTTGGTATCATTTGCAGAATTCTTGATGACTTGCTTTAGGTTCTTTATTAATTAGTCAATCTCCTAATTACTGTAATTCTCCGCTTTGTGCTGTTGGAGTTTCTCCTTTAGGGACTCCAAGCGCGTGGAATTTTTGGTGATAACAAGTAAAGCCGGCTTTTCGGCAGACGTATCGCTCCATGGCATCGGTTTGCTGCTCACAATTGGAGAGAGAATCTCTTCAAGGATGGGAATCTTCATCATTTCCAAGCTGTTGTCTATATCCGTCTCCGAGTCGACACAGTTTGGCTTCATGCCATCAGATCATTACAGGAATCATCTAACACTTTTGTAGAATCCAGACGCAAATGTGAGAAGTGATCGGTAAGATTTTCTGGCTCTGAAAAGACAGGCGAAAGTTAACTGCTATTCTCATCCTCCTCGAACGGCTTAGAGGTGAGTTTGTCGTGGAATTGGTTGAATTAAATTTTAGCAAACTCTTACGGGAATCCATTACCTTTTGCGAGCGAACTGTATGACTCAGTTTTATGCTCGACCGTCCTCGGACAAGCTATAAGCTGTGTTGTCCGTAATAAAGGCAATGCATACAATTTTTGAACTGTCCTTACGCGATGTAAAGGTACTATACTTACATGGCGAATCGATTCAACACTCGATGCAGAACTGATAGGCTCACCGAATCTAGACGAATGCACTTGGAGTTTACTGAACTCTTCTTCTGCCTTTTCTACTTTCATGCTATCTTCACTAATACAAATGAGGTTCCCGGCTATCACTTTAGACTGCCTACTTTACGATGCCCTAGTTTCCGGCTGAACAAATGCCTATCTTGAGATCACCTCGAAAGAATCGTCTGGACCGCTGTCCTGTTTTTGTACACAGCCAAGGGGATTGTTCTCAGAACTTTCACGACCTTCGCTTGCTGTAATTGATACAAAAGGAATCGTTGGTGTGTAAGTCAAGATGTTGGACTGATAGGAAGTTGCAATTGGTGAGGAAACCTCATCGTCAGCACTGAGATGGATGAGATTCGTCACTGTAGTTTTGTCATATCCCATGATTTTTACTGGGCCGAGGCAAATTGACTTGAAATCTTGGCAATTTTACTGCATAAACCGGTGTAAATCTGTGAAATTTCATTTTCTTAATAGCTTCGTGATGATGCATACTGGATAACCAATCGGACTTTAACGGATTCCTCCAGGGATTAATTCAGCACCATGTCGGTGGTCAATTTATTGGTCCATTACGTGATATATGTATCTGAGTGTTCAGTAGGCCAATGGTTTCATGGGGAGTATTGTACTTAATGCCATCATGCTGCAACCACATGTCACACGGATCAATATCGTCCATACTTTTGAAGGACTAATAATCATTATTCGTAAACGTAGCCAATTTTTACGTTAGCTCTGGCCTTATTTTTAGATAAAAAAAAACACCGATGAGGATGAGTATTTAAATTAGATTTAGGTGACATATAGGGAATAAAAACCAAACAAAAAAGAAATACAGGTCAGATGAAAAATCCTATGCCTTGGTCTGGCTTTATTAAATGTTTTTTGTAGGTGTATGGAAATTCCGATAGGGTTATCTGTCAAACCAGCAGTCAGACCGGTCACGCGTCTTTGACAATTATGCTGAGTATACTCGTTCTTAGACAAATTACCATGCAAAGACTTACATCCGACCAACGTTTAGAAATCGTAGAATTTTTTTTCCAAAATTCGCGTTCTGTTCCCCAAATTTATAAAGCATTACACCCAATGCAATACTATGGATCTCTGCAATACTCGGCCTCTGCCCGTCCACTACGTGGAGATTTTGTCTACACCAGTGTACGATCCAACTAGTGCAGCAATTAAAGCCAATGGACCATCGTTTGAGTCGTACGTTCGGCGAATTGGTTTAAAGTCAACTGGAAGTTGAACAGAATTTTTACCGTGACATCATCTTCAGTGATCAGGTTCATTTCCAAACCTGCACCAGATGCGCTGTCATATGACATCTTCAGTTTAGTACTTGAGCAGATAGTACGACGAGCAAAAGTCAACAGGGATGATACAATTTTCTACAAGTCCATCCAGCTTCTGGGATACGCGGTTGACATTGATATAATCACACGTTCCCAGCATACCGTGATTGAAACCTTTACGGCAATTGAAGAAGAAAAAACGAAATACTCGTATATGCTGTGGACTAAAAACCTTAATATCGAACATCACCTAGGACAAAATGTCACTATCGACAGCTACAACTTTGACTTAGTCAAGAAGTTCACCTACCTCGGCGCATATGTTAACTCCACAAACGATATAATTGTGCAGATTCGAGAAAGAGTAACCCAAGGCAACCCCTGCTACTTCGGTCTGTCGAAACAACTTGGGTCAAAAATCCTAACGCAAAGAGTCAAAACCATGCTCTACAATGCGTTAATCTTAAAAGTCCTGCTGTACGGAGTCGAAAGTTAGACAGTGGAATAAGTCTTCGGTTTATTTGACATTTGAAATAAAAATCCTCGAATATTTGGTCCAGTCAGAAAGGATGGCGTATGTAGAAGAAGACACAACCGCGAACTCTATGAACTATACAAAGATGTTGACATAATACGGCCACATCGATCGGATGGACGATAATGCTCCAGGTACCACCAAGTTCGAGAAGAAAAGGAAGACCGAACCTCCGGTTTAAGGATCACGCAATTGCGGATATAGGGCAGCTTGGTCTTTCCAACTGGAGACCATATGGATGGAAAGTAACAGGTGTTCAGGCATTGACCTTCTAAGGGTTGCCAGCCTGATAAGCAAGCAACACATGCAAAACACTCCGCGGTGTTGTCATCACTCTCAAACAAGCATCGCAGCATGTTGCGAAATTGGTGTCCAGCACGCTTAAGTGCTTTGCAAAATCGAAGTACCCCATTACGCCAGTAAGAGGTCCACAGTCTTTCCTACTGAGGGACAACAGGAAATTCGCCGACCTCTTAGAGACATGGGAAAGCATTCGTTTCGGAGATACCGCACAGTAGGCAAGATTTAGAGCCGTTGATTGAAGATCCAAATACATTCATTTCCTGGCTCAGATTCTGGCCCAAACCATTCGTGGACACGGTGAAAAACGATGTTGCGCTTTGGCAGCAGCAGGACCTCTGGTATCATACTCGTAGCAAGGTTATCAAAACTTCAGTGCATATTTTACGAAAGACAAATTTATAAATGGAAGATGCCTATAAAACTTCAGGCATCAAGGGTATTCTGAAGTGCGTTTAGAGCAAAGCCAGGAGTGCCAGGTAGTTAAAGTCCCCATGCAGCCGTGGTAGACCCTCCATTGGTAAATACAGCAGTAGTGATATATTTACTTGAAAATTTAGTTAGTCAAAACTGTGTACATCCGAAGGACACTCCTCGGTGACGAGCCCCATGTCTTGCAAGAAAGTAGACAGGGCCTTGTAGGTTTTTGATGCGAAATGTCAATTCCAAATCTCGGTACTCAGGATGCTCAAAATACTTAGCTACGCTTGAAAAACCGATGGCGATGCATGAAAGTCCATAATGAGAGCCATTTCAAATGGATATACTCGTATGTAACTGCGAACTGTTTATCCCCAAACCAGGCAACAAGCAGAGGGAACTACCTAAATCTTATCGGCCTATAAGCTTGACATCGTTTTATCTGAAAACAATGGAAAGAAGTATTGACGTCCATATCAGAGAAACCTTATAAATTGGGTTGCCTCTGCACTCATGTCAATACGCCTATCGGAGAGGCAAATCGATGGAAGGTGTTCTGATGAAGCCAACAGCTGAAATCAAAAGCTCATTCCGCTGTAAAGAAATTGAACTTTGCCCATTTCTTAACATAGAAAGTGCTTTCTACAATGCTGGATGTGACTCCGTATCAAATGCTTTGTTCCATATAAACATCGATCAACCTACCATTAACTGGGCCAAGGCGATGCTTGAAAGCCGGAATATTACTACTTAATCAGGATCGAATTCGATATCAGTATCAGCTTTTCGCAGGGAGGCGTATTATCGCCCCTTCTGTAGTCTTGGGTCATCGATGATCTGCTTAACAAATTAAGTAAGTTAGGCTACAATACAATTGGTTATGCTGATGACCTAGTTTTCATCATTAGGGGCAGGGAGACTAACGAGGTCACTGGACGTATGCTAACCGCCCTTAAGACAGTCATAGACTGGTGACCCTGAGAGAATTTCTCCATAAACCCAAATAAAGCTGCCATAGTTCCTTTCACCAAAAGAAGAAACATAAACCTAGGTGTAGTTTCACTTAACGATACAATCGTGTCAAAGATCTAACAGTAATCCTGGGCAAAAGACTCAGCTGAAATTCTCACTTAAACAACAAAATAACTATAGCAACCATCGCTTTGCGGGCCTGCCGTCACATATATGGCAGCTCATGGGGGGATCTCTCCAAAGATCACTCACCGGATTTATACAATGATGGTCAGACCCATCATAACATATGCTTCTATAGTATGCTGGACTTAAGTCACGCAAAAGACCGACATTTTAAAGAGTACAGCGTCTTGAATGTCTGAGCATTTGTGGAGCCTCTCGGACCTGCCCTACAACTACGATAGAAGTAATAATAGGACTACCGCTCCTACACTTCTATATAAACAAAGGCCCATTACGTAGCACAGCAAGTCTGGTACAAATTGAGGAGTTAAGTCTTAGTGAACACCCGGGCTAAGGACCCAGATATGATCTGCGCGGTAACAGACCACCTTCAAAAAACATTATGCTTCAATAAAGGCTTCTCCACTTGGATTCCCAGCAAAGAAGCATGGGTTAACAATACCCCACAGAACAGCCATAAAGGCATAAAGTGGTATACGGATGGTTCTAAAATGGAATTGGGAGTTGGAGCTCGAATACACGGACCTAACCTAAATACGTATAACTATAGTATGGGCAAAAGTCCCAGTGTATTTAGGCAGAACTCGACGCCATTTAAGTATGTGCCAACCATATTTCCAACTCTGGTATCAAAGGTGCAAACATTCATATATTCACGGAGAGTCAAGCAGCTATAAATGGCCTTACCTCACACACCATTAAATCCAAATCAATCACGTATTACTTCAAAGACATCCAAAAACTAAGCTCTAAGAACAAAGCTAAACTGCGGTGGGCTCTTAGTTATAGGGGCATTGATGGGAATGAAAAGGCCAACGAACTGGCCAGAAAGGGCTTAGAAATCCCCTTTAATGGACCTGAAACCTTCTGCTGCACTCCAAATATACAATATACAAGGTGGCGCAAAATTAAACACCATATCGGAAGATGGTATAATTTTTGCAAATGATGTCGTACGTTAATCATTTTTGATATTTGTGAACTAGATAGCTGCAGTATACAGACAGACAAGCAATTGAGCGCTATATTCCACAAGATCGTGGAATAATTGTGTCGATGTTTTTGACCAATAATCGGTCGATGGCGTTAGCGCAGCGTGAATTTCTTTCCAAATCGTGTCGCGCCAACTGGGCGAACCCTCCAGCGCTTCGCTACTCGACTCGAACAGAGTGGAATTACAGGAGACCATGCAGGGTGCGGTCGTCACCGGACTGGTCGTTCGGCCGAGAATATCGTGGCTGTGGCTGCCAATGTCGCTGAGAACGAAGAAACATCAACCAGACAGGCCACGCAATTGGGCATCACCAGACGGACCCTACAGCGAATTTTAGTGAAAGACTTACACATGTTCACGCACAAAGTGCAAACACTGTATCAGTTAATGCCTCCTGACCGTCAGTCGCGTGTGAATTACTGTAAAGCTATCCTCAATTTCAACAACGAAGAGGACGAATTTGTGTCGGAAATCAACATGAGCGACGAAGCGCATTTCCACTTAAGCAGTTACGTCAATAAGCAAAATCTTCGTTTCTGGGGCACTGAAAATCCGCATGTGGTGCACGAAGAGCCGTCACATCCACTTAGAGTCACTGTAAAATGCGGCGTTCACGCGAGAGGAGTGATTGGGCTGTATTTTTTTATGGGCGCCATCAGCAATACGGTCACTTTTGCTGGCGAACGCTACAGGGCCATGATAAACGTCGCCTTACTGACGGAATTGAATGAGCGGGGCTTGGTGAACATATGGTTTCAACAAGACGGTGCAATCGCACACACAGCACGAGTCACAATGGATATTGTGAAGCAAGTGTTTACTGGTCGCGTAATCTCCAGTTTTGGCTATTTGGCATGGCCAGCAAGATCACCCGATTTAACCATCCCAGACTACTTTCTTTGGGGCTACTTGAAGTCGCGGATTTATGCCAACATGCCTCAGACAATTGCAGTCTTTAAGGAGAATATTCAACAGGAATGCGAACAGTTATCACCGGAAATCTTACGAAAAGTCATGGAAAATGCGATAAAACGGGCACAAATGTGTATTAACACTGGCGTCTAACGGCAGCCACTTGGCGGATATCATCTTTTCCACTTCAGAGAAACAATTGTAAAGGTCAGGTAAAGATTTCCATCAATAAAAATCATTTTTTATTTAGTAGAAAAGTGATTCAAAAACAAAATAGGATGATTAACTTTGCGCCACCTTGTAGCTATTATTAGCTGGGAGCATTCTAGATGCATCTCATATTGAGAGAATAGCTCAGATCTAAGACAGGCCATACGAACCATCCTGCTCTTCAAAAAAATGCCAATAGATGTCTAAATCTAAGTCGGCACCATATCAAAAACTTAGTAGGTTACCTCACAGGATATCACGGTTTAAGATATCACCTCAACAAAATGAATCTAGCTAACTCTCCGGAGTACCGACTTTGTCTTGAAGAAGACGAAACAGCTGAACACATCTTATGTGAATGTTCAGCCATAGACGGAAGATTTTCTTCAGGAAACAATTCGGCTCCAACAAACTAATGTATTCCTCTGCTAGTAGTGTTATCAACCTACTAGCCTAACTACAGTTCTAATTAAATGGTACAAAAGATCTTTTAGGTCAGCGTGTCTTACTTCACATTTGGCGAGACGGGAAATTAAAAAAAAAAACTGCAAACTCTACAAACTCCAAATAAAATCCAAATGCAATACATCAATGGAACCAGTTGACCAAAAGTATGTTTATAAAGTTATCACGAATATCAGGTTGCTGCACTAGGGTAATTAGCATCGCCATGTACGAGACCAAAACAGATGGAGTGCGGTGATTCAAAACTATGTCCACTTAATAGTGAAAGTTTAACGACAAGCAGTAAAATGTCCCGCAGTGATCCTTGCCCATATAATATAATGACTTCCATTCAAACTCGATGAGTGGGTAACGCGGTTTTCGGGCTAGAGATGTATGTAATTGGAATAAACTATTTATGACACGTTCCCACCCTTAGGAATTTTGAGACTTTTCGCATTTGTTCGTAATTTTGCTACACAATAACAAAATGATAACAGATTTCGTTCAATCGACACAACGATCTATAACCAAATTTATTTTATAGTAATTTTCAGCATTCTTATCATTAAATTATTTTTTTAAGAAATATAAAATATATTTTATTTTTAACCTTAACTTCATTATCTCCAACAATATGAAGTGCCTAGTACATTTGGATTAACCAGCTGCTATTGTCGAAGATTTGAAAATATGTTATCAGTTCATAACTAGAAAGTTTATCAGCCCATTGCCAATGTCAAAAATCAAAAAAAAATAATCTATTATCAATTTTAGTTGACAGCAAATTAGTTAGATTACGATAATTAAAATAAAATAAATTCAATGGATTATCTTCAATTCATTAATTTATATCACTGGCCTTTTATCAGTCTCTTTAAAGTGTCTAGCACTACCAAACCGCCTTCTCCACTTTTAGTTGTTATTTTCCTCTATTTGCTTATTGTTAATTTTTTTTTTTTAGATTTTAGTTGAGTATAGAAAAAAGTTTGACAATTGCGTATATCGTTTTGTATTTTTATTAGTATTTACCTGTTCAATATATTTGCATGTAACTTATCACAGGACATCACTTATTTCACAGAAATATCCCTCGAATCATGTTCATTTCTAAATCACAGACACTTTCCTTAACATCAAGAGAGTCGTCTTCCAAATCATCTTTCAATATCCGTATCTTTTGTGAAACTGCCTTCACTTTTGTTAAACATTTTATCAGCAACCTCAAATCAAACTTTATGCACTACACCTTTTTTTTTTTGCTTTTTTGCAGTCAGCTAAAGCATCTAGCTGTTGTATAACTCTTACAAACAAGTAAATCAGCTTCTAATACTGCAGGTGTTCGGACGCCTACTTAAAAGCCTCATCACATCTCAAAATTGACCACCGAATTCACAAAACGCCACCAGGAATTCAAATGAAGACGCAGTCCGGCAATCAGCTGTTGTGACCCGGCCATTCAAGACGTGTAAATCTTGAAATGAAACTCGATTCGAACATCGTTTTCACATCACGTTTTCATGCAAATAGCAGAATAGCTGAATGAATGAAAAGAGATTGTCAAAAATGTATCAAAGCTCGAAAAACCACTTACTATTTAAGGTGGACAGATATCCGGTTAAGGTGTATTCCACTTTGATTCCATCAGTAGCCAGCAGCAATTTCTTTACTTCCAACGCAATCACAGAAAACACATTCCTTCAACATGTTCAGATATGTAAGTTTTGAAAATCCATCTTATCATCAAAGTCAAAAATAATGAAGTCGATTTACTCTCAACAGATCACCGTCTTACTAGCATTTGTCGCCTGCATTTCAGCCAAACCTGGTATCTTAACACCGATCTCATATAGTTCTCCATTGTTTGCGAGTACCTCACAGTTGGATATTCGTAATGGATTAAGCGGCGCCTACGCCACATCATTGGGATACAGCTCACCTTTGGCTGCTAGAGTTGCAGCCTCACCATTTGCCTACGCAGCCCCAGTGGCAAGATTTGCCTCTCCGGCTATCAGTTTCGGTGCTCCAGTGGCGAAGTATGCCTCGCCACTTGCTGCTGCTGCATATGCTGCACCATATTCTGCCTCATATGGACCATTTGCTGCTTCACCATATGCCAGTGCTTTTGGAGCTCCATATGCACTTGCTGCCCCTGCGGCTGGTCCTATTCTACTATAAATCAGTAATGACACAAAATAAATGGGAGTTGTGAACTTTGCTTGTAGTTTAATTTATTAAGATATTTAAATGTGACTTAACAATAAATTATTTAACTGTATACGAGTACATGTCTGGTTTGCTTTTAGTAATTTAAAAGGTGTAGCTTTTAATCATTCTTTCATGTTTTATGTTCCTGCATAAACTAGGTAAGGCAGTGATTTCAATTGCAAAAAGTAAGTGTTATCATGTGTCCATCGAAATAATGAGAATCACAAAGACGGGGTATTTCTAAAATATTGGATTTGTATGTAAAAAACCGTGCCTCAAGTTCTTCAGGAAAATGTCAATAATGTTAGCTACGAGAGTAGTACCAGCAGTACCCCACCTGACGTATAGGCCATCTTTTGTTTAATAAGAATAATTATTGTAGAAAGTACCAACTTTATAAAGCTTAACTTTGAAGTTTGACGACGCTATGTTGTTTAGTATTTTTTCGGCAGCCATCAATAGTGAACGCTCTCAATGAATTTTTAAATATAGAAAATTTGGCCATTGTTATGTGATACAATACTTTCATTTGAAAGGTCTCAATCCAATCAACATCAAAACGGAACTGGGTTCTAATCTGGGGGAGTCTGCCCTTTCGTTTACAACAATAAAATATTGAGTGGCAGAGTTTTAACGAGGGCGTACGAGTTGCCAAGATGAACATCCCAGTGGCCGACTAGCAGGTATGGTAGGCATTTCAAAAAGCGCTGTACATTTCGCATGCTGGCTGAAAAATGCTGTAGAGTATCGGCACAAAATTTTTAGGGACGCTCTGAATGTTTCTGTCTCTGTTAATGAAATCCAAAACTGTTATGTTAAACGCATCAACAATATAAATGCAGCTTCGAATCCTAATGAGACTAAAAGAAATATTTTATGTATCCATCTATCCTCTATTGAAGTCAAGCAGAAGATAATAAACTTCAATATTTAGTGATCGTAGCAGCAGAAGTATATTTATTAATCATTATTTCACGAAACATACTAGGACGTTTTTTATAGCAGCGAAAAAAGTTAAAATAGTAAAACAATATCAATACTTATGGTTTAGTAAATCTCAAATTTTGATGAGAAAGGTTGATAATGGTAAGGTTGTCGTTAGAAGATCCTTCGACGACTTAACAACAATTTGAAAATTAACATTATGAATAATAGGTATGATCCTATAAACGACAACACTACCATTAAAACCATTAAAAGTATCTATGGGTATGTTTTATTCTAATTCTAAGAATGAAATACCAGTTTTCATTGTTCATCAAAACATTAGAAGCATACGACAAAATTTTGATTTGCTGCTCTATAATATTGAAGGCTTTGTGAATTTGCCAGACTTTATTTTTTTGTCCGAGATATAGATTTATTCATGCGAAAAAGAAGACTGCAAAATTCCAAACTAAGAGTTTTACGCTAACACTAATGATGAGTAGGCGTATTCGTCAGTAATTCGTGTTTGCGTAGTGATGAGTTTAAGGTTGACTGTTATATGTAGTTTGAATATAAATTCGATTAGCCCAAAGAGTTTCGTCAAAAATTTAAATCCTTTCCTCGACGATACATCTTTAAAACTCCTTAGAGTTGGTGGGCGTTTGCAGAACGCAGACATTCCTTACTCTACCAAATGTCCTATTCTTCTTCCCAAATCCCACCCTTTTATTTATAATCTTGTTTTTTATTTACATAGAGAAAACTATCATGCAGGACCACAAACTCTAATTGACATTATACGGCAACGATTTTGGGTACTTGACGTAAGAAGACTGGTGAAGAAGGTGATTAACAGATGCGTTCACTGCTTCAGGTATCGGCCCAAGTTGATGACACAAATTATGGGAAATTTGCAATCGGACCGAGTGCAACCAGCCAGGCCATTCCTGAAGACTGGAGTTGATTTCTATGGGCCATTCTATGTTACACAAAAACTTCGTGGCCAACGTATCTGCAAGGCTTACGTTGCAGTTTTTGTCTGCTTTGTGCTCAAAGCGGTTCAATTGGAGATTGTCTCAGACTTAAGAAGTCAAGGTTTCATTGTTGCCCGGAGAGGACTATGCCGAGAACTTTTCTGTGACAATGCAACCAATTTTGTTGGAGCACGAAACGAGCTGAAGGAGTTTAAAGATCAGTTCCTGCAACAGCAAAAACAAGATGCAATCGCTGCTTGGTATACCGGAGAACATATAAATTTTCATCACATCCCGCCTCGAAGGCCTCATTTTGGAGGACTTTGGTAGGCCACTGTAAAATCCGCGAAAGCTCATTTGTTGCGAACGTTGGGTCAAACCAGTTTGACGTTTGAAGAGCTCACTACAGTAGTGACAGAAGTTGAAGCTATTTTAAACTCTCAACCAATCTGCCAGATGTCTAGTGATCCTTGTGATGAGCGAGTTCTAACACCCGGGCATTTCTCGATCGGAGATCCTCTGAATGCCATTCCAGGACCTTCACTGGAATATCAAAAGATACCCTGTTTGAAGAGGTGGAGGCGGCTGGCTCAAATTAAACATCATTTCTGGAGCCGATGGACGAAAACGTATCTCTTAGTGTTGCAGCGAAGGGCTAAGTGGAAGTCGTCATCCGAAAATGTACAAATTGGAACAATCGTCCTTATTTCTGAAGAAAATACATCTCCTCAGCAATGGCTCCTGGACAAAATTATCAGAACAGTGATATCAGCAGATGGTAAAATTCGTGTCGTGGACCTGAAGACGAGGAATGGAGTTCTCCGTCGATCTATTCACCGACTGGCTCCACTACCAACAAATTATTAAAGTATCTGTCACAAGTTACGGATACTTTAAGGCGTTCATGTTCACATTAAATCATACATTTTTTATATATTTACTTCAAAATATCTTAACTTCCTTTTATATTTGGTAATTCACCACACTAATTCAATTACAACCTATCTCATCTATTGTGAATTAATGTATCAACGAGAAGTAGTGTTCGAAATCTCCTTCCAATAAATTCTCTCTCCAGGAGATCGATTAGCTACTTTGTAAAAATTGAAATCGAGGATGAAAGAATTCGAAGACCAACCGTCGAACCATCAAGTACAAATTATACCCGTGAGAAAATTACTATAGCAAAGAAGAAATTAAATACAATTCAAAGTCGTGTCTTTTATTTTAAAGTTGAGAAGAAGAGAAGTAAAATTTAAAAGTTCCTAAATTCGTTGAGCGAACTTAGTTCCTGAAAACTCTCAGGAAACAGTGCTGATATCATAAAAATCTCCTGCGTCATTTGCAAAGAAAATTTTAACATTATTTGTGTGTATAGAGTTAAGTTTATGTTTTTACAATTGTTTTTAGAAGAGCTTACAGCTTCCTTGCGCAATGAAAAGGCGGCAAAATCTTATTATTCTTGGCGACTTTAATTTGGACGTTTTAAGTTGTAACGTGGCAGTTGACACATATGCATTCTTAATGGCAGAGCATGGTTTAACATCATCCTTTATTAATGAACCTACAAGACCGATTTCTAATCCTTGCCTAGATCATGTATTTGGTCGCTTTAAGAAATTAGAAACCAATCTTTGCGCGAGTGTTAACTTTGATCTGAAAATTACTGATCATAGTTTGATCGATTTAGTCCTAAGTATCTTTAAAAACAAAAGGTCTGTTGTTGCCGCTTCTCTTAAAATTAAAACTAAAATAAACTACAGACAACTTAACTATAAGCGTGAAAGTTGGGAAGAAGTCTACACCATTAGAAATGCTTCACAGGCGTATGAACTATTCTTAAAAATTCTAGTTGGTCATATTGACATCTGTAGCTTTTCCATCGAGCACAGAAAATCGAAAACCAAACATAAGCCCTGGATGAACAAATCTCTTCTCAAAAAATCAAAAGAAATTCACAAGGAAATCTGAAAAAAGAATGGGAGGTTGTAAATAGCATTATTAATCGCAAAGATAAAAACCATAGTAAATCAATTGTTCTGAAAAATGAGAATGTTGAAATCACCGATCCCACAACAGTTGCTAACGAGTTTAATGACTACTTTGCTTCAGTGGGACAAATATCTTTCCCATCAGACCTTTGAAAGCGTCTGCAGCCGTTGCTCTGCATCTGGCCTTGGGGGCCACACACCTGTAAGGAACAGCGTCTTCTTTTAACCCATTACAGGGTTTGAGCTGTTAAAAACAATAAACAGTCTCAAAAATTCAAATTCTTGTGGTAACGATGGTATTTATAATATTGTAATGAAACAAATTGCCCTTGATGTCGTTGATATTTTGGCTCATATTTTTAATTTGAGTATCTTTTCTGGAAATTTTCCAGATTTGTTGCAATGTGCCAATATAATCCCTATTTATAAAAAGGGCAACAGAGAAGAGAAAAGCAACTACAGACCCATTTCCTTACTCCCAACAATGTCGAAGATATTCGAGAAAACCGTTAAAAGAGAGTTCTGAAATATCTTAACGATATAAAATTCTCCATGGGCAAAGGCAGTTTGGGTTTAGAGAAATTCTGTCTCCTAGACTTTTGTGCAGTTGTTTACAAAGGACTTGATGTTAAAAAATGTTGCGCCGGACTCTTTGTAGATATTACAAAAGGCTTCGACATGGTTGACCACACCATCCTCTTGGAAAAATTGCATTCTGAGGGTCTTCGCTGTTTTATCTTTGATTGGTTTGCATCTTATTTAAAAAACAGAACACAAAAGGTACAAATCGGGAATAATTTAAGTAGTTCAAAGATAATCAATATAGGTGTACTTCAAGGATCCGTTATTGGCCCTATTTTGTTCCTGATATATCTTTTAAATCTAGTTTCTGACATAAACCACGACGTTAACTTGCTAAGACTCTGGTTCACCAAACACAAGTTAGTATTAAGCAATAAGACTAAACTGATGTATTTCAGTCTAATAGTGAAAGATTCCCCAGACTTTGAGATTACATTTCATGCATCTACCTGTTGTAGACATAGCTTACTAAACTGTGTTTGTGATGTGCACAATTCCAATATCCTTATATGACGAAAATATTAGCTGCAACTCGAATTGCTTCAAAATAGAATTAGTTGAGCACTATAAATATCTAGGTGTTATTATTGATCGAAATTTGAGTTGGGGCGAACAGATCTCAAGTTTGAAAAAGTATCTGCAATCTTCCCTACGCATCTTTTACCGTCTTAGGAATTCCTGCTCTACATAGCCCCAAAAAAAAATTTACTTTGGGATTTTCAACTCCAGACTCCAGACAACAGTATGGAATAAGCACACCTCAATAAACTCCAGCAGCAATAATAAAAGTATGCTAATCAGCTCGCCTAACCCACTCCATAGAATTATTTAGAAGAATGAATATCCTGCCTGTAAGACATTTATACTTTTTTAAAGTTCTCAAAATATTCTTCATAAGATGTGGCTATATGCAGAGCCCTATATCTGACAACCATAATCTACGGAGCAATACTGGTACCGTCTTACATATTCTGTCTTTTCACACATCAAGCTTTAGGATTTTTTTCTCAATTGATTCGTGCAAGCTATTTAATAGTCTACCCGAGAATATAAGAGTCATTAGAACTGCGTCAGTATTTCTAAAAAAAGTAAAATCGTGGCTTCTTGCGATTAATCACAATGAAATCGAAATTTTGTTACGCTTCATTATTTGAGTTCTCTATAAACTTTTAACTTTTTTAACTTTTAATTTTATGAATTTATGTTAGCTCTTATTGATATACATACGAATATATATATATATTTCTTTGTAAGCGATTGAATTTTTAAAAAAAAAAGTAATGTATGGTATATACAAACACAGAAATGCTTGTCCACCCCAGGGAAACGGTGGCGTCTACAGTTCCAGTCAGACTGAACTATTAAGTGTAATCCCTATATGAGCTGCTTCGATGTATTCGGATACCAGGTCTATAGGGATCTCCAATACTGAGTCAGGATGTTGGAAAAAAGTTGGTGGCGGATGAACCCTTAATGTGTCAACGGCAGCGCTCATATCCCGAAGTGGATTACTGGCACCGGAATATCCGGCCTGCTGTACTAAGGTCAAATCTAGGGCCTGGCCCTCCAAGTTGGAGATTGTGCCGTCGGGGTAACTTCCCGACCATGGAAAAGTAGAATAGTTATGAGAGAGACACAACCAGCCTCGGATAATGGAATTCCTCAAATGGCAAATAGACCCGGAACGTCAATGGACTACGATATGTACCTGGAATGAGCGAACGCTGTACACACCAGGTGCTACTCAAAAACTTGAGTCTGTCCAGGCAGATATTACCGCCATCCAGGAGATACGATGGATAGGATCAGGTATGATGAAAAGAAAAAATTGCAATATTTATTACAGCTGTCACAAAAGATTGCACGTATTAGGGTGCGAATTCGTCGTGTCAAATCGGCTCAGGTCAAAAGTCATTGACTTCTAGCCGATAAGTGATCCCCTGTCTGTGATCCGCATCAAAGCTACCTTCCAAAACATAAGCCTAATATGTGCACACGCCCCTACCGACGAGGCTGGAAAACCCATCAATGAGGTGTTCTATGAGCTCCTGGATGGAGCCTGCGAAGCCTGTCCGGAGTATGACGTCGAAGTTATACTCGGGGACTTCAATGCTAAAGTCGGAAAGGAAAACATCTTTGGCGGGTTAGATGGTAAGCACAGAATCCACGACAACAGACAACGGCTACCGACTAATCGATTTTGCAACAGCTCGTAACACGGTGATAAGTATCACTAGGTTTCCAAGGATAAGGATCCACACAGCAACCTGGCTCTCTCCTAGCGGTCGAACCGCCAACCAAATCGACCATGATCTAATTGATGCGAGGCACGCATCCAACATCCTCGACGTGCGCACATTCCGAGGGGCAAATGTTGACTCTGACCACTTTCTTGTCACGGCTAAATTCAGAGCTCGATTGTCCAACGAGAAGAAACTGCGAACCGCAAAGAAAAAGAAATTCAACGTTGGACGGAGTAACCAGAGACTACAGAGAGCGCCTGAGTGAAAAACTCTCCACTGTGCACTCACCTACCACAGACGCCAACCATCAGTGGTGCCATTATCGCGACATCATCAAGGAGATAGCCGAAACCATCTTAGGGTACCAGCCGCCCCAGAGAAAGAGCCCGTGGTATGATGATGAATGCGTTTACAGGAAAAAGGTGACAGAAAATGCACACAAGAAAATGCTGCAGCGCAAAACAAGGGCAACAAGGGAAGAGTATCGAGCCAGGAGGAGGGAAGGGAAGAAGATCCTGTGTAGAAAAAAGAGGGCCTACGTAGCATCTCAGCTCAGGGATATCGAAGAGTCTCGCGATCGAAACAACATCCGGAGGTTTTATAAGAAAGCCAAGCAACTGGCTGCTGGCCTCAAAACCGGAACACAAGCTCTTCAAAACAGCACTTCCAGCAGCTGTTAAATGGACATCATGTAGAGAGAGTGATAGGGCAAGAAGAGAACCCACATCCAGTCAATGAAGAACCAGTTCCACCACCCAGTATAGAAGAAGTTGGCTTAGCTATAAAAAAGCTTAAGAACAACAAGACTGCAGGCTCTGATGATTTACCAGCCGAGCTCTTCAAACACGGTGGCTATGTTTTAGTAGGGCGCATACACCAAATCATCATCCAAGTATGGGTGGAAGAAAGCATGACCGGCGACTGGACTATCAGGTCCATATACCCCATCTACAAAAAAGGCGATCCTATGACTTGCAAGAACTATCGTAGGATATCCCTGTTTAATGTCGCATATAAGATCCTATCCAACGTACTGTGTGAACGTCTCAAACCACCAGTGTGGCTTCCGGCCCGGCAGATCGACTATAGACCAAATATTCACACTGAGACAAATCCTGGAAAAGACCAACGAATTTCAAGTCGAGACTCACCACCTTTTCATCGACTTCAAGGCCGCATATGATAGCATCAATCATCAGGAGCTTTATATGGCGATGACCGAATTCGGGATCCCGGTAAAACTGATCCAGTTGTGCCGCATGACACAGGAAAGCACGCACTGCAACGTGCAGTTTGGAAGTAGCTCCTCCGAACTATTTCAAACATACACCGGGTTTCGGCAAGGTGATGCGCTATCATGTGACTTCTTCAATCTCGTCCTAGAGCAGATAGTGCGCAGGGCAGGTGTCAACACGGAAGACACTATCCGTGTTGACAAGTCCGTCCAGCTCATGAGATATGCGGGCGATATTGATATCATCGGGCGCTCGCAACGTTCCGTGATAGAGGCTTTCACGGCGATTGAAGAACAGGCGAAATTCGTTGGCCTGGAAGTAAACGAGGACAAGCCAAGTACATGTTATCAACAAACAAAGAATCATCTGTCCACCGCCTAGGACAAAACGTCACTACTGATAGCAACAATTTCGAGGTAGTTAAGGAGTAGAAGATACAACCGCGAACTCTATGAGCTATACCAAGATGTGGATGTAGTCCAAAAAGCCAAAATACGTCGAATACATTGGCTCGGCCACATCAGAGCGCTTGGTCTGGATAACTGGAAGCAACGTGGCCGGGATCGTTGAGGATGGAAGGCTGAAGTGTCTCAGGCAGAGACTTCCCACGCGTCGGGAGCCCGTTAAGTAAGTAAGTCAGTTAAATTCTTCACAAATGTTTTAATTTTGCAACTACAGGGTGCTAGCTAATTCTTACTGTTCACTTGTTGGATTCCATAACACTTTAGAGGGACAATTTTTCTTCTTCCACTCGGCTGCCTGAGGATGCGGAGAGACAGTAGATCCTACCGTAGGGAATGTTTCCCTCCTTCGGTAATTTTCTATTTTTTATTAGTTTAATTTCACAAGCAAGTACACAGTTTAGGTATAGAACTAGGTTTTTTCTATCGTACATAATGTAATGCGTTCTTGAGCATTTGTCGAATAATAAGGAATAAGTTTACGTATGAGATACGATAATCAAAAAACGATTCTTTGCGCTGCGACTCGCTCCTGCTCTACGTAAAGACAAACTTGGGGAAATCCATAAAAATATTCGAGTAGGCACACAAATGAACAACAAGCCTGCAAATATTCACTGAAATCCAGAAGATCATATACCTTCAAAAGAATCCTTGAACTACCCCAGTAACACAAGGCACTCAAGAAATATTAGCATCAAAAAAATCTAATTCAGGTGGCTTGATAACATACTGGTAAATCCGGCTTATGTGAAGGCCAATCTTACTCCAATACATTACTTATCTGTTTAATACAACTCTCATAACAGGTAAGTTTCCTACAGCTTTGAAATACGGTAAAATTATACGAGCTCCCAGAAATAAAGATGAATTCAGGACAATAGTTATCTTATCTTCGAAGGTATTTCAGAGAATCAACAATTATCAAATACCAAAATATCAAAACAATGTTGCAAGACTGCCCTAATAAATGCAGTTAAGGATATTAAGCAAACTATAGATAATGATGATGTTGCCTTTTTAACGTTATTAGATTTTTCCAAAGCATTTGACACTGTGAATCATAAAACTCGTAATTTACTCTTAACTAAATCGGAGATTTCGGGCAGTTGATATCGACAATTCTTTTTCAAACTTTCTTTTATTAAATAAAGGTGTTCCACAGGATTCGATTTTGGGACCATTACTTTTCACATATAAACGAATTTCGCTCATAATTGTTATGCATGAATGCTGCTGATGTCCGGCTGCGTAAGAGTTATCCCTTAGGCCTTGTCGAAGATTGTACGAGCATATGGGAAGTTCATGAAGTTCTAATTATACTGTAGTCAAAGCACTTTTTCAAGGAAAATACCTTTTTTGATCTTTTCTTGATCAATGTCTCTTTATTATTGATCGGCTATAATTTTTTGCGGCTGTGCCGCTAACGCTACCACAAAGTACTCGTACATATGGTATGTATCGTGTCTCTACCGATTCATTTTCATATTTGCGGCTTGTTGGATCGCGGGAGTCATTGATTCATCATGTTGTTGGAAATGAATATATTTACTTAGAATTAATTTTACTTATATAAGCATATGGTATAGCACTACAATATAAAATCTTATGGTGGTTAAGATCCAACGGTCTGTGTTTAAGCCCGGTAAAAACGAAATGCCTAGTTTTGTGAATGAAGCTGATCAATACATCATATCTTCCTCAAATTCGTCTTGATAATAAGCCCATAAAGCTGGTTGATTTGGTCAAAAACTTTGGTATTATCTTCAACCAAACGCTTACCTGGAATAATCATTTTCATTCAATTCAAGACAGAACATACAGTGGTTCGGTGCTGTAGGAATTGGATACACACTAAGAGTTGTCAACCTGAGATGTGTACCAGTGTTGCAACTGTTTCTACACATCAATTTTATTTTTCTTACCTTCAAGTGGTAACTCTCGGGTACTGTTCGATGTATGTGTATCCGGACTCGGTTTGTCAAACTTATAAGAGCGAGTGATGACTAGTAGACAAAAATAGCAGCACTATAAACGGGACAGCGGCTGAATTCTCCAGATAGAATCAAAGTAAAATCTGGGAAGAAAGCAAATTAGGCCTTATCCGGGCTACTCCGACATATTTGGAGCTCAGGCCCGTAAGGATTTCCAAAACTCTGTCAGCGTCTTGGAAAAGCGGAGGTGGCGGATGAACCTTTAATGGACCAACGGCAGCACTCGCAACACCAAGCTGATTACTAGCTTTGGTCGTGGAAAAAAAAACTAAGTTACGAAGGAACAACAAGCCTCGGATACGGAATTTCGGAGCATCTAGCGAAGGCCCTGGACTGCTGTAAAGCAGATGTTACTGCCATCCAACAATTGCGATTGAATGCGCCGAAGGATATAAGGATAAACAACTGCGACATCGACTACGGCGATTATTATCGACAGTAAAACCAGTGCCCATTTGAATGCCTATTCGTTGTTAGAGGCAGACTAATGAAAGAAGTCTTGAGTTTCCGGCATGTCAATGAGCGCCTCGTAACAATGGCGAAGATAGCTGCCTTAGTTCTTGTTTTCGAAAACGGTATGGAGAAGCCAATTTCTTTTGCTTCACAAACATTGTCTAAGGAAGCATTAGCTATTATGTTCGGTGTAAAAAAATATCATCACAGTTTATTTTCGGTAACAAATTTATTTTGTGTTCTGATAATAAGTCTTTAGTATCCATTTTTGGTCCCAAAAAGGCAATACCTCTAATGTCAGCTAATAGATTGCAAAGATATGCGTGTGCTTCTATCAGGTTATCAATTTGACATCCAATATGTTAACACAATATGTAATATCGCCTACTACTACTAGACGGCCCAGATAGAGTCAGCATTAATAAAGTCGTAGGTGATATACATATGTACGTATAAATCATGTCGAGCTAGAAAAATTGGCAAGTAACGTTAGACCAAATCAAATTGGTTGCAAAAGACAAGCTGGTAAACAGGGTCATAGAACTTGTGAAGTTAGGTTGGCCTCTAGTTTTGAAAGACGATCATATAAGACTGTATTATAACCGACGTTTCGAATTAACAATCGAATCCGATTGCTTATTTTGAGGATATACGGGGTAGCAGAAATGAAAAGCTTAATACGAAGTTATTGTGACCCTCACTAAACAGTGATGTGGAAAAGGCAGCGGGATCTTGTGAAAGCTGCATAGGAAATCAAAATACTCCGAATAAATCCACACTGATTAACTGGAAATGGCCGGAATATCCATGGGAACGCGTTCATGTAGATTTTTACGGTGCAATTTGCAAAAAAATGTTTCTTATATGCGTAGAGAATCGTTGGAATGTATTGACATAGACACCATTAAAAAATTACGTTAAATCTTTTTACGTTACGAAAAGAACTCGTTAGCAATAACGGTAAATAATTTATGTCCGCAGATTTTAAGAAATTTTTAAAAAGAAATGGAATTCAACATATTACAAGTCCTGTAGGACACCCGGCCACAAATGTTCAAACTGAAAACGGGGTGAGGTTGCTAAAATCAGCGCTAAAACGTGCTCTAGATTCAAAAAATTCAGACCATGATATACAACTGCGGTATATCCAGCATCTTTTGTTCAAACGAAAACTAAGAAACGGGTTTGATTTGATGAACCCCCTTTAACAAATTAATGAAAGCAAACATAATGTAATCGAAAGAAATGCAAACAAAAGGAATGCAAGAAAAACAAAAAAGAAAATATTGTAAGGGAAATAGGAACTTGACATTTAAAATTGGAGATGTAGTACTACTATAACTAAGAGTTATAGTGAAAAGTTTGGCGGATAATCAATTTCATCTAATCATATTCAAGCCAATATGTTTTCGGCCGTCTGAAATACCAAGTCTGCTTTATCTCTTCATTGTTTCTGGTCCTTCATCTGTCCTCCTATTTGACCAACGGATGGATTCATTCGAATCCATCTCCGAGCATGACCTTATATTTTGTACCTACGACATGTGTTTCACACATGAAGATCAACCTGTTTCATTTAAATACATGAATTTTAGCTCTACTGACCTTGATTCACTCTGACTTGCAGGGTCTGCGCTTCCATGGAAATGCTGCACTCATAGTCCAGATCCTGATGAAAAGCTAAATCGATTTCAGATGCTTACCTCTTGACGAATTCGTTTGTTTAAAAATTGTTGCTAGACAAACAAATCCGTTCCGTGCATCGTAAGGCAATTAAGAAAATAAGAAAACTATTAAGCAAAATTCGTCATGATTCAATGGAATGTCTATAAGGTTGCACATAACAATTCCAAGAAAATTATTCGTGACTCCAAGCGCAACTTCGATTCGGCGAAGGTGAATGAAGATACTATGGAGAAATCTTATTTTTAGCAATAGGAATAATAGTAAATGAACCTTGCATCCAAATCAGCTCAATAACTACATTTTGCATGACAGTATAGCTATCAATAGTTTCGATTTTGAAACAATACCTGATATTGGTTTCAGTCTCGGGAGGATTTCAAAGTAGTGAAGGAGAATGAAATATTCTCGATCATCACCTCAATAAAGTCAAATGCTGTTGGCGAAGACGGTGTACCAATGCGACTTATTAAACTGATTACATCTCAAATATAAAATCATTTGACACATATTATTTATATAAACTTTTAATTTGTGACTTAAGTTTTTCCTCAGGCCTGGAAACATGCACGTGTGATTCCTGTTGCAAAAAAAGTGAATCTTGCTTGCGCTAATGACTGTAGACCTATCAGCAATTTGCCATGCCTATCAAAGGTTCGTGAAAAAGTGCTCTCTACGCAAATTCTTGACCATCTTTCCATGAACAACTTATCATATAAGCTCCAATCAGATTTCAGAGTGGGGCATAGCTGCTCGATGGCAATGGTCAATGATATCCGAAAAGACTTTGATAAAGGATGTTATGTCACTTTGCTTTGTTTGCTTGCTTTTCAGAAGTATTGGATAAAGTGCACCACGATATTCTGTGCTGGAAACTGAAGCACTATTTTGGTTTTAGTGATAGAGCTGTTAAACTTCTGAGGGATTTTCTAATGGACAGGCCACAAAGAGTTTTCGTTGGAAATAGATTCTCGGGACTTAAGTCTATCAAACAAGGGGTACCACAGGAACGAATTTTGGAGCCTATTTTGTCCTGCATCTTTGTAAATAATTTACCTTACTTACTTACTTATCCAGACAACGACTCTTCGAGGGTCTGATCCTGAGCTAATCCCGCTTTCCATCCTTCACGGAACCCGGGCACGTAGAATTTTTCTTTCAAAGGTTCGCAAGATCTGATCCGCTGTGTTGCTTATTATTCAGTATTCAGCTCCATAAAGCAAGACTGGCAAGATCAGGGTTTTGTAGAGCATGATTTTGGACCTTCGAGTTAGGAGTTTGGACCCTAGTTGTTTGGACAAACCGAAGTAGCAGCGGTTGCCGAGGGTATCATTTGTGGAGTTTATATTTGTCCCGAGAAAAATAAACACCTTCACTACCACAAAATTATAGAGTGCCGATTGTTAAGTTCTGTCCTAGATGGTGATTGACGGATCGGTTTTTGGTCGACTGCATGTATTTTGTTTCATCCTCATTCATCAAAAGACTATGAGGGGCGTTCAAGATATTCTCGGTATCGGGGTGAAGCTGTGGTTGCATATATAAATTGACTTATTTATCAAGTAATACTATTATTTTAGTGCATTCATGTAAAATTTCATATAAATGTGATTATTAATTCGCGTTTTATCTCTAGTCAAACAGAATCATAATGGCAACTGAGACGATGATGGTGAAAATTGAGCATCGCGCTGTAATTAAATTTCTCACTAAGCAAGGAAAAAGTCAAAAAACTATTCATGAAGAGATGGTGGCTGTTTACCAGAGTTCCGCACCTTCATTATCAACTGTGCAAAAGTGGTCAAGTGAGTTCAAGAGAGGCAGAGAGAGCATTGAAGACGACTCCCGCTCCGGCGCCCCGGCTACTGCTTGTACGGGAGAAAGCATCAAAGAAGTCGAAAAACTTGTTCTTGAGGATGCCCGAATAAAGGTGAAAATGATGGCAGAGATCACCAAGCTTTCAATTGGTACCATTCACACCATTCTTCATGACCATCTTAACCTTTCAAAGGTCAGTGCAAGGTGGGTGCCACGAATGCTCACAGCGCCTCAGAAAAAAGTGAGAATCGCATGCTGTAGAGAGCTTTTGGAGATGTGTAGTGAGAACGCGGACGGTGTTATGGATCGAATTGTTACTGGGGACGAAGCATGGGTCCACCACTATGACCCTGAAAGCAAACAAGAGTCCATGCAGTGGCATAAAAAAGGAACAGACCGTCCGAAGAAGTTCAAAGTCACTCCGTCTGCCCGAAAGCTCATGGCCACAGTTTTTTGGGACTCAAAGGGAATCTTACTCATTGAGTACAAACAAAAAGGTGAAACCATCAACGCCACATCCTACGCTTCCACTTTGCATAATTTGCGGGTGGAAATTAAAAAGAAAAGAGGGGGTAAACTCGCAGCGGGTGTATTGCTTCTTCATGACAACGCTCCTGTTCACACGGCGCGAGTTTCCAAGGCTGCTGCGCGAGATTGTGGTTTCGAAGAAATCCAACACCCACCCTATAGTCCAGACCTTGCCCCTAGTGATTATTTCCTGTTTCCGGATTTGAAAAAATGTCTTAGTGGAAAAAGATTTTCGGATGATGAAGAACTCAAGTCGGTATTTTGCAGAGAAAGAGGAAATTTATTATTTTGAGGGTTTAAAAAAGCTTATCTCAAGATGTAACAAATGCATTGATGTTAGGGGAGATCATATTGAAAAATAAAAACAATTTAAATTGAATTCGCATTTTCCTTCATATCGATACCGAGAATATATTGAACGCCCCTCGTAACTCGCTTGGTTTGTTCTTCTATAGCAGTAAAAGCCTCAACAATGGCACGCTGGGAACGGGCGATGAGGTCGATATAGCCTGCATAGCCTAGCAGCTCGATAGATTTGTTAAATATAGTACCTTCTGCGTTTACGCCGGCCTTTCGCACTATCTGCTCCAGCACAAGGTTAAAGAAATCACACCACAGCGCGTCTCCTTGCCGGAATTCGGTGTATGTTTGGAATAATTCCGAGGTTTTGTTTCTTAACTGCACGGTGCATTGCGAGTTCTCTAGCGTGGCGCGACACAACCGGATTAGTTTTCGTGGGATCTCGATCTGTTTTGTTTAGAAGCACACAAATTCAATAAAAAATAAATTACTTGAGGCTAATGTTAATGTATATGGTATTAGCTTTATTTAATAGATAATTTTATGTCATTAACGCTTACTTATGATATTGGGCATACGAGCTCCACGGCTAGCTTGAATAAAGCGCAATCATGAAGTCCAATTTTCGAC
This sequence comes from Volucella zonaria, assembly GCA_963966105.1. NCBI lineage: Eukaryota > Metazoa > Arthropoda > Insecta > Diptera > Syrphidae > Volucella > Volucella zonaria. Next base: position 77,440,177 of record OZ014534.1, on the reverse strand, counting down.
AACTTTATCGAGCCACTTGGGCCATATATCAGCAATAACACGGCGAATGTTGACTTCCAAATCGCCCAACATCTCTGGTTTATCGGCACAGACTTCACATACCACAAAAAAAAACTAATCTAAAGATGTGAGATCACAGGATCGTGGAGGCTAGTTCACAGATCCATTACGCGAAATTATGCGCTCAACAAATGTTTCCCGCAATAAACTGATGGTGTCGCGTGACGTGTGATATGTTGCGCCATCTTCTTGAAACCAAAGTTCTGCTACGTCAATGCCATTTAACTGAGGAACGAAGAAGGAGCTCTCCATTGACGGTAATATTCTGGCCGGCATCGTTCTTAAAGAAATGTGGGCCGATGATTCCACCAGCCCATAAAGCACACCAGAAAGTGATTGTAAGGACGTCTCGACAAAGGCTTCTGCAATTTCTTCACTCCAAATTCGGCAATTTTACTTGTTTACATATCCATTTAACCAAAAATGGTCCACAAAATTTTGCGCTGAAAATGACGAACAAGCTAAATCATGTTGATTGACCGAACCTACGACGCATATAATGGTCACGCGGTTTCAATTCCAGGAGAACCGGGATCTTATAAGCTTTTAAGCCAAAATCTTTCCGTAAAATTTTCCACAAAGTGGATGGGCATAGCTGCAATTGCTATGCACGATGGCGGATCAACTCATTCGGGTTCTCCTTAACACTGCGCTCCACAACGGCAATACCTTCTTCTGTCTGTTTGTCGTCTTTGGGGATGCGTATTATTCCGAATAACTTGCTCAGATGGACGATTGTTTCGACCGTAAAATTGAGGTAGCGCACGATAAGTTTGGCGAACCGAACCATGGTTTTCAAAATAAATTTGCACAATTTGCACGCGTTGGTCGGGCATTAATGCATGCATTGCAAAACGTACTAACCACAAATCAACCTCCATCTGTCAAATTGACAATCTGTAGAAACAGTGTTGCCAGTTTAAAAACCAAACCTCTAAAAAACACCCTTTAAATTGTGCGAGTATTTGTTGCTGATTTTCGTCTCCCTTACACTCGGTCGATTCCAACATATGGTACTTCTTGGATAGCGGTTCGATTCGCTAGTTTTTCGGCTGCATGTAATCTATTTGTGGAAAATCTACACTCCATCTGCAGATTCGACCGACGTTATCCTTTTCTTGTTTTGTAAAGCTATCCACAGCTTACCAAACTATAACCTGTATTCTAGGTACTAGAAATTACACCATAGGAAGATATAACCGAATTCCTTTTTATGACCAAGAAATTTCTGGCAAAAATGTTTTAATTATACGCCAAATATCTTTTTTTTTTTAAAAAATACCACAAAACTACATTTTCATGTATACACTTAGTTACAGGCCGGATGGAGGCATCTGAACATGTGCAATCGAAACCGTAGGCCGTATACAAGAACAACACCAAAATTCTGTTAAAAAATAGGCAAGTGTTGGTCATAAATCCACATTTAAAGTGAAACCAATTCGCACAAAAAAATTCGAAATCGAATAGTGGGTTTTTTTTATATCAATTAGACGCATATTCCTTACTATGTTTAAGTATAGAAAATATGTCGGAATATTTTCCAAGAGCGCGTTGTTCGAAATGTTTGAAAAAATCATCTCCGAAATATTTTCATTTTTACAAAAGTACATTTCAGCGTATTTTTCTATGGAGAAATTTCCGGGAGCCCCTCCATCACCTTGAACGGCCGGGAGTGAGTTACCAGCTATAAATAAGGCGTGAATGTTTCCAATTCGCTTTTAAATTTTCAGTGTCATTATTACAATATTGTCGAAGCATAAAGATAACATCGAGACAGTTTGTAACATAATTTTATCATAAATGTCAATCATTTTAATCGAGTGGTTTAAATTCGTTTTGATAAATACTCTTCATTAGCATTTTCATAATTAAATACCAAGGCTCAGATGCAAATTCAGATCCCTTCCTTTTTTAAATAGTTGTCAACGTGGGGGCACGATGCATACCTATATGAAAATAAAAATAGTTCAAACGAGTTTCGAACAAGCAAATATTTGTTAATTTTCAAAAGTATCTTTTCTTTTTCTAAGTGCTTGAAAGTTAAGCGCAATAATGTCACGTGAGCGACATAATGTGATCCGAGACTGCGATTGATCTGAAGATTTGCACTCCTCGACTCCTCTTTCCGTAATAGAAAAAAAGAAAAAAAAAATTCTCACACTTCATGCATTTTAATCAGTGCTTATATTAGCATTTTTAATTGGGAATTCCTCTTCTGTCGCAAGCTGTTGATGAATTTCACCGCGAATTATTGTATTTGATCCATCAGCAGACGAGAAACCTCAAATGAAAATAACAATCACACGTCTGTCGCAGATGAAAAGGTATTATATTCGGACTTTTGACGGATATTTTTGAAATGAATATCTAAAACAAAACATTTGTTGTTGGAGGTGGCCATTATGCATTTTGGCATAAAATCTCTGATTTTAATCACAATGTTGCTAAATTATTTCAAAAACACATGATTTGTGATTGATTAAACTGGTAACTGTGTAAACCTAAACTAACACCTTGAGTTTGGATGTCTTGTCTTAAAATTCAAAGTCAAGTCAACCTGTTGTATATTCAATTTGGAATGGCAGTCTCTATAATATGGTAAAAGGACTTAAGCAGATGCAGAAACTGTTTTCATAATTCAAAAAATAAGCCTCTTCGATCAATCTTTTCTTCGACTAAAAAGGAATGGAAACATGTGTCTAACAAAAAGTTATCTGCGAATTTAGGTTTCAGCACAGGTCATCTTAAAACTTCAGCTTATTTGATCTGTTTCCTCTCATGCTCTTTCACTTTTTCTGACAGAGGCGATGTTCCTATCTTCATTTATGCTAGTGCACAAGTGTATTATTGTCGTTCTAAGTAACGCCACTGAATACAAGCGTTTTTTGCAACATGTGCTCGCTGCACTCTTCATCAAACCGAAGTTTTGTAGGCTTGGCTGTGTGAAACATGTCAAGTGTAGCAATTCATTTCAGGTTGTAAAGGCGTTAAGGACTAGTTGAGCTATAGGCCGTCGACAAAGTTTTGTTCGGCCACACTTATGGTATTTTCTTGAGATCAATAAGAAGAACATTCTGTGAATTCAAATTGATGACTGCACTAGACGGGCTGTCGTCGGGAAGGGTCAAATTAAACAACAGCGCGTTTCTTATGGTTGTATGCATAGACACCATCAGTAGCTCTAATCAATAATTGTTTCTTATTCTGATTCAAGTTTATATTTTACACGATAGAGACCTAAACTCATTTTCAATTCTCATATATTTTCTTTGTGACATGGGACTATAGGTCAATGTAAGATCCATAAATTGATAGCTGATATACGAGTATCTATTCTATCACACGATTACCTCTACTATTATAAAATTGTAATGAAGTCGTGTCTGTACCTTGAAAATATTTTCAAAACACTTGGGTTATATGTATAGTATGGATGTGTCTGTCCCTTTGTCTGTTTATCCGTTTCGGATAAACTGGGTTTTCAGTGGGATAGAGCCGAAGTTACAATTAAAAAAACCTTTCAAATTAAGACTTTTTTAAAAATTTGAACAACTACTACATGTGGTGTACACATGCAAATGTATTTATTGTATGTATGTACATACGCTCCTCGACAACTGGTTGAGATACCTCCCTGATTTCGCTGTTTCTCGATAATTTTGTTCCGTGTATGCTGCAAATATTACTGTTAGGCAATCATTGCCAATTTCTAAGAAAATTCTAATTACCATAAATCTTTTTTTTTCCCTTAATTTTCTTTGAATTTACGATTTGTCCGTAGTTACCCGGGGCAAGTGGTTGACACATGGTGTAAATTCCATTTGCAGTGTGACTTGATAGTCAGTTTTAGTGATTTGTTTTAAAAGAAAGTATTTAAATAGGTCTTAGAAGTAAAAAAGTTAAAAAGGGGATCTGGGAAAGAGGTTAAATCAAACGGAGATCCAAAACATTAAAAGAATTCGCCAAAAGGTGTATTGCGTCAACAAAATTGCAAAACTTTTGAAGCGCAGTCGTACAGTTGCTTCAAACTATTTAAAAGATCCAGAAAACCAGGGGAAAAGATTCGTACTTGGACGAAAATATAGCTTGACACCACTACTAAGAGAATCGTCAAATTCTACAGCAAAAACAAGGGAAATCGCGATATCAGCAGTGGAGAGAAAACTAAGGACTTGCCACCATGTGTTAGCTGAGCTATAATATCTTCTTTAAAAAAAAACCCGTTTTACTGCAACGCCATCCAAATGACCGTCTGATCTTTGCCAGAAATCGATTAAGATGCAAGAAGCGTTGGAGAACTGTCAACTTCACCGATGAGGAACTCTTTTGCCTGGATGGACCTGACGGATTTCTTCATAGTTTTCAACGAGCTGTTTTTAAGACGACGACAACAAGGCGGAAGTAGAGCCAAAATAAGACTAATATCCGCTTCGTAAGCTCAAGAGCCGTAAAAATAGGCTTTTTTGTGATTTTTTTTTTCAGGAAATCGAGTTTACAAAAGTAGAAGTTTATTGTACATATGATTGACTGTAACACATAATTTTTATAGAATAATTTATTTAAAAATGGCACCTGTGTAGACTTTCTCAGATGACCTTTCTTTTTTTGGAGGGGTCTACGGCCGTACCAATAGAATCTCTAAATGAGTAACTATTTTTTTTTATTGTACGTAACAATAGCTGGAGAAGTACGTAGGATTTTTTTTGATATATTGTCAAACTTGCAAAATTCGCAGAAAAATCGCCAGAAAATGGTTAATAACAAATGAACTATGCCATATATAAAAAAAATCCTACGTACGAAGGTTGGCTGAAAAGTTTTCGACCGCAACGTAAAGATAGCGGCACTCGTCAATAAAAGCTAGTGAATGCTAGTTATTAAATTCTTGTTTTTGAAAGGCAATACGCCTACGCAAATCAAAAATGAGTTGGACTCTGTATATCGGGACTCTGCACCATCATCTACCACAGTGAAATTTTGGGCCGTAAGAGCTTGGGAGATGATGAACGTTCGGGACGTCCAAAAACTGCAACAACTGACGATAACATTGCTAAAGTTCACCAAATGGTATTAGACGACCGCCGAATTAAAGTGAGAGAGATTGTAGAGGTTATGAAAATGAGAAAATTAGGCATGAGAAAGCTGTCCGATGTTGGGTGCCGCGTTTGCTTACGTTAGACCAAAAACGTGTTCGAATGAACATTTCCAACGCTCTGTTCGCGCAGTTTAGGCGCAATAAATCCGAGTTTTGGCGCCGATTAATGACTGTAGATGAAACTTGGTTACATCATTATACGCCGGAAACAAAAATTCAGTCAAAACAGTGGACTGCAAAGGGCGAGCTGGCTCCAAAAAAAAACAAAAACTGTGTTTTCGGCTGGGAAAGTGATGGCGACTGTTTTTTGGGATAGTAAAGGAGTTATCTTAATCGATTACCTTCAGAAAGGAAAAACCATTACGCATCATTACTTGCCAGGCTGAAGGCAGGAATTGCGGAAAAATGGCCACATTTTCAGAAAAAGAAAACCCTGCTTCACCAAGGCAACGCGCCGTCTCACACCTCAGCGGTTGCCATGGCAAATTACGTTTTGAACTGCTTGACCATTAGCCTTATTCACAAGATCTAGCCCCAAGCGACTTCTTTTTGTTCCCTCATCTAAAAACTGCGCTCGGAGGACAGAGTTTTTCGTCAAATGAGGAGGCAATCACCTTAGTGAACAATTATTTTGCAGAGAAAAACGCCAAGTACTATTTGGGCGGGTTAGAGAGATGGGAGCATCGCTGGGAGAAGTGTGTAGAGTTACAATGAGACTATGTAGAAAAATAAAAAAAAAATTTGAGAAAAAATGTCTTGTATCATTGCTCGAAACTTTTCAGACAACCCTCATAAGCATATATGTAATCCCCTACCTAAGTATAGGGAAGGAGGATATCTTTGGTAGGACAATTGGTAAGCATAGCCTACACGGCATCACGTCTTGCAACGGATTTAGGTGTATCGACTTTGCGCCGGGACGAAATATCACTATAGGCAAGCACGTGGTTTGCTTATACAAAAGGTGACATGGCGAACTCCGGATCATGCAACGCTAAACCAAATTGATCACTTTTTTTTATAATTTGCTCGCGCCCAAGGGATTTAAGATCCTGAAAATGAAAGGGAGGGTAGAAAGAGAGGTACCGGTGATTGTTTTTAAATGTTTGAAGGTTATAATGACTAGGAAATAAAGAGCTAAGCAGGGCATTCCATAAGGGAGTTGTACGGATTACGAAAGAATCACAATATTTCAAAGTCCGTCCGAAGGTGGGATTGAGGGTGATGAGCATTCACAGCGAGACGGGTGTTACGGCTAAAAGTTTGAAGGGGGTGGAATGCTGCTGGCAATTTGGGTGGAGAACTGGTGTTGAAAATGGCGATACGTCATGGTGTGACAGCAGACTTTACGTCGGTGTTCGAGGGTGTCAAATGGCTGTGTAATATTGACATCACCTATGAGTTTTATCGATCTCATTCCAAAGAGTATAGTGCCTGTGATCATATCAGCAGCGGTATCTACGTCGTTATCGAGTTAACATAACGACCAATTAAAATTCCTTATAGCTTATTTGCTTACTAGTGGCTTTGATAGTTCTTTTCCTATCATTTATAATAGGTTATCATCCAAACCTGATTCGTATAACAAGCAACTGCCTCATTTAAAAAATATAAATATTCAATAAATCGAATAATCAAGAAGATTATGATAAACTCAAAGGGCTGCGCAAACATTTCATTATTTTAAGTAAATTTTTACATAACGCTTACATCATGTCTATTGAACGGAAGAGTAAATCGTGTTGGCATAATATAAACTCAAAACGGAAATCTCTTGGTATTTCAAACACCATGCACAATTGAGCTATTTGCCGCCTTGTTTGAGTCCGTCTATTCGAAAGTTCATTCTTCTAGAAACCGAAGAACCAGAGATCCTTACCTCATTAACTAAGTTTTAACTAAGATGTACTCCTTACTCTACAATCTATAAATCCAATAAATAATATTGATCCTGGCGGTATTCTTGCGGTTATGCTGAAATATTGCAGTAAATCTCTTTTCTTTCCACTCATGTACGAGTATGTATATTTTCAATCGGTCTGTTCCCAAATGTGTCATTCTAGATGAATGGAAACTATCGTTTCTAGTCTCTATCCACAAATCTGGTAATCCCAACCTCTTTGAGACTGTTGTTAAAGACATATCCGAGTTTTTGACAAAGGAGTGTCTGTGGGTTGTGTTTTGTTACTGGTCGGTCTACGGTAACAAATTTGGCCGTTTTAAATGAGATGGAAAATAAAGGTCGAGCTGATGCAATCTAAGCGTATGGCTCTGTCGATCATTCTAAAAAAAAACTGGAATCCGCTGGGTTCCATTCCGAAATCCGACCTCACTGGTCGGAATCAACAAGTTAAAATCGGAAATAAGTTTTCAGAGCTAGTGAAGAGTATTTCAGGCATACCCCAAGGAAGCCATTTAGGCCCGTTACTTTTTATTTTTTTTTTTATTAATGACATAGTTTCAGCTGTCAAGTACGGTCAATGTCTTCTCTATGCAAATGACCTACAACTTTTTTCTTCAATAAAATGCGATGATGATTGTGCTCTGATTAAATTGGATTTAGACATTATGATTGATTGGTGCAATTTCAACTCCCTTAAGCCATTAAATGCTGCCCATACGACGGCTTGTACGATTTTGATGAAATTGTGAAATATATACCCTAGGGACCATAGAAGTTTACATATAAAAAAAAAATTACTCGCGCACACACCTGAGATATGACGTGGGTATTTAAATACCCGACAGGCATTGATGTGATGTTTTCACATTTACTTTTAAAAAAAAACCGAAAGACATCGTGGGCTGCTGTGTGGACGCGCTAGTGTGATTACGCGCCTTTATTCACCAATTTTTCGTCATTCTATTTATCGTTCATCATGGCACGCTTCGTTAGAATAAGTTCTTCAGCTAATCTGAAGAAATCCGCTAGAAAATGTGTATGCAAGAACGCAATAGAAAACAAATCAATTTATTGGTGCTCGTTACGGATTGTAAATGCAAAAACTTGAAAAGAAAAAACGCGCGCTGACGTGTACTAGTGTTAAAAAAAGTGTTTTTGGATTCCGACTGATTCGTCGACTGCAAGCTATTGTTGATAATTGGTCTGATGGAAATATTGATGGGAAGAGATGTCCAACACGCAGACGCCGCTAACATTATCATAACGTCACCCGATGCCGTCGATGCTATTAGTGACAATGAGGAATTAGACGACAATTCTCAATTGTTGCACGATGAACCGGAATTCGAAATTGAATGTGTTTACGATGATACAAACGAACACATGCTATCGGGCTGTGAGGATGATGATACGGATGCCGAAAAAGAAGGTGGTACCCCGGTGGCGTCAACGTCTAGTGGTCATGGCCGTAAAACAAAACCGAAATCAAGGAATACACAGAAGCGTTCCCGAATCGATGAAGAAATGAAACCAAAATGGCCTAGGAAGCAAAATTATCAATTCGATAAGATCCCAAACAATGATACATCCACTTCATTCAAAGCGTTGTATGAACAGATTGGTGCCATGAATCCTATTCAGCTTTGGGAAATGTTCATCGATTAAGAGGTGTTGAACCCTTTGGCCACTTCCACCAACCAATTTTCTGCGGCCAACAATTGTCCATCATTCGTTACATCAATTAGCGAAATGAAAACATTTTTGGGCGAAACGTATGCGTTTCGTGGGACATGTGACGAATCAAATAATTCTTTCACGTGTGCAACAACTCAGCATTAGATGCCGGCATTCGTGCAAAATATTCATAAAAGGAAAACCCATTCGATTCGGCTACAAGTATTGGTGTTTGGCGTCGACAGAAGACTACTTGTACCAATTCATGGTTCATCGGAACAGGAGGACCCAGGATTCGCTATTATCACATCTGGAGGACCAAGGCAAGCACTCTGTGACGTTTGACAACTTTTTTACCAGTCACAAACTAATGACTCGTTTGTCAAACGATGGATACTTCACCTTGGGAACTGTTCGTACTAATCGAACCAACCATGCCCTCTTGATGAATATCAAGGAAATTCGAAAGAAGCCTCGCGGGACGTCTGACTTTTGTTTCGATATGAACAATTCTATACTCGCGGTCCGTTCGAACGATATTGCGGTAAGTTATACACATTTCGTCCATTGGATCATTCTTATCTTTTTGTTCATCTCTCATTTGTTCTTCATTCATTCTTACCTTATTAGGTCTTGAGATTACTATCAAATTTCTTGAGCCATACGCCAATGGCTCGCGCGAAAAGGTATGATCGAAATGGTTACGATTAATCAGCCAATACAATTATCGCATGGCAGGCGTGGACCTTTTCGACGACGCCATCAACAATTACCGCATTCGGATTGGCGAAAAAAGTGGTATTGGCCATTAATAACAAATGCGTTCGACGCGGCTATGATCAATGCGTGGAAGTTACATTGTCTTTGTCGCAGTTATGACAAGAAGCCACCGATGTCTCAATACGAATTCAGAGTGGAGATTTGCGAATTGATTACGGTCAAGTTCAATTATCATCATCCATGTAGATCGATGGTTTCCGGTGCACAATTAACAATGCGTTACGATCGTACCGATCGCTTTATTGGGAAACTCAATACTAGTCGTCATCGTTGTAAGCAATGCGGTAGCAAGACTGAATACGTTTGTTTGAAGTGCTAGGCTAACTTGCATCCTGCTCCTTGCTTTCTGGATTACCACAACGGTGTTGCCCCAGATCAAAAGAAGAACGCTAAATCTTAATAATCAGTAAACAGCATAATTTCTCAATTAAATAAATAAAAATCCAATTTCAATTGGCCTTTAATCCACTTCAAATAAAACTTTTCAATATAGTAAAAAAAATTTGTTAATAGTACACACACACGGCTGTAGGATATTTAAATACCAATTGTCATTGCACCAGGTGTGTTGACCTATCGGTGTAGATTTTGCTCCATTGCATAAAGGACATCCCAAGGTATCTGGTAAGGGTGCGCGTTTTTCGTTTTTCCCAATTCCCTAAATTTGGCAGCACTTTTCATGAGCATTTTCCGTGAAAAAAAAAACAGCGAATAATAGGCCGCTAAAAATGACATTGTTCTATTTTTTTCTTGTACGTGCACCCCTCCTCTTTACTATAAAACAAATTTTACCGCGATATCTCACACCGGGGCCGCGCCAGAATTTTTCAAGTATTACCATTTTCTTGGGTATTTAAATACTCAGTAGGTTAAAATGGGCTAAATTAAACATAAAAATATACAATGTAACTTATTTTATTAGATGCTCGCCTTCTATAAAATCTAATTACTCTATTGAGAGGATTGCACCGAATCGCGCTAGAGGGCTCTTTCCGTTCCGACCGTCTTGAAAAGATTCAAAGGAACTTTGCTCCGAAGTGCATGGCAAGATGTCCGCCACTTGGAATAAAATCTGTAAGATTCCGTCTTCGTATGCATGAGGTCATATTTGTGAGAGATTTACTGTGAAATCTATAAGACGTCCGGTCCTTCGCTCCATGGTATATTTATATGCGCCAAGTAAAAAGTTGAGAATAAGAAATCTGCTATTTCAGGATTGTCATAGAACTAATTATGGCCAAAATGAGCCAATTTCAAGAGCTATATTAACAGCATTAAAAGATACATTAATATTTCTATGTCAAGGGAAATTTTAAAAAGAAATTAATTTTTAATTTTAAGACTAAACAATTTATTATAACATTAATTATGGATTTCCAACACCTGCTCGTATGTAAGTACTAGGGTTGTCTGAAAACTTTCCGACCGAACAATGATACAAGACATTTTTTCTCAAATTTTTTTTTTATTTTTCTACATAGTCTCCTTGTAACTCTACACACTTCTCCCAGCGATGCTCCCATCTCTCTAACCCGCCCAAATAGTACTTGGCATTTTTCTCTGCAAAATAATTGTTCACTAAGGTGATTGCCTCCTCATTTGACGAAAATCTCTGTCCTCCGAGCGCAGTTTTTAGATGAGCCAACAGAAACAAGTCACTTGGGGCTAGATCTGGTGAATAAGGCGGATGGTCAAGCAGTTCAAACTGTAATTCATGGATTTTCGCCATGGCAACCGCTGAAGTGAGAGACGGTGCGTTGTCTTGGTGAAACAGGATTTTCTTTTTCTGCAAATGTGGCCGTTTTTCCGTATGTTCCTGTAATGGTTTTTCCTTTTTGAAAAAAATCGATAAAGATAACTCCTTTACTATCCCAAAAAACAGTCGCCATCACTTTCCCAGCCGAAAAGAACAGTTTTTGCTTTTTTTGGAGCTGGCTCGCCCTTTGCAGTCCACTGTTTTGACTGAATTTTTGTTTCGGGCTTATAATAGTGTATCCCAGTTTCATCTGCAGTAATTAATCGGCGCCAAAACTCGGATATATTGCGCCTAAACTGCGCGAACAGAGCGTTGGAAATGTTCATTCGAACACGTTTTTGGTCTAACGTAAGCAAACGCGACTCCCAACGCTCGGACAGCTTTCTCATGACTAATTTTCTCATTTTCATAACCTCTACTATCTCTCTCACTTTAATTCGGCGGTCGTCTAATACCATTTGGTGAACTTTAGCAATGTTATCGTCAGTTGTTGCAGTTTTTGGACGTCCCAAATGTTCATCATCTCCCAAGCTCTTACGGCCCAAAATTTCACTGTGGTAGATGGTGGTGCAGAGTCCCCATATACAGAGTCCAACTCATTTTTGATTTACGTAGGCGTATTGCCTTTCAAAAACAAGAATTTAAAAACAGCTCGATACTCAATTTTTTCCATTTTCACAAAAAAACTCTCACATCGACTCACTCAACCGATCGTCAACCAAAAACAGCGCGTCCAAAATGAATGAAACTTCGGTAAGTAACTCTCCAAAGATGCATAACTAGCATTCACTAGCTCTTATTGACGAGTGCCGCTATCTTTACGTTGCGGTCAGAAACTTTTCAGATACTTGTAAAGGGTGATTTTTTTTGCTGTTTGATTTTCAGTGTTTTAGTTTTTACAGCTCACGAGTGATTTATGACATGTTTCAAAGCCAAATGTGCCCATTTAGCAATGCCATTTATTCATGGAAAGATCAACACCCGAACAACACTTACAAATTGTGGAAATCTACAATATATCAACGGTCTGGAAAAAGAGGCTGATCATTCTAGGAAGAGGAGTAGATTCGTTAATGCTAGAGACTAGATCGCGTTTAGTGAAAGGAGACAGATCAGATCGTTTTAATACAATTTGGAACAGTGCCTTTGATTTTTTCTGTGTCTTGGAACCTTATATTGCAGCACCATTACATTTCAGGATTATTACACAAGTTATTGAATTTTATTATCTAAATTCGTGCTCTGTGAAAAAATTTTTTCGCCCACTTCCAAGCGTCATCGTCATCGACCTACTGACCAAGCAATTCAAGCTATATTGGCCAAAATTCGCATTAATATTATGCTATTAGACATCAAGCTACCTACCCGTATACGTAGAGTGCTTACAGAGAAAATTATTGCTGCTGTATCCGCCAGTGTTAATGAGGACAATGATTTGTCCATTCGTCGCCGTTCGCAGCAATTGGGATTGTATTACTCGACTATGATGAAGATTTTACGGAAGGATCTTGGTCTGAAACTTTACACAACACAGGTCGTGCAAGATCTCAAGACGAACGATTTGCCACTTCGAATTTGCGGTAAGTGGACCTTAGAAAATCTGGAGAAGGTCCGATTTTTATCGAGAAATTGGCCTCAGCGATGAACTCATTTCTGGTCGAGTGGAGTCATGTTTGGTCCGATGATAACGGGCAACCTCAAGCAATAGAAAAGATACTAATGCACCCGGAAATATGCACTGTTTGCTGCGGTTTATGATCCGGCGCAATCATTGGGCCGTATTTTTTCAAAGATGACAGTGAAAACAATGTTGCCGTCAATGGCGAACGCTATTGTTCAATGATTTCAATCTTTCTTTTGCCCAAAATGCGCGAGTTGAACCTGTCGGTAAGAAGGCGCTACATGCCACACAGCACGCGAATCGATGGACTATTTGAGAAATAAGTTCAGTGAGCAATTTATCTCTCGTTTTAGACCGGTGAATTGGCTGGCTAGATCGTGCCACAATTTTTTATGGAGATAATCGTCTACGCCGATAAACTAACGTCAATTGCAGCCTTGGAAGATAACTTTACGCGTATTATTAATGAGTTACCAGCGAATGTGCTCCAAAAAGTGGTTCAAAATTAGACTCTCTATGGACTAGTTAATACGTAGTCGTGGTCAATATTTACATGAAATAATCTTCAAAAGGTAAATGACAAGGATTGGTTTTTCAACTCATGCAATTTGCATGTGTGTTTTTTGACAATTAAAAACCAAACGCTTAATATGATGAAATATATATATAAACTTAAAAACACCTAAGTAAATAAATAAAAAAATTAGATAACAAAACAGGAAATAATTGTCATCGATTTGATGGAACATATTGTTTTAGATACAAATGTTTTCTTATTTCAGAATTGAGAAGATCGATTGAGTCTCCCCTTCAACCACAAAGGAATCTGAAATATTAGAAAGCTCGTTACAAGCCTTGGATTGCAGAAACTGATATTCAACAATGTTTCTGGTAGAAGCCTTGGGAAGCATGTTAGGTAAGTGAAATATAAATCATTTTATACTATTGTACGATTCTTTTGCCAATGAGAAAGCTTGTATATTTTACAAACCCCGCTAAAATGGAAGAGCTCCAGCTCAATGAATCAGACCATTCATAAATTTCTTAAACATATTCCGAAGTGGGGTATAATTCCTGAGAAATATTTTCTTTGAAATTTTTTTCAGTAGCCCACTGTTCGTTGAATAGAGAGTCATTCTGGTTATCTATAATATTTTTAAAAAATATTGGTGCGATTAGCATACAGCATATGTTACATATGAACGTAACTTATAGCCTGCATATCTTTACAATAAATTTACGATTTTCCTTATCGACAAAATACGTCTTAAGCTTTCATCTGTTCAATGAACTATCGAAAACTATCTTCGCCAAGTAATTTTTTTTTATTCACAAATTTATCACCCATCAAGGTATGTGCCAGCAATATCTGAAAATATAAATATGTATTTGTAAGACTATAAATATCTGATGATTGAAGGATATCCAATCAGATCATGTCGAATAAATCTCGTTTCATGTTCGATATTTGTAGTTTTATAGATACACCTAGCACGCGTCCTAATCATCAACTATTGTCTTCCCGGAATATGGAAAGTTGATTATTTGCTAATCGAGCAAAATTAACATTTCTTGTTCCAGAACGTGTTATAGGCGTAATCTGTGTAGAAAATCCACAGAATCTCTGCCGAATTGACTTAAACAATCCGAATTTATAGTAGTTTAAGATGTTTTGTCGAATTTAAGATTAATTAGGCAAAGAGAACGATGAACTCAAGGTACTTTTTGCTGCTTAGTAAAAAGCCGGAACTAGCATTTATCATTTTGTCGGTTAGACTACAAGCAAAGAAAAATCAAGTTTGGCCTTTTTTTACGAGAAACATAAAAATCCACCATCATAATAAAATGTTTAGATACTAGTTTGAACCGTTTGATGTCAAAGTGCCGAATATTACGCATGGCATAACATATCATAGAATAGATTGAGTTTAATGTTATGGTAAATGATAAGAAATTATATGACCTTCCGTTGAAAATACGGTCTGATCATCGGCTGAAGGACAGACAGCAGTTTGATTAAGCCGCGTTTTGATCCATTTATGACAAGAGGGGCATTTTATTTACAATTCCTTAATTTCGTATTCAATTCTGTTTTAGAAATAGACGGGAAGTGTCTATTGGTACTTAATATGCATTTATACATGAAGATATAAACAATTTGGAACAAAAAAAAATTTGTTTGGTATGGATTTGAGGACGAATCGACAGTCTATCTGCCGTGAAATCTATAGTTTACAGACTTTGTTCCAATTTATGTCTGCTCACTTACTTTAAGAGTCTGCGAAAGTTACTCTATCCGCAGCAGCTTATCATTTCTACGTACATATCTTGAACGCGATATTTCCAGCAATTCAAAAATATGACCCCGCATCAGATATTTGTAACCCTTTCAAATTTAATTTCAGTTTTCTGTCGCCTCGAATCCGATGTGGAACAGAATATTATCTTGACTGGAGAATAATTTGTCCTTGCTCATTTTAAGATCAACTCGTTTCCTCTCTAATTTTGATAGAAGCTTCGCGTTAATTGTATTTCGCCTGTCTAAGGAAATTAACGGACATCAAAATATGTGTTACGAAATTTCTCAACGCACTACACACGAGTATATTTCAGAATCGCAGAATTCATAACGATCCAGCTTAACCAGTTGAACTACTATCATAATTACAGTGGCGGAAGTCACACTGGTGCGTATCGATCAATCTCTAGCATCATTCAGCTCAGATATGCATCATTAGTTTTTTTCTAGATCAGGAATCGATATTAATTAATATTGACATGACAAAAGATCGCCAGTATGGTGATTAGGCATGATTTCATCGATCGCTGGTTAGATGTTGACTTTGTATAATATATACAACGTGAAAAAATTTCAATTTTAAATTTTCGATAGTGGCTGGCATGTAATCGAAGCTTCGTTGGTTTCCTGCTTTTTGATAGCAACATTCTCTATACTGGGAGGGGGATAGTTCCTGCACTGCCTAGGATTAAGTTCTTTTCCCCATCAAATTTCTGAGTACTGGTATCAAGACCTTGTGCAGATATTTCGGCGGCTAGATAAGTGACACATCCCGCCCTAATCACGAATTTTCATACCCGGTATATCAGCTTGTAATTTAGCTTGCTCTTTCCTCAAGAACTCCAAATATAGATCCGAACTGGAGTTTCCTGAACGAACCAGATATGATTTGCTTAGCTTACTATGACACAACATATATGCCCACACATAGGCAATAAACTTTTGTTGAAAAGCTCACTGTTCGAAGACTTCTTTCTGGCATAACGATTTGGTTTTCAAGCATCCACAGAATCCGGCCGTAATGGTTTCATATGTATAATGCTCACTATATTCTAGAGATGACTGGATGCCTTTTGAATGTAGAACTATCCAGATATAAGTCTTGATTTTATTGCTACAAGTACTTCTCTAAGGTTGGTACTTGAATTATTGTATTTCTGACGCCATGTCTTCGACATTATAGATTTGAACTCCGTCCCTGTTGATCTCTTGGACCCCGCTCTACTTGGAAAATATCTTAATGATGGGGTGGATACAGTAAAGTAAAACGATGTACTACGAAAATAGATTGAGTCAAAATAGGTCGACGAAAGCCTATGGAAAACCCTAAAAGAGCTAAAAATTGGAAAAAAAGAACTCTAAAGTGCCTGACGAAATTGATTGCGACCTTCTTAATCAAACATTTGTCACAATACCTACATCTCTCGCAACCGAAACCGGGCAAAATACCTTTGTGCCATCAGAAATTAATGCCCATAATGAATCTTTTAGCTCCATATGCGTAAGTGACGCAGACACTGTTGAGGCTGTATTATCACTAAAGTCTAATGTAACAGGTATCGACGGAATTGATCCCAGATTCATAAAACTCCTGCTTCCATATATTCTGCCGTCCGTTACTCATATTTTTAATCACATCATTACCACCTCTGAATATCCGCGTGAATGGAAAAAGGCAAAAATTATTCCAATCCCTAAAAAATGAAGTAGTGAATACAGACCCATTGCAGTTCTGCCTTTTTTGAGTAAGATTTTTGAAAAAGTAATTTTAAAATAAATTCAAATGTATTTGACATCCAAAAAAGTTCTTAGCAGTTGTCAGTCGGGATTTCGTCCTAAACACAGCTGCAAAACTGCCTTGTTGTCCGTAGTTGACGACATAAGGAAGTCCCTGGATAAAAAAATTCGTTGCGTTTTTAATACTTTTAGACTTCTCCAAAGCTTCCGATACGGTGAATCACGCTCTGCCATGTCGAAAACTTCAAATCATGTACATATACTCTTACTTAGTAAAGAGATTGCAATGTGTTGCGGTTAACGCAAAGTCTTCCGGCTTCCTTAAATTTTCGTGCGGCGTTCTACAAAGATCAATACTTGGGCCTATTTTATTTTCAATATATACCAACGATTTGTCTCTTATTTCTCGACGTTCCCTGATCCATATGTATGCCGATGATGTCCAATTGTTTTTGAGTGGTCCTGTTGATATTTTGCATGAAGTCGTTGCACAAATTAACGGAGATGTCTTGCTGTGGGCCCAACGTAACTTACTGAGCTTAAGCCATACAAAATCTAAAGGCCTTGCCATAAATAGGAAAGCACTAGACGTTGCACCCTAGCCGCCGATCAAACTTGGTCAAGAAATCATCCCATATGTCAGAACTGCTAAATACCTTGGACTTATCTTTAATGTCACCCTTACCTGGGAAGACCATATTAATGCTGTTCTCGGAAAGGTCTGGGGAGGTCTTCGATTGCTCTGGTCAATGAAATTACAATAAGAAAAATGCTGGCAAAAACCCTCTTACTGCCAATTTTACTATATGGATGTGAGGTTTATAGTAAGGTTGATTGTGGAAGTAAAAGAAGACTCAATGTTATCTACAACAATCACTCGCTATGTGTATGGACTTCGAAGATTTGATCACGTATCAGCTTATTCAAAAGGTCTCATCGGCTGCTCATTTGACAACCTCTTAGTTTTCCGCTCTCTATCTTGGTTGCATGATATAATACGGACACATCAACCTGAGTACCTATATTGTAGATTATCTTTTCCGCGTTCGCAAAGGACTTTCGCTTTGATTCCAACAACATACTCATGCCTAACCTCGGAATGCCAGTTCTATGTTCATGCTATCCGCCTGTGGAACTCCTTGCCTACTGAAGTGAGAGGAGTAAAAATCAGGAAAAACTTTAAGTCTCTACTTTTGAGGCACTTAGCCAGTTTGTATAATTAGGAACCCTTTATCTTTTAAGTTCTGCAATTGTTTCATATTTTTTAATTTTTGCCATCTTGCTATTTAAAATTTGTTAACTTAATATTAAGGCTTTCACTAATTTATAAGATTCATCTTAATGTGAACAGCGATTTAAACATAAATATAAATAAATATTATTCCAATCTTACTTGTTAATCATTTCCATTTCAGAAACCGTAGATAAACCAAATCTATGTACACCAATAGCACAGAATTATCAATTCCAAAGATGATATATGGTATAGTGAAGTGTCGTTAGCCACAAAAAGTAAAAAAACTCGAACAATTAGACCAGTGAATAAATTTTCATGACATTTTATGCATTGTACTACTAAAACCTTATACTAAAATGTTTATTTGTTACAATTTTTCGATTTTTCTTTATTTAATAATTTATCGCAAAATTCAAAAAAATTGTTACAAATTAATGATTAATCCAAAGTAAAGGCAATAATTTTTTCATATGGGCAAAAAGTATTATTATTTATATTTTTGGCTTGTAAATATTAATTGAAGGTCGAAAATAGGAAATTTAAGAAGAAAGAAAACAAAATAGTATAATTCATGTGTTTAAATACACAAATATGTTTATTTATGAATAACATAACAGCCATTAAATACAAATAAAAAATATACTAATTATCTCCGATATCTCCGTCTTCAAGTTCGACTATGTTTGTAAAATTGGGGAAGCATTTAAACGCTATCACCACTGCACTGCAATTTAATCCCTGTTTCCTGAATCCGCAAGCAGCTCCGCATCCTGTCATACATGTACAAAAAATACTTTGGGTAGGTTTTCAGAGGCTGGCGGTTGATTCATGACTATTGGTCTCAACGTTACTCAGTCATATTTCCATGCCCATTCTGTCGGCGAAATATCACTCCCAACCAAAATTGCACCTGTAAGTACAATCCCATGTGCTCGGAAACTGCATCAGGTGTAGGCACTAGTGATGCTAATATAGTCCGTACCAACTAAGTTTGCCAACGGACGATTACGCAGAGAGAGGATTTAAGAGAACAAAAATGAAAAATGGTACGAAAGAGTAAATGTTTTTGTCTGAAATTTACAATGCCTAACCCAACTTTTCATGGCTTAGAACTAAAATGCTGTTGCATAAATTACTTTAATTTTTTTATTACGGGGTCGATAAATTTCAACGCACTCCATATGTAATGCTACCTGTTATGTATGGTGGGATTGGCAAAAAATTCAAATCTGATAAACAAAAACCGTTTGCTGTAACACTTTAGTTCTCTAACTTTGCCAGCAATAATGATCTACGAAAGCATAATGAGCATACCATCAAAAATCGTATAGCTACCTAGAAACACAATCAAACAATCAATTCATGTGAGACCTTTTGCTTATCCAATCGACATCATAGGCAAATCCCATACAGTTTAAACAGATATACAGAACTTTTTTTATATTTTATCGAAGTAATTTTGGTATATAAGGATCTAAATTTCCTCTCCCACCAGGGGTATAATAATTTTTTTGAGAACTGGATGTACTTAATGATTATACCTCATGTAGAAAATTGCCGTCCCATCAGTGTGCTTTCACCTTTAGTTTAATACAAGGAAAAAACCTCCTTCAGTCAGATCGCAACTGCGATCTTGAAAGCAACTTTGGGATGAAGACCCTTTTTGCTTATGGCTCCACCCATTTTCGTATTTCTTATGTCATATTTACCAATTTAAGACAGTAGAATGGCAAACTCAGTTGGTATGGACTATATATTGTAGTAATTTAATAAGTGATCTGTTTACATCTGAATATACATATTTACGTCTTCCGTCTGATTGGGTGCATTGTATAATACAAGAACAGATGTTATTCCAGCTGTACGAATATATTAGATTTTGTCTTTTCTCAAAAATCTTTGCAAAAAATATTTTTGCCTCTATTGCAGAAAGCACAAGTAGTGTCACGTCCGGTAAAGGCATACAAAAAAGTTTGTGCTATTTACACATAGTCACTGTTGTTTTTAAGGGGTTATACGCAGTTGCAAGGACGAAAAAGGACGCTTTTTTGTGAATTTTTTCTGAAAAGTTATTTTATTTTAGAAAAACAAAAAGTATAGGTACATTTAGTGGAAACAACTAAGTTCATAATCTCAGTAATTATTTGTAAAAATATAGATCTAGTGTGCTCCTGCAGACGATCTTTTGAAGATTCTCCAAAAAAAAGGTGTTCGGCGGTGATCACGATATCTCCAGTGGCGTTCATCTGAAATCAAAAACTCTGAAAGATTCGTTTAATATATAGAAAAAACTAGAAGGAATTATAGAAACTTTGATTTTTCACAAAATGGAGGGTTTGTAAAAAAAAAATTCGAATTTTCGACCAAAATTGCAATGTAAGATTGTTTCAAAAAATAGAAATAATTATACGAAATTTTATTTTTTTGATCACTATCTGAGGAATATATCTGAAAAGGTTGTATTAACGGTTGAGCCACTTTTTATAAATCTTTATCGCCGAATTCGGAAACTTAGTTTTGAGAAAAACACGTTTAGAATTTCGGAAGAAGTTTACACATACAGTATTGTGCAAAACCTTAGGAACCATCTGAGATCGACATTTCATAGTAAATTTTTTAAATTTTCTACCACACCAAATAAAAACAAATGAATATGAAATGATGTGTGTAAGAGTATATTTTGAAATTCACAACTTTTTAAGGGAATAGTAACACTTGAAAATTTAAAAAAAAAAAACACGAAAATCAAAAATATAGCCAAATTCAGCTGTGCAAAACCTAAACAACTTTTTTATTCGCTCTAATATCCCTTATTTTGAATAACTTCAGCGCAACGACGAGGCATAGAAGGAATTAACTTTGAAGTTGTATCCTGGGATATATATTCCCACTCAGATTCAGTTTTCAGTTTTAAATGCATTATTAATCATTAACTCTTACATACTAACAAAAAATGCTTAAATGCTAGCTTAAAATTACTTAACAATCTTATACTAACTTGCTGGTCCCACACAGACACTCTAAGCTGCTCTAAATTCTTATATCTATGTCTTTCGACTTTATTTACATTATATTTAGGAATAGGGTATTTATTTTCTTAAGGCTAAGAAAAAAATGGTTAACAACAAATTTAGCATGTGGACATAATTTTTTATTTTTTATAAAAACTTAATATCTAACTTAAAATAAACCTTAGGCTACCTAACCTACATACACAATACACACATACACACACATCGACATTATACACAATACATAGATACATACATTAGTACATACCTTTGTATATACTAATATATAGATTCCCAACCGCCCTACTGAACCTGAGACCATCAACACTGCCGTGTGCGACGTCTCTGTTGTAGTTGAGTCGCCTGTCCCCAGCTTTCCGAGCGACATGGAAGATTAACGGGACCGCCGATCTATCCTGGATCAACCCTATCTGATCTAGGTAGAGGAATGCTTCCGGTGGAACGAAGCCATCATAGCGCACACTCTCGTGGTAAAGGTAATTGGGGTAGTAAGCCCCAGATATCAGGTTATTCGTCGAGGTCATTGCTCTTGCAATGTGCCTTCGAGTCAGCTTAATTACGAAGTTATCCACTCGTATTAGGTTCGCCCTGTTGTAAAGACCTCATTAAGATAAAAAAAATTTGTACTCCGACTCTTGTGCTCTGTACAAGCGAAGGCAAGCCCTCTCAAACACCCTAATCTTTTCCATTAAGCTTGCTCGTACATTGAACCACATGCGTCACCCGAATACCAGCATGGGCCTGATAAGGGCCATGTAGCAGATTATCTTTACCCTCTCATCGAGTTGGCTGCTATAAAACAGTCTCTTTGTAAGGGCAAAAGCGCCTTTAGCTCTGGCCAGAGCAGCATCTACATTTTTGTCAAAATACAGAAACTGATCTAGCCAGATCCCAAGGTATTGGACTACATTTCGATAGGCAAAAGGCTGTCTGTGTTGTCCAATGATCGAGAGCTTTCGCCAATTTTCCTGGTATCCCTAGAGGCTCCTGATAACGGTGTCCTAAAGAGAATAGTTTCCGACTTCTGAAAGTCAATTTTCAACTTCCAGTCATCGCAAAATCGTCTTATCTTATCGAAGTCACGCTGCAAGAGAGTATTAATGAGCTCGATTTTTGTACCTGTTCTGTACGCTATCAAATCGTCTGCGTACGCAATAGTATGCGGAAGTGAACCTATCAAGTCGCTTGTACAAATGTTGAATAGGATTGGCAAATTGATCGCATCCTGCTGAAGACCATTTTTAATTTGAAATATTCCAACAGAAGTCACATCACCATTTCTCACGATGAACTGTCTGTTGGCTAGCATATGGGCCCCCACCCAATTATCAAGGCTTCGCCCATTAAAGACGTTGTCTAATAAAAAGCGGGGGCAGAGCATATTATTGGTCTTATCGTAAACATCTTCAGATATTACCTCTGAATGGTTGCTACGATTTGAACAGTAACAAGTTGACGGTCATAGGTCTTGTTGGCGGCTTGACCACCGGTAGTCCATACCAGGACTTAAATCACGGTACCATGGAAGTCAAGAGCCCCCCGGATTTCGGTCCGGGCCTGACTTGTTAGAGGTCCTTGTGGGAGCGTCATGGTGGCTGTGGTTTAAACCCAAATCGCGGGTACGGGTTTTCCTTCTGTTTAACCCATTGTAGAGTAGCAAATAAGTACTGGGTTCTGTGACCCTAAGAACAGTAAGAGGTTTTAGGTCGGCCTCGGCTCATACCAAGGGTGGAACTTATGCCTCCAACACAGTTCCGAATTGGTATCAATATATTTGTGGCGAGCGATGGCAAGGCGTATCCTTGCTCCCTATGGATGTATGGGCATCTCGTAAACATAAGGTCTTATGACAGGTGGTTTACGTTAAAAAATCATGGAACGTTCTGTTGGTTAGCATTTTATAAAGAATGTACAAGAGTGGTTTACTGATCCCCAGCCTAGTCAGCTTATAGAAAAGACCCTCTAACCATACGGTGTCGAAGGCCTTCTCCAAGTCAACAAGGCAGGCACCAGTACATTGGTTTTTGCCTTTATTCCATTGGATATCGGACACCAGTTTAGAAGTGGCATGTGAGATATCATGTCCCGCCTTAAAACCGAATTGATTATCCGGAACTATATGTTTGCCCTCAACCCATCTAGTCAGAGCTCTATTGATTACTTTTTCAAACACCTTACTGATATTCGGAAGGAGACTTATCGACCGGAGATTCGCCGGGTTGGATATATCCTTTCCCTTTTTGGGGATAGGTTGAACCACCGCTGTTCTCCAATGCGCTGGATAATGTGCATTATTCATTGCATTATTAAACAGGTTGGTGTAAATGTCCACCGCTTCTAGAGGAAGATGATTTCTTACACATGATTGTGTCGAAGATCCCATGGAGTTCTTCCTTCGAAATGAACGAGGGTAGGTCACCCTCTCTGGCAATGATATTATTTGCCATATTTTCTTCGCTGAATCGAGTGAAACCAGAGCACTCGGATCTCCAGTTCTCTACTTCATTTCGAATGTAGAAGTTGTGCACCAAGACGCGGTTGTTCAAGTTTTAATTAGGGTCAATAGTATCAGTGGCCTTGTATACTTCTTGGAAAGTCGCCCCTACGGCCTCAACCTTCTCCTGTGGATCACAAAGAAGTCGTCATCATCAGCGGCCTCATTTGGATCAATGTCCGGGGTATTTTTGTTAAGTTTTCAATAATAATAATTCCCTTTATTAAACAATGATTAATTATGAAAACATTTGAGAGAATATTCGCTCTGCAACACTTGCGGCTATCACCAGGTTTACGGGAAGAAGAAAGCAAGTGAAATCCCAATTTTGACATTCCAATAAATGTGGGTACTGCTGGACTTTTGAAACTAAAGATGGCAGCTGCTGGACTTCTCAAACTAAAGATGGTAACTGCTGGAAAGTTCACTTATCTTGGAGGTCTACGATGCAACAATTTTAAGACACTGAAGGTCGTTTTGATTTATTTGCGAGAACATATTCGGGTTGCTGGTGTTTACAGCCCGAACCTTGTTGTTCCAATACAAACTTCCAGAATTCCAGTAATTCTCTTTTATTAATGTTTGGAGGTTTTTGATCGACGACTTCAGTGTCATGATCTCCGGGTTATATCTGTCAATAAAATGTCTGTACAAGGTTTTTAGTCTTGACAGCAGTCTACTTTTAGGTCGGTGTAGTGCGTCAGTAGTTGGATTGCGGAACAGGTCTTCATTAGTCGTATGTCGATACCGCGGTATTGTAGCGTCCATAGTTTGTTTAATCGTCTCGTCCATTCGTTTTAGATACTTGTCGATCTCCTCGTTTGACAAATTCCTATTGGACGATGGGTGGAGCGTGTTCGAGGCGAGTGCTCTTGTCAAGGTTGCGGTGAAGCGTGTCCATTGAATCTTACTGTGGTTGTAAGAATATCTTTGGACAAACTCCTCCAATTCCGCAATTTCGTTGGGAACTGTAATTTCGGTACTAAAACCGCAATGGTCACTGTCATACACGAATGTGCGCAGACAGTTTAGCGTTTGTAAATTCGTACCTGTCAGTCGTATACGTTCGTCGTACAGCAGTAGATCCAAATAAGACCCGCCTCTGGGAAACGACGGGTTATTCGTCGCTTTAAGACCGAGTCTGTACATGACATCGTGCTGACCCAACCAATCGAGTAGTAGGTTCCCTGTAGTATTTGGCACATTATTTCCCCAATCTCTGTGTTTAGCGTTAAAATTCCGCCGATTATAAAATAATTCTCCCCCGATTCTATTTTCCCACTCACTTTTCAAGGCATTGTACAGTTCTATCTTGGTGGAAAAACGTCGTCCAGCGACCCGGCTTTTACGAGTGCAAAACAGCTTTTCGATTGGATTCAAGTCGGGTGATTGAGTCGGCTAATCAGGGGCTTGAATCCCACTATCCTTTATCCATTCCTTTACCAACTTCGATGAGTGATTCGGATCGTTATCCTGTTGAAACACCCGTCGAAGTCGCATTTTCCACTGCGCATGTGGTAGCATTAACGATTCTAGAATCGATTTGTATCTGAAGGGACCTACACCTCCTGCTTAACAGGGACCAAACTACCACCACCACGCTTGACAGTGGGTGTGCAGAGTCTGGGATTAGGTCGTTGGTCTTTACACCGTCTGACATGACAAATCCCATCAGAACTAAATAAATAAAATTTAGACTCATCGCTGAAGAGAACTATTTTCCATTTTTCAGGGGTCCAGTGTTCATATTTTCTTGCAAAATTTAGCCTAATATGAAAAAGGAGTTAAGTGTCAATTACGTTAAAATGATTTAATTGCACAACCAGTTTTCTAAATGCCTTTTTGTGAGCATCGGTTTCTTTCACGGTCTATAACTTCGAAGATTGTTCTTAATAGCACGTCTACGCACCATGCTAGCATGAATGTTTAAATTTAGTAATTTTACAACTCCATTTGACCTTACAAATGGTTGTTTTTTAATTACACCACAAATGTTTCTGTCTGTTCAAATTGTTGTCTTTCGCGGCCTACCACCGAAATTATTATTAGACGTGGAATAATGGATTTACTAATTTTATATTTTTTAGCTAATATTGCCTGAGAGTCTCCAGTCTCCAGATCAAAGATAATGAGCCAATATCAAAGACAAAGAGTTTATAACATTTTATGTGGAAAAGTACTGTCAGCTCTTTCCTTTATACATTGGATTACAAGGTTTCTTAGGTTTTGCACAGCGGAATTTGGGTATTAGTTTTTATTTTCGCAATTTTTTAATTCTGAAGTACTACATATTGGATTAGAAGTAGCAAACAAGAGACTATTAATGAAAATTAAAAAGATTGTCGGAGACAGAACGGAGCCCTGAAGCACACCAGCATTTATTTTATGAATATTACACTTGAAACCGCCCATGACAACCTGAGTTGAACGTTCCGAAAGGCAATTCCTAATCCATTCAAGAAGAGAGTCATCGTCATGACAAATGAGCCTGGTGTCAAACTCTGTCAAATGCCTTAGAAATATCAAGTGCAACTAGCTTGCTTTCGCCGGTGAAACATGCCATAAGATCACCAGTGGACCTGCCGCTACGAAATTCGTTCTGCCGGTCATTAAGAAGTTTTCGTGTTTTGAGATATTTCATTAGCTGATGGTTTATCAGCTTTTCCATGACGTTGGAAAGAAGGGACGTAAGTGCAATGGGTCTGTAGGAGGAGTGAGAAGAAATTCGCCCTTTTTAGGGACAGGCTGAACAAATGCTGTTTTCCATCGGCTCGGAAAGAGTCCTAAAGAGCAGGATTGACAAAAAAGCTTACGCAATGGTTTTGCCAGCGAGGAAGAAGACGGAGAGATATACCATCTGGACCAGCGGATTTGTGTATATTAAGATCTTTAAGTACTCTTGCTACTACACGAATGCGAACGTGAATTCGTCCCATTAAAGATTCAACGTGCAGCAAGCAGATTGGCCTTGTTCAAAGAGCTGACAGCTGGAATGTCATTGTAAATGAGTGTTGGGATGGAGGATTAGGCAGAATTTCTAATGTTTTTGATACACAAATGCGCTGAAAAATGAATAATAGATCTATTGGAACTATCTAATCTTGTTGTTTACAAACTTCAATTGTTTCAAATTTTTACCATTATTTCTTTACATTGTCTGAAAGCCTTTATTGAAAGCATCATAACAATTTATTGTTTCATCGCCAATTGTTTCAGTGGCAATAAACACTATCCCGCAAGTATTGTGTTACATCAGGGCATCTGTTGAATCAGTATGTTGATAACTTTTTTGAAAGATATGTTACAAAATTGTTCCATACCTTCAATTATAACTTGGGTATATTTGAATAGGAATATTACCTGGCTCTGCAAATCCATCTCCGACGGAATTCTTTACAGGCGTTTGATAGGTTGCCTTAGTTCTATAATATCTGCAGAAGTAATGATTTATGTAGAATACATCTTAAATTATGAAATGTTTCTTTGCCAACAAGTTTATTGACATTACAATCTGTATTATCGTGGACGTATTGAACAAAAGCTACACGTTTTATTTTGGGCACAGTTGCAAAAGCTACTGTAGCTTCATACAAATTTACTAAGTTGTATGAGACACAATAACCCAAAGCGTTACATATATCAATTATTTTTTTAAGAATCAAATTTTAGATATTATGCAACAGATAAAACGTAACACGTAATGGTAATATATGTAAATGAATATTGCCGTTCTGATGATATTATTATCGAATGAGATATTAAAGTGCATTTTGTTCGATGTTCTCGTTATTTTTTTTTAATCTTTAAAATTATTTCTGATAGTATGAAAGATAATGAGTCTGGAATGGATATACGAATGTCTTCAAATAATTTACCTCTAACTGAGTAAGTATCATTACAATAAACTTGTGCTCGAATATGTGTACGATTTTCCTCGTCGGTATCCTTGTTTAATTTTTCCTTTTTACCAATTCTCTCTCATTTACCAATTCTTGTTCTGACTGACTCTAACTGGAACCTACCGCTAATTTACTCAGCTCAATAACTGTCTCTATCTATGCTTTCTTGACATTCCGCAGACCAACCTTATCAAGGATTATAGGTCTTTTTATCAATTCGTCAATTACAAAAGAATATCTGTAGTGTGCCCCCAATCTTTCTCTCCAACTGTCCTTCCGATTTCATCTTTTCCTCACACAAGGGGAGTTTCATCAAGTTTAGAAGGCCTCTTTCATAACGCCGGTTCGCAAAATGGTATCAAAGAGTGAAGTAGCTAACTTTCTCGCCTACCTAAAATGTTCGAAGGTATCGTATTTAACATAAAGTGCTAAGTTTTCAGTGCAAGTCTCTTACATCCCTCAGTCGGCATGGATTTCTGAAATGTAGATCAGCGGAATTGTCCACGTTCTTCTTTAAAGCTGCCCCACGACATACAGCCCCTCCTGGATCAAAGATCTTTTTAGGAAACAATTTTACTATCCACAACGACAAGAACATACTAGCACAGAGCAACTAGACAAAATCAACATCAAAATCCCGACCAAAACTGGTCATTTAAGACTCGAATTTTTCCAAGATTTTTCTCACAACTTCCCCCTTTTGCTCCGTCTTCAAAGAACATCAGTATCCCAACACCAAATCTTCTCCCTTCTATCACGAAGAGACTTCAATCTTCAAATTAGAATTTCATTTAACCTTGTTTGAGCGCCTTCTAACCAAGTTCTAATCGATGCTGCCCCCTCTAAATAC
Organism: Volucella zonaria; assembly: GCA_963966105.1. Classification (NCBI taxonomy): domain Eukaryota; kingdom Metazoa; phylum Arthropoda; class Insecta; order Diptera; family Syrphidae; genus Volucella; species Volucella zonaria. Next base: position 77,411,737 of record OZ014534.1, on the reverse strand, counting down.
CTCAACACACTCCTTCCACCCACAGTCAAACTCACTAAACGATTCTCAGATATAAACCAGGACACTTGTTAGGTAGTGTCTCGTTTGATAGACCGCCGTATTTATGCAAATGTTCGGCTCTACCTTGCCTATCTGCACGACAAACCTAACTCCGTTTGCATCGATAGCATAGCCGAAACCAATATTATGGTCAGATGAATTGTTGAAAAACTTTCATTCGCTACCATGATATCTTTTCCGACGAAGTTCATAAAGATCTGTCTACGCTTTCTTCGAGTGTCAACTCCAAACGTCTTTCCCACTTATAAAGAACTCATTCAAATTAGAAAAACTATTGCAGTTCCCAGCTAGTCGAATTTTGTATCCTCCTGTCAAAAGTAAGAGGTTTACGCTCAAAAATCTCCGCCGTAAACAAATCGAATTTCATCGTTTTCTGAAAAGATGGATTTGAAAAGGCTGACAATCCCTATGGCCGAGGTTTATTACTAGCATGCCGGAACTGTTTTCCCAAAACTCCTCACACTTCCTCATACTGACAATTTTGAGGTAGTATGTGTCAACATTACGCTCCCCAAATGCTGCCTTTACATACTTTGTTATTACATTCACACCTCTCAACCAATTGAGTCTTATGGACCTGGTGTCCACGCGGTAAATTTTCTAGTGGCGGGTTTCAACCACCCCTACCTTAAATGGGCATCATCCGACGATTCATCTCACTTAATTCGTTCTCTGTAAGACAAATACTGATGGTGGACTGCCTAACTGACTCAAGTCTAATAATTACAATGAATAGGCAACTCGACTTTATCTTCAGATTCCGACAGCTATGTGGTTTATAGGAGTAGTCATCTTCGTTCCACCCTGGACCGCTTCCATTCCCATACTCACATGGAAACGGCAATACAAGCGTGGATTCAAAGAATTCATTTTCATTTAAGTTCCGAAGAACCGACTTCAACAAAGGCCTCATCAGCAACATTAACTTTGACTTTATTGCTGAGACAACAAACCTTGATCTTGCCCTATCAACTTTCTATTCCTTTATTTTCTCCTGCTTAGCCCAATCGATTCCATATTCCTTCCGAAAGGACTGCTCGTCATCTCCTCCCTAGTACAACAATCAATTGCGCTCTCTCCGTAACAGCAGAAGCAGGTTGTGGCACAGATTTGACATTCGCAGGTCACTCTGTATGTCCATGAGAGTTTAAATGTTTCAGTTTTTTTTTTAATACGCTTAGTTTCTTAATTAAGTTCCAGTCCAAATATGTGCAGATACATAAATATTTATGTGTTTCAAGTTATTGGGTCGAAATTTATGACAGGCATTAAAGCCTATAATCACGACAGCATATTTTATTAAATTCAATCACTCACCTACACACTTAGAGGCAGGTTCTGAATGAAATGTAACACTTTCGTTCGGAGCCATTGAATCGGACTAATTAACTCCACTCCTACACCTCGTTAACAACAACCATCTTCAGACAATAGACCTCCATTCAGAAGCACCTCAATCGCTCATTTAATAACAAGCACCGCTAATTTCCGTCCAATTCATCTTCGTTCTCTACAAAAAGTTTACTTTTTTCCTTTCTTTCGGATCAATGCTATACATCTATAAATAGTTATTTAGGAAGCTATCCGCATTGCGAGAGTGCTTAAATTATTACCCATTAATTAGTAACCCTAAGATGATGTTTACTTTCACGGGCTGACGCATTTCATGACCCCAAACAAAGTAGCTTCCTTCTACTGTATAATCAAAACCACTACCCCCTAAGGCTCATAACTCTATTTCAACAACAACATTTTTTTTAAATCATTAACCCTATCCAAAACTACAAATCTACATAACACGCTTAAGCTTGTTAAGCCCATCTAACAAATAACAAGCAGATCCACTAATTTCAGTCACATTCGATTCCCACGAAAAATCCATTCGCAATGGCATCGGGCGACTCCCGATCACTGACCACAAAACTATCTAAAGATCTCCCCCACGCCACATACTCGTACTCACTACACACTAAAAACAACAAATCCCTTCACTACAAGATCAATCGCCTCCGAAATGCAAATCCCGATCAAGCATTCGTCAAGAGAGCACCACCAAATTAAATTAAAATCATGAAGTCGCTGCTTAGTCAGGAAAACCGGTTCATTAATAAAGACGAAGAGCTTATCATTCCGGCCTAGGGGACCCTTACACACTTTTGACACCGGATCGCAGCAGAAGTCACATCCGCAGATGTTGTGAAATTCCAAGCCCTACAATCGGTGTCACTATCGCTGTCGTCTCTGTATCCGTATCTATTGGTACAGTGGCCAAACAAAACTCCAACAAAGTTACTCAACATCAAATATCAATTCTACAAAGCTCGAGCAGAACGTGGCTCTCTGATCGAAACTGTCATCTTTGTAGATAAAAGTTCAAGTTGATGGCTTTAGAGAGACGAAGACCCAATAAAAATGATCGTAATTTGGCCAACTGAAGATCACTGATTGTGGATGATGTTTTGTTTTGTTGAACGAGCTGATGGCCAATAAACAAAAAAAAAAAAAGTGAGAGTGGTGAAAGACGAGTCACATATACCAGTACTGTTGGTAGATGTAAGCACGACCTGGAGGGGATTGGGGTATAAAGAGTTAACTGTAAATTTAAAGAGATCATTTCATTGGCAAAGTTTTAAGTGATTTGGACCGGAACCCAGCGGATTGAAAATGTGGATGACGGAGGTATCACTTGAGAATTTTCCCACCAACAAACAGGATACGGATATAATTGTTTTTTTTTTTTTTTTTTTTGTAGATACAAGTACTTGTAATGGTATCGATGGCAGTGATATCAGCACGTGCCAGGATCAGTGATCTGGGAAATGGATATTCTTACGGCGCACAATATAATGGATTACCTTCAAATGTTCCTCAGTCACCAATTAGTGGATTACAAAATGATTTTGCCGCCAAAATTCCACAAAATAATGGATTAATATCTTCGCCGCCGCAGATTGATGATCGTAGAAGTGCTTTTCCATACAGCCAAGTGGATCATGGTCCTATTCCAGCGTCGCTGGCATACTATGTGAATATTCCTGCCAATCACGAAGTGAAAAATCACTTTTCAACTGCAGGAAATCACTTTACACCTCAGTTCAATGGAGGACAATCACCGAACTTGTTTGGTGAACAACGATATCATCAAAGCACTACGAATAGTGGGTTCCGTTCAAGCAATTTTGGCAATGGCAGGCCACATCAAAGTTACTTCAACAGTTTCTCAAGTAATTCCATTCAAAATTCCTATACAGAACCATACCAAGTGGAAGCACGAAATATTCCCAACAATCAAAATTACAATACTTTCACCAACTCGAAACCGGGTTATATAATTCTTCCTTCAATCGAAGAGAAACTAACAAGCAACAATGTTAGAAATTCTATAAATCAGGACTTTCGACTTCACAATCAAGGCTATAGACAACCTGAAGCTAGTCGAGATTACTTACCACCATCTGATGCATATGATTTGGAGAGACAACTATCCGCTCCAGCGGTTGCATCATTTTCTCAGTCATATAATGCCCGCTTGCCATTTCCATTTGGAGTAGTTCCAATCAAATCTAGGCCATTGCCATTGAAGACGCATCTGCGGCAAAATATGCTAATACCAATAACGTCGTATGAAGCCAGTGTCCCGTATAAGAAATGAATTCGAATTCAAAAACAAAAAAAATTGTGTGTAGTGAAATGTAGTGAATGAATTTGACGAACTGTGATTAGTTAATCGAAAAGTATCTAGATATTTATTACTTTTATTTTTTTTTTTTTGGTTTAGCAAAAGTTAAGTTAATAAAGATGTTGAAATCTCTTTTGTGGCTTTTGTGTGCATTAATTCAACTCAGATTTAGATACGTCATTCATTCTGCAAAAACGTGCTGAAAATATTAAATGCATGACTACGAAAGGACATTTTTATAGCGCCATAAAGAGCGATTAAAAATATGAAAGCAGCCTCGAATTTAGTCATGGTGTATTTGATTTAGTGACATGGAATATCAATGTGAGAAGAAAACACAGCTGACGTGCCCATCTCGTGCGTCCTAAATAACATTTTCTGTGACAAATACACTCAAAAATAAACAGCTGTTGGTTCGTTATATTAAATTTTAATCGCTTGTGAAGCGTTCACGGACTAGGAATAGCATTGACTCAAGCAAACCCTTCATCAGTAGCAACTGATATGTTTTTCGTTGCTTGCAAAACAGGTTTCATTACCTCAGATCCAGCTAACAAAAAAAAAAGAAGGGAAAACCAACATTCGTGCAAATACAATTTTATTTTAAAGAATCCTTTATATCATTTTTAAATTGACAAAATTTTTATATTACAAACTCATTGCTTAATAAATGTGAAATAGTTGTGTATCATTCAGTCTATTGCCCAAGTGACAAGAGTTGAATGTGGCGAAATACTCCCAAAAAAACTGACACAGTCTGTCCTTAGAGCACTACTAGACTATCCCTTTGTGAAAGATCTTCGATTAACGATCTCATCATATTCCTTAATTACATTTTCTTGGTAAAACACATTTGCGCTCTTGCCCTCGGTCATAAATATCATAATTTTAAGGATTCGTCGATCTTAGAATGTAGGTATACGCTGACAAATCCTCAAATCTCAAAAGCTTTACTGAATAGTTTACAAAAATCTATAGCAACTAGGTATGTTTGGCTACATGTTACGAAAGGAAGTGGTAAGTTTAGTGTACATCCAATTTCAGATCTTGAAAGTAGTCAAACATACACGCTTGAAGCGGAACCTCGCAAGGCCATCAAAACTCCGCCTAAGATCGTGGCGGAGTGCAGAAGATGCTGTCTAGAATGGCGCCATAACATAAAAACTACTGCAGATCGCCCGTTTCATAATGAAATATAGATCTGCAACGATTGGAATTTTTACAGATCAAAGTGAAAAGAATATAACAAGTTATAACCAGCATTCTGGTTAAAGTTCGAAAAATGAGGCTGAGAGTACTCAAAAACTCTGCGTCGAAAGCAGAGACTCTGGGTCTCATGCGCGAAAGTCACTTCCCTGGTTACCAAATCAGAACCGGTATTTAACCAACTCCCATCAGCGGAACTTCAAGAGCGCCAAGTAATACAACATGCTGGTAATTGGCATCGGTTTTGGTGATGCTACTGCATACACTAATGGGTTAAAACCGCCTGAAATCGGTGACATGCATATTTCTACTTATGTTGCAAGAAATAGAGATTAGTTATGAAGCGAATCCTTATTGTTAGCCTGGCACTTGAGCATATATAAATAATATATACTGTGTCCTTGGCAAACAGTTGAAAAAGCCATTGTATGAAAAATTGACGGTAATAACAACTCAATCGCTAAGGCCTTTAGATCTATCAGTTTAACTGTCTTCCTGTCGAAGAGCATGGAAAATATGGTTGAGTCTTATGTGCACAAAATTGCCTTGCGAATGCGTCTACTGATTAGCATGCAACATACACACCAATTTGAAGGAACTTATGAAACTCTTCATTTCGTGTGCCGACTGCAGTCTCTATGTGATGGCAAGTTTGAATGGAGGCAGATTATGTAGCTGCACTGTCTGCCAAATGATACATAATGGTGGCCATCGCTCAAGTGGTAGTGGACTGGCTTCCAAATCGGAAGGTTCGGTGTTCGAGCCCCAGCCTCCCCCGAAAGACATATCATCCATTTTTTTCAGTTTTCATCAAGCAAACTTCCATTAAGAATTTAGTCTCCCCATTAAATGTTGGATACCACCAATGGAGCGAAATAACCACTGAGCCCAAACATCTTTCTTTTTCTCTCTATCCCATTTCCCAAAAAAACTTAACACATGCTGAGGCATTATACTCGTAAGTGTATTCATACCCAAGTGATTGTTAAGTCCTTTTTAAAAAGAAAAACAAAAAGACTGCTCTAAAGCGCAGTCAGCCTTAGGCGTAATCTGCAATTGCTGCACCAGAAACAGGCTTTCAGTTAGAAGATAGCTGAATAGCTTACCTCAGGCAGTGCTTAAAGACGCTGCTTTGTGGACGAGCTTTCACATAAATAGGTTATTGCTGCTTTCACCAGACTTCAAAGAGCAATTTCAGCAATTGAGTATTTTTTTCTTAACACTCCAGGCTTGTTTAGTATTGAAAAATCTGCCTCCCTTGGGTATTGAAATCTTGGACTACACTGCTACGGCCGTCTTCTATTTATGGCACAACTTGCACTGGAGTTTCATTGACCTGGCCGGCAATCAATTGACTCTGATTGACTCGAGATTGGCTTCGCCCAGAATCTGCGCCAGAAAGGGAATGTAGTCGAATTTTTACCGGCGATACCAACCAAAACCGACCTATGATGTGGAGAACGACACTACTTGTTAGGAAATCTTGTATGTGTCCTCCGATGGGAATAATACGCTATCTGGATGTCAATGAACAATGTTGTGTGGAATAGGTGGATAGGGATGAGGTATCTGCGTCTGTAGTAATAGCCAAGCCGCACTTAATGTCTTGCCGAATATTTTCTCTACTTTCAAGCTAGTTCCAAAATACAAGGCTACCTTCACTAAGATTTGTATGGATCCGAGTTCACAAAGGATCGCAAGAAAAAAGATTGACAATTAACCAGATTAACAAGACCACAAGGTTACACACTAGGCTGAGTAACTGTCTACGAATGTGTCCGATAATCAAACCACGGAGTATTTCCTCTGTGAGTTTTCAGTTTGTGCTCTCATTAGGTTTAAAGTATCCTACTTCGCGCTATTGGAATGGATGCGGGTACGATAAGCACTCACTGAAGCAGTTACTCATCTTTCTATAAAACTAAAAAATAAAAATAAAAACCTTGATCAGAAATATGTACTAGACAAATATAATGAAATTGACCGATAAGACTATAATACATCTTAAATCAAGGAAATCTTTGACACGTGGCCTAATAGTGCCCTTGTTTTATTCTACCTTGCAATTTGCTGATCTAAGAAGTGAACATCACTCTTAGTTACTTGCTCGCAGATTAAATTTTTATCTCGATGCATAGACATTTTTCAAAAACTAAATTTTGAAGCATATTTCTAGGCGCATCAGAAAATTGTTTGTTCATAGATATAATTGCTACCAATAATCTTTTGAAAGAGACAATTTTGAAGTGCGTTCGGTTGACTATATGTATGAGATGCGTTCTTCAATGAGTAAAAGGTCCCCAGGAAATCCTTTTTTAAGAACTAGAAGAATCTGTCCTGCGCCTTAAGGTATAGCCAATTCGCTGCTACTTTCTTCTGTTATTTTTAGTATTTTTTATTTATTTATTTTTTTTCCATTGGAATGGAAGCCTTCAAACATTACGAACTTCTTAACAACAGTTTTTGTAGGACAATAGATATTGATTATAACTGTAATTTGTATTAATATTTAGCATATTAGGCAATACATATTATAGTATGTATAGCAAGAATTATTATTCTCGACCGTTGAAAATAGAGATTGCATGAAAGAAGCAGAAGTCTCAGAAGCACATTCAACTGATGGACTGGAATTTTTAGCAGAAGAAGTATTTGATGATGATATTGGAGATCCAAACTACTGTCCATGTTCTACTGAAAGTACCTCTGGATCTGAAAATGAAGAGAATACTGATCCAAGCTTGATTCTGATGGGCCAGAGGGTTGAAAAACGGCTGAGCGTACAATTAGAATCATCTGTAGTGGAGCTACGTGCAGAGTCGTCATCAACGAACGCACTAGAAAATGACAAACCAAGAAAAAGGAAAAGGAATTTTGGTAAGGAATTATATTACCAACAGTGGTAATATTGTTAGGGAAAAATTGTGTGAGCAACTTCAAAATTGCCGAAAAATGTGCAAAGACCACGCATATAAAGCTAAGAATGTCGACAAAACCGCTGCAAAAACAGATTCGAATTGTAAGCTTATCACTTTTGATGTACAGAAATGTTTGCCTACTCCGCATTTCGAAACATCAGTTTCTTTTTATAAAAGACTTTTATGGACTTATAATTTGACTGTCCATAACTATGTTACCGGAAAGCCAATTTGTTTGATGTGGCATGAAGGTATTGCCAAACGTGGAGGAAACAAGATCGCGTCCTGTCTTATGAAACAATTGCAAGCACCTAAACTTGTACAGCGATTCATGTGCTGGACAAAACAAAAACGCGATTGTTTCAACTATGTTCATGGCATTTATGCAAAGTGAGACAACAATAGAAACAATTGACCATAAATTTCTTGTACCAGGACACACTCACATGGAATGTGACGTCGATCACTCCATCATAGAGCGTAGGAAGAATAAAACACATGTCCAAATACACCACCCACGAGATTGGTATTTGTTTATTTCTTCCCTGGGGTCTAAAAACATTTTTGAAGTAATGGAAATCGACCAAACTACATTTTACACCTTTTCAGCTAGGCAGAAAGAAAAATTTTGTTGGAGAAAATCAAATCAAGATGGCGAAATATTGAAATGGAACTCTGTTAAGTGGTTGAGTTTGGACGTTTGTACTATAAGATCAGCCTAATTAATAATGAAAAATTCAAAATATTGAACGTGAAAAAAAGAGGAATTAACAAAATAACAATTAGCGACCTGAAAGCATCTTATAGCGGGCCTATTAATATAAGTTCAGTAAATAAGAAAGATCTAGTGGACAAAATTATCATCATTTTTATTTAAACTTGCCAACAGAAGATGAGCTAGATATCCACCCTGACTTAAGCGATGAGTCTGATGAGATTATTAAAATACATTGAAAGCGTAATACATGCATTTAATTTATTTTAACTTAATTTGTTTTTATTTTGAAAGCTTGTATTAATGCCTATTTCAAAAAATAACATTTCAAACATTTATGGATTTGATAAAACTAACGTTTTGAATAAAAAAAAATTGGTACAAACCATTTTATGTTTCATTAAACAAAGCATTTGTGCTTCATCTTATATCGACTGATGAACTGAAATTGAAACTCAACAAAATTCGTTAAAGTATCTTATCTCAACTTTAGATTTTTTGAAGCATAAATACATGAAAGGTAAATCATCTTAAATTGCATTTTTCCTTATAACTCGATAATATTATTAAAAATATAGTTTTAAAATGTAACTGGAAAAAAGAAGATAAAATTTCGTTTCTAGAAAGCCATAATATCAGAGATAATAGTTAAAGGGCTTTTACAGATCTAATTTTTTTCGGTTTTTTCGCTCTCCTGAAAAACTATGAAAACAGACTTAAGATAGTTTACCTTTTTAGCATTTAGATATATCCCATCCTTTATAATTTTTAATTCACAGTCGATGATATTAAGCTCTCTTTTGAATCCAAAGATGGATTCTTCGCTGGCTCTACCTCTTTTCCGCATCCTGAATGTTGAAATCTAATTTTATTTCTAGATTAGAACCCTGTTTTCAAATTTATTAATACAATTCTAAAATTCACTATATGAGAGCTTATTGCTTACACCACGCCGCACTAGTATGGTGGAAAGCAGCAAACAAGAAAACGGTTTACGAAAAATTGGCCGCGGCTAAAAGAGCCATGGCCATTATAGGTGCTCTCCTTACCACCTCTACTGCAGATCAAAAAACTTGCTGGGAACAGTGCGATACGACTCACTAATCTGGGTCATTTCAAGAGCAGTAGTTTCGGACATGGCACGGTCCTAACATGGCAGTAGCTCCGCCCAGCAATCCAATTCTAACGGAAGAAATTCCTTCCTTGGTCGACTTCGACATCCTTTATGATATAATAAATCCGGAGAGCGAGGACTTGGTTAAAAATGCAATAATCAGGACAAATTAAATTGCAATTTTCACAGATGGCTCAAAAACAGACTAAGGAATAGGTTCTGGTATCTTCTCAGAAGACCCAGAACTAAGAGTGTCTATAAGATTGCCGGACGCAAGTAGTATCTTCCAATCAGAGTTTATGGCTGTTCTCAGGGCGGCTGAGCTATTGCAGATGAGATCGGTATCCGAAAGAGATATCGCTATCTACATCAATTGCCAGGCTTCACTCAAGGCAATGGAATCAACCAACGTCAACTTTGATACAGCCAGGGGCTGCCGCACAGTGCTGAAGGCGCTATGTAGTCAGAACCGGGTAAGACTGTGCTAGGTACCAGGACACAGAGGTATTAAAGGAAATGAACAAGCAAAGGAGGAATACTCGAAAATAGTGAGGTTGCCAACAGCAAACCTCCTCTTAGCATATTGAGGGGCACTTTCGAGGATAAAATTACAAAAACTGTCAACCTAAGGTGGTCAAGTCTTGAAGGCCACAGGATATCCAAGAATCTTTA